>VZRJ01008046.1:96008-111596 GCA_013397565.1 Ptilonorhynchus violaceus | reverse complement strand
CCCCTCTTCGGCAGGGACATTTGGTAATAAGCAGTTTTCGAATATAATATTGCTGCGTTGACGCTTGATTTTTGTCCGAGAAATCTATATCAAAGAATCCCTCCCGGCTCCCCTTATATCGGGACGGGACAAATACTTAAAGAGCGAAGGGCAGTGTTGCCCAGAATCCTCATTCTCCCACAGGAATATTTGGCCACTCTCTGCCGCACTAGTTCACACCAAACCAAGCAAGTTTCTATTTATTGCTAAACAAGCCCAGGTATTTCACTTACTTTGCTCAGACAGAAACACTGAGAGAATATAAAATCAGCCGCCTTTAGAATGCCATACAGTCAATTGATCTGATTTTAGAGTAGCTAAAATACATTTTTTTGCAACTAATTTTCCATAAAACTTGTCTTCCCTTTTTTTTCCTAATTACATTAAGTTGTAATAGTGAAGATGTCTGCTACACAAATTCCTATCTGCCAAATTTCCACTATCCTACAACTGGAATTATAAAATTGCTTATGCTGTCAAAGTCTGTTGGTTTTCCACTTGTTGATTTTGAAGTTGTGTTTGACTTCTGTTTTTCTCCCAGATGGAGAATAGAGGATAGAAACACAGATCAAACAAGTTGAAAGGAGTGCAACGTTTTATGAGTTGCCTTGGTTGATACAACTCTTATTTTTCAAACTGAGGTCACACACACCCACAGATCCAGCCATTTGTAGGTGTGTTTTACTTTATCCAAGTTATTTTTACTTGGTGAATTTGTTCAGTTCTGCTTAACCATACCACAGCCAGCAGTAAGCTACTTACAGTAATCTCTTTTCAAGCACGGTATCATTTATGATAAAGCCCAAATTCCTCCTAGTGAAGGTAATTTTCTGAGATTTCCTGTGCAGTTAATGGCAATTCAGAAGCACTGATTTCCTGAAATGCCTAAAAAATACCTATTCTCTCTACTGGCTACAGTGAATTTCTAAATAAAAACCAGCAAATAATCATAACAACAATTGAAAAAATCAGTCACTTCGGTCTAGTCACCTTCATTTGTCAGATCCGCCACAGTCAGATCTTTCATCTGTTTTTTACCCTTACAAACAGTGAAGTTTGTTTTTTTGAGGCTGAAGATGGAGGTGAGAATTTCAGAACTGCTTCTACATTTTGTGACTAAGTCCCAACAACTCCTGAGAAGCTGTAGTCAGACCTCCTTTGCTGGAATAATGCTCCCCTTGGAATAAGGAGTGTGGGTTTTTTTCTCAAAACAGCAGAATTCACATCTCTTGTTTTTGTCATGCCTCTTACTGATCCACTCTATTGCCTAAGTACTCCCAGATCACTGTATTGAATACTGTTCTAATATATTGTGATTTTTAAAGATACATCCTTTCAGAAGTTCTGCACAAAGGCTTTTTCAACTTCTCTGCTCCTCACTATAAGACTTTCAGGCACTGTAGCTCCTTACTTTCTGAGGTAGCACAAAACATTTCCATCTCCTATACAATTTTGCCAGTAGTACGAAGACTTCCTGGGGGAAGAAAATAGAGATCTTTTAAGATTCTCATTGAAATATTCAGCTTGTAAATCATGTCTTCTAATGAACGTTTTTGAAAACTATGTCCCAAAGTGAACCTTTCTCCAAACAGATGGTTTTGCAAAACCTGCCTACAATCAAGTGATAAGACATAGTTTGTACTCTCACTAATTTGTTTTTCCTCCTAACACCTCTGAAAACCTATATATATTTCTGATTTTGTTTGTCCTTGAGAATCTATGGGCAGAAGACAGGAACATTTTTGCCTGTTGCAAAATGCCATAGCAATGTGCTGTTGATTAGGCATTCTCTTGTCCTTACACTGAACTACAAGAAACATCAGGGATTTTGTGGGAGGAGATAGGAGAAACAAAATCTGTTTCATTCTTTAGGTTCTCTTTTGTGGAATAATTCCACAAGTTTGCAAAGTGCATAGAGATGTAGTCACTAGAATAAGGCCATTACTAAAAATTAGCAACCCCGAATCTTTGCTTCATAGTTTTCATATAGTTTGCAAATGAGGGATAAATCTAAGGTTGGTCTAATGGACAATTAATAAGGGTAAAGGTCCTCGATGTGTGGGTGACTCTGCATTCCCAGACAGTACATCAAGACCAAAATCTTTGGTTTCATTCCCTCACAGCACAAAATTAAGAAAAAAAAAATAGCCTCAAAAAACCCTACACTTGTTAAAGCAGTTTATTATAGTAAGTAAAAAGTCATTGTTTACACTGTCATTTCTGTAGATACACAAGGCAGAATAGTCACTGTAAATACGTAGTGGTTCTTGTAAGTTTTGCTTTCCACAAACTAAAAATAGTACTAATATATGAGGTAAAAGCATGTTAGTTTGATTCAGGTAGCTGGCTGGAACCCATGCATAATTCTTTAACATCTTCATTCCAAGAGATGAAATTAAAAATTACTAGAATTAAAGCAGCAAGCTGGTGTTCACAACTGCCATGCTGGCTCAGACGTGGTGACTTGCAAGTCATGGGTTGAGCCATGTGAAATGGAAAGCTACCAGAGAACAAAAACATCTGCACTGCAAAGTTTTACTGTTCCAGCAAGTATGGAAAAAACCCTAGGGCCAGTTAGCCTGATTTTTTGCAAGAAACAGATGGTAAAGGAACTCAACAGAATTAGCATGCAAACACAGATAGATTGTTGTAAATGCCACCAGCCTTTCTTCCACCAGAGCACATGTGTGGGAAGATGAGCAGTTCATCGATGACCTGATTTCAGATTTCCGAGCAGAGCAGTGTCATGTCAGAGAAATTCATCTTTCCCTACATAAGAAGGACCAGTTTTGTTCCAATGGCTGAAACAAAACCTCTCTGAAGACATTCTCTAAGAAAAAAATGGTTTTTTTCTTAGAGAATTTTTCACCCCATACCAGAAGAAATTCAACATCTACAACAATATTAGATAATAATTTAAAGCAAAATATATTGGCAAAGGAAGGTGCAAAATGCCATTTTTAGATCATATTCAGCTGCAATAAAATTGATTCCTTTTGTGGAGGGGATCATAACATCAGAGTTTTGATTTCTTGTGAAAAATATAAAGTTTACTTAATTTGTTATTTCTAATCATCTCAATGCATCTGCTGAGCTAGGTGAGAATGAAAAGTGACAGTAAGAATGGTTCTGCATTGGTCCCATTTGATGTTAAATGCTTAAGTTTAGGTATCCAAGTGCCATTTATGAAAACTTGCGGACACTATGTTTGGATTATTAAACCAAAAAGGCAGAAAGGCTCAATTATTCTCCACTGCAAAGAGAGGGATTGCAAAGCTTCACAGGGGCATAGCATCAGGCATTTCAAAAACTCCATTACCTAGAAGCCCTCACTAGTATAATACATTATGAGATTTAGCAGTTGTCCAATATAATTTCTCTAAAACCAGCTAAATGCTAGGGGTGTGAAAGAGACCTTCTTTAAAGGTTAGCAGTAATTTTTTTTTTCCCAAAACAAAAGCATTGAGAAGACTGACAAGAAAAAATAATTTAGGTTTCTGGTTTCTAAACATATAATCAAGTGATGGTATCCAACTGCTTCCATACATTTAGAGTTCAGCTAGAATTTCCCTTGAGGTGTGTGCAGGGAAGATGCTAGTTTGCCATATTATTCAAAACATCATCATTTACAGCCTATATTTCCACTGCAGTTTTCCTCATATTTTCTCCTCTTTTTTTAAGCACATTTTTCTTTCTCCCCTCTTATCCTGAAGCCACTTCGGTTTTTATGGATGCCCATTGAATTTAGATGACATCATTCATCAAAATTTTTATTTGGCAGGTCAATGTAACATTGGATAAAATACTGACTGGGCCATTACAACATTTTCATTACTCCTTTATATCAGGAAAACTGATGATCAGTGCCTGGTAAATACTATTACTAGTTATAGCACATATTTGTAGATCTTTATCTGAATGATGAAATGTCTTCACTTTAATACCAAGTAGCTCAAAAAGCAGAACATTTTTAGTTTGGAAAAGAAAGAATATGATGTAGAAAAGGAAGAAAAGAACAATTGGAAATAAATTAGATGAACTTATTAAAATATCAAAGCATTCTTTCCCAGGTTTTTCCCATCAGACATGTTGTTTCTAGACTGTCTTTAAAGAAATGAAGTCTTGAGTAATTTAAAAAGCCTGAGTGCCAATGCTTATGCCACAGGTCTTATGTCACCCAACATAAATCATTATTATTCAAGAATACTTGTTCACTTTTTTGTCCAGTTCCAAGGAAGAACTGATAAAGACATACTGACTGTAATTTTCTTATATGAAGGATAAGTATCATTACATCAAATTTGGTGAGGCATTTTTCATATATACTAAAGAAAAAAAAATTGTACAGTAAGGGCTGAACATCTGAAGCATTCAAAACATGTGAGCTGAGATCTCTTTCACAAAGAGAAAGCTATATCCATGTGATATGTGTGGATCACTTAATGAAGTTGACACATCAAATTCTTAGATTTAACAGTGTTTTTGAGCTTGCACCTTAATTTCTTAGTGTCTTTAGTATTGCAACATCAATATAGTGTGCAATAATTTGAGACAAGACTGGCTATATTGCAAACATTTAAGTCAAATTATGAATGTGTTAATAAAGGCATTACAGGGATGTATGTTGACATGGAAGCTGTAGCTATATCATATCACATCATCCATTTCTAAAGAACACAATTTCATTTTAAACTTTGTTAATTGTAGAAGTGGATTTGAATAAGTTGCTTACAGCAGTGATAACATCATTACATACACAATCTTTATACATTTGTCCCTGAT
Organism: Ptilonorhynchus violaceus; assembly: GCA_013397565.1. Lineage (NCBI taxonomy): Eukaryota > Metazoa > Chordata > Aves > Passeriformes > Ptilonorhynchidae > Ptilonorhynchus > Ptilonorhynchus violaceus. Next base: position 106,775 of record VZRJ01008046.1, on the reverse strand, counting down.
CTGAGAGCCGCGTTTCAAAAAAAATACATGTATTTTGATTTTCCCCAGACTTTCAAAATGTGAAGAAAATGCAATGCATAATAACACTATTACACATCCCAGTCTTTTCTAATAGTAGTCCTTGCACATGATGTGAAATGCAGTTGTGTTTTGCAGGTAAAACCATCTACTAGAAAATAAATTGAGATAAATAGGTAATTTCTTAAAGATTGGCCAAATAGCTCATTCTTAAGAATGCCACCAGGCTTAAAGCTTATTTAAATATGCCTTACTATGCTGTGTTCCTGTAAACTCCTCCATTTAGAGAGATTACAATTTACTAAGTGAGAAATGTGAAAAGAGAACATCAGGATACTGTCAGTATCCTGCTCTCTCCAGGAAGAAGAATACCAGTGGAGTTATATTCCCATTTTTTTTCCTCTAGAGGCTAAATCAAGATTTGAAGTTTCCTGCTACTTATGTTAAAAGTACCCCTCTCCTCTTTCTCAAGACAGTATAAGCCATTTTCTATGAAATAGGAAAAGTTTAAGTCTGCATAACAAATCACTTAATTAGAGCCATGTAATTAGCTTGCCTTGAGAGAGCCCCGTAAAAGCAGCATGTTCACAGTAATTAGTCACCATAACAGTGAGAGGAGAAAAAAAGACAGAAAATCACTGAAATCTTGGTGTAGCAATGCAATCTACTTTCCGTCTTCTAGTCAAGCTAATAAATGCCACAACAGTATAGATTTAATACTTCAAAATGAATTTCATTTTCTATCAATAAAGAAATAAGGCAGCTAAACTCTGTGAAAACAAATGAATAGGCAAAAACTAAGTTCCTTCTTGAGCTTTCCAGTAAAATCATGTAGCCATTTGCAGAGGAGCAGTCACTTCCATTAAAGGTTTCTTATTGCTTGAGCTCTCTTTTTTCCTTTTGCAACTTGTTTCTTTAAAAAACAATCAGATACTCCTCCAGCTTGTTAAGGCACACATCACCTTTTCATATGAGATGCGGAGTGTTTGCTATGTTTTTTCTTGGCTGTAAATTCTACACTGTGACTCCATCACAGACTGCCTATAATCCCTTCAGCACCTTTTTAATATCATTCTGTTCTTTTTCCTCGCAGTTTCAATACGTTTGCGATGCCCACAGTGACATAACCTAAATCCTAATGTACAGGTCCTCTTGATAAGTACCATTATTAGAAATTAAGCTTTTGAGTCAAAAGACTGGTAAAATACTCATGTGTGCATAGGTAGCTGTGTATAATGCACATACCCATAGCTCTGAAAATCATGTATAAAAGAGTAAAAGGCAATAAAAAATACAATTCCACTCTATTCTATATCCGCTGAGGAGAAGAGGAGGAAAGACACTGTCAATAGGATTCACAAGGTCTAGCCAAAGGAAAAGAAACCAGTAGAAAGCATCACTGCATTTAGTTTGGTTCAGTTGTCTATATGGCAAGAAAATGAGTCTATAAGGATTAATCTCCATCACAACTGAAGCCAGTATACTTGGATACCTTAGGGTTTCCCCGTTTTTTTTCCAAAATATCCCTTGCTTGATTAAGGAAAAAAAAAATAAAACCAAAACCAGAAGCAACCACAACAAGTGTTTTCTTCCTGTAAGATAAAAAATCGTACATCAATATTTTCTCTCTCCTGAGGTATAATATGAACCAAATCACCTTCTACTTTACCTAGAATTTACAGCGTTTACTCTTCTAGGCATTTTGGATGGCTAGACATAATTTTCTAGCAAAAATATCCAAACATTTTTAAGCATTACTGTCTGCTCAGACAATTAATCTTTTCCAATAATGAACTGAAAGAAAATAGACATAGTGATGGACTGGTGTTTCATGGCTAGTTCAAGACATACCATCAGGATCCTGGAGTGTAATCTAAAGATTGAAGAGAACAACTTTTTGAGAAACACTTATTCTCAAGCCTCATGCATTCTATCCAGCTGTTAAGTACTCCCACTTCCAGCTTACCAATTATAGGAAATCATTATAATAATGGTGTCCAACTGCTAGTTAGACTCAGGTATAAAATGACTGACATGATAATACACTATTAAAATTCATAGAATTGGCAAGATATTAAATTAATAGCATTTCTGCTCCCATTCACAAGGCTGCAATAGAAGTTAAAACTCATCCTTTGGAAGGATTTTAATTGTTAAATCCAATCTTACTCACATCACAGTTTCAGCAATTTTTTATTTCAGAAATGGATTTCACTGTGAATTATATGATGCAGGAAGGGAATAAATACACCACCCCTCCAGCTATAAATTGACAATTCAGCATTCAATAGGCTAAGGGAGAAATGAAAACAGAAAGTATAATGATCATGTCAGACAACTCGGGTGTTAAATGAAAAGAATTTCTCGTATTGATTTTTCATTCTTCCATCCCCCATTTTGACTGCATCAAGTTCAGAGAACACATTTTTTTCCTCAGCTTCAACAAGGGTTGAAAGACACAACATTCCTAAGTCTCACGGAAACCCAGCAGCCCAAGGGCCGTGCATTGACGGGAGCCAGGGAGACTAACACACATCACCCTCTGCTCTTTCTGTCCCCCAGGCAAAAGAGATGCTTAAAAAGGCCAGCTCAGAATACAAGAAGTTATAATCTGAATGAGTGACCCAGGAGCATGGGAATGACATCATCTCGGTGGGATACCAATCAAATTTAAAGACAACATAAGCTTGTGGCTGTCTGGAGCATCGTTCCCATCCTGGGCCCATAAAGACCCTGAAATATAACACTACCAAGGCCATTTGCCAGTCCTTTACCCATGTGATGCAATCGAAATAGAAGGAGCATAACACATTGCTTCAATAAAGCTATCAGGTTTCCTACAATATTTATGATTTTGGGTTGCACACACAGGGATAATATGGATGCAGAAATGAAAGCCTTTTTTTTTTTTTTAGCTCCAGAGCTCTATAGTCCCTATAAAGCATATAAAACATAAGAAAGCATTTATAAGCAATCTATATATCATCCTAGTAAGGAGATTTTAAAAAATAGTGACAGGAAAGAAGAAAGAACTAAGTAAAAAAAACATGTTGAAGGTTTCATAGAATGAAATTTCACATAGAATTCATCTCACAGATGTTTTCCCAAAGAAAAATGTTATAATAGGTCAGTTCTATGTCTGAAGAATATCTTCCATTTCTCACTATATTTACTTGTGCATAAGGCCAGAGTCCTTTAAAATCATTCTAAGCATAAAGAGAGATGACATTCTTTCTTTGACATTGTTATATCAGGCAACTCCACAGTACTTTATTGGCAGACATAAATTCAAAAGCAGGATGGCTGCCAGTTGATACATGAGTGTCTCTAATAACATCACATCTGTCTAGCTGGGTCAAATGAGACTGCACAAAAGGAAAATAATTGCAGGAGGACTCTAGCACTGTGACATGTGTTGATAAGCCAGTTCCAAAGGTTTCCCTTTATTCTTAATAGTCTGTGAAGGAATTTAGTTATTGTGATTCTCTGCCAGCAGGCTTCCTGTCTGTTTAATGCACACTATTGATGAGTTTCTCAGTACAGTGTTCCAGGGAATCATCCAGTTAGGAACAGCCCATGTCTACAGAGAGGCTAACATCTGAGACTGAGATTCTGACCCTGACTGCAAGGATCAGAAGAGAAAGCATCTGTGTCAAACCAGAAAAAACTTGAAAAGAGTTTCAAAGCAGAGGCAAACACTCTAATATTAGATATCTCTGAAGAAGAGACAGTAGGTTAATGTAAGTGCAGTAGAGCTGTGACAGAACAAGGTTCTGACCCATGCCATGGCACATCACCTAAATGACTGACAAATCTCTCTGTCTACACCTATTTAAAGGCCAATCTATACCACCTACAGAGGAAGAAAGGAATCTGGCTGTAAGAAGAAGAAATAGAATTAGAATTATGAGATATTTAGTCATGTGATTGATGTAATGCACAGCCATTTCCTTAGGGTATCCATGTCTACAGTGCTGCTGTAACCATTACTATGTTCAACAAAAATTACCTCCATGAGCCTCAGTCCAGGAGGTGTTCCCTTATCTCTGTCCCTATTCACAATTAGCACAACAGAAAGACCAACAGACCCCATTCAGAAACCCTGCACATAACTGGGTTTACACTTCCTGTGCACTACACACCTTATGATGCATCTGTCACTTTCAAAAGTTTATTTTTCAAAGTGGGAAGTTCATTGCTGTGTGTTCAGTTTTGTATCCTGATTTATCTCCAGGTGAGTCTCCAGAGAGTGCCTACAGATCAGACATCGGGAATGAACCATTCTTTACCCTCTGAGACAATGCATGAAGATGAAAAAGCATCCTCTGTACTCTGCTGCAGATAACCTGATCATCAGGGACAAGCCCACTGTGAGCTGGTTGAGCAGTGAAGGACATTGAAAGTGCCATGAGGAAAAGTTGTAGGCACTGTATGTGCTGCCCTTGAACACACAAGAATATTAATTTCCCGAGATGGAGTTTTTTGTTGGTGGTGGGTTTGTATACTCTTAAAACGTGATTGCAAAGCTTGTTTCAGAGGAGGAAAGCTCTGTGAAAGCAAGAGGTCTCCAAGGACTCCAGGTACCACCACAGTTGTGTAAAATGGGTGAAGCTTGCCATTAGCAGTGAGGGATCTCCTGCACTGCTTTGGTTGCAGTGAACTGCCAATTTTTAGAGTAAGTGAGAAAATGAAACATATTCCACAGGAATGAGTTAAAGCTAAATACTTGGAAAAAACCCACTTGTTTCCAGTGTTCGCTTCAGCAACTTTTAGTCCTAGAAAGACACAGCAGGAAGAAACAAGGCGCATGACATTTGAGGAAACAGCCTCCTCTCCTGTGGTAATGAAATTTCCTAAAACAACACCTATCTTATGCAGTGTAGCATCCTGACAACTGAAGTGTACTGTGTGCAACATTCATAACAAAAGAGCAGAAATTATGGGTAAAAATGTTCTGTATGTAAATGACAACACACCTACTTTTCCTTTCTTCCCAAGAGGAAGTGGAGAAGCTGACCTACCACAGCTGCTTTTTCTTTCCATGTCTGCCATCCACCCTCAAAATTATTTACAAGCTGTTGCAAATGTGTGGTTTAGGACACTCAAAGAACCACCAGAAAAGGTATTGTCAAAAGTAGGATTAATATAAAAGTCTTAATATAAAAGTAAAAGCAGGACAAAGTTTGTTGGCAAGGCTTACCCTGCTACTTACTGGATGGTTAAAGCGTATAGAGAAAAGTAGGACAAAAAAAATCTAAAATCAATCAATCTAAACCAAAAATCAACCAAAAATTATCTAGGTAGATGTTTGGGATGGGAAAAAAAGGTAAGAATGTAAAAGGGTGAGGATAAAAAGGATTAAGGGAGCGCCTTGAGTGACAAAGTTCATAGTGGACTTCCTTTGCCGTACTTAGCCCCAGATTTGACCAACAGTTTAGGTCTAAAGGTTTTAACAGCATTCGATTGATAGCCTAATTTAAACAATTTAACAGTAGATTCTATGTAGTTTACTCCAAGCATGACAGTAACTCACTTATAGGTGAATAACTAACTTGAATATAAATCCAACCTACCTAAGAATCCAGGAGAGCATCATTCCTGGTACATTTCCTGTGGCATATTCACACTTGCATGCACACAAAGAGCCTGGGCAAGTTATACCTGTGAAAAATTCCCCTCCAATTCAGTGAAATACTCACTTCAGATGTCTTTGCATCTTCTCAATGGACAAAGGGCTGGGTCTCAAGGAGTTGGGGGTATCAGCCCAGGATCTGTAGTCATCACTTGCTGGTCTTCCATGTATAGCAAACTCAAGAGTTTGCTGGCTCTGAGAAGCCCCACTCAAGAGTAGAGAGCAAAGAGCTCCCCCCTCTCCCCACAGCTGATGTCATTTTTAAGTGTTTTATGTCAGTCTCTGATGAGAAGCTCCAAGAAAATTTCAAGCAAAAACCACCCTAATTTCATTTTGTGGAGCCCTATTGAAATGTTATCAGTACAAAGTGCTATTGCCTTCGATTAAGACTTCAGTGACTGAATCTCTCAAGTGCCCATCTCTCATTCTCTAGTGCTTTGATGTCTGTCTTTGGTGAGACCCAAATTGCTCAGTACCTTTCTCTTTCAGGACAGGCTTTTCTGCCTTGCCTGATATTTTCCTCCATCTTGTTCATGAACAATTCTCCTTTTTAATAATGTGTTTTCCAGAGTCTCAGAGTGAACTTTCCCCAGAGAGAAAGCAAACTCTTTCCCTCATCTGTGAGCTTACAGGCACTGAAAGTGTCATACAGGCCTTGGCATCAGAAAAGTGCTGTATCCAACTCCACTTTTCAGGTATGGTTAAATTTAATGTTCATTCTAAAGGTCATGATGGCATGTGACATGACTACTAACCTTGCAAACTAAACTTCCAGCACATTCAGGAGTTAACATGTTTTCTGACTGACTGATATTCAGGAGTCCTTTCCAGCTTGGCTGGAGTTTAGGAGCAATAATTAATAGATTCCCTGACCGACCAATTTAATGGTTTTAATTGAAGGAGAAAATTAAGCTCAGGCATGAGTAATCATGGATAGCACCTTACAGCACAGTTATGTAAGTGAGGGAGTTATCCAAAAAAAAGCTCAAAGCATAGTAATGGCAAGGAATAAGCAAAGTGAAAAAAAAAAAATTCTGGTGATAATTTATGGAATGCAAAAGAGATTGGCTTTTTTGACAGCAAGACAGACTAGAAGACTGGCCTTGGAGGATAACAGTCTGCAAGAGGGATTGAGCAGACACATGAGGCTGAAGAAGAGCTGGAGTTCAAGAATATTCAGCAAAAAGAGAGCAAAAATGTTGAATACATTACTGTCAAAACAGAGAAGTAAAAGGCACAGGCAATGTGAACTAAATGAGGGATTTAGCAGTGAATTAAGTTCATCGATTTCAGAAGGACATTGGACAGGTTTCCAGTAGTAAAGCAGATGTCCATTACTCTATGGATGTTTGAGATAGGGAATTCTGAGTTGTCTACAGAGGCCGGGAAAAACTTTAAAGTGTGTGAAGGGTAACGATGCCTTACGCGGAATTACAGCACTCAGACCTCTGAGTGGGCAGAGAGACATGATTCCCTCATGAAACTCATCAGCCACTTCCAGGGAAGAGGAATAGCTGTGATGACTGAAGCTGTCACAAATCCTCATCAGACCGGTGGGTGTTAAGTTGTGCCTCTTAGTCAAAATACATATTCACCAAAGTATGCTTTTGGAGAACTGTAGGACTCTTGTGAATCTGGGATGCATTTCAGAAATTTTTTCTCAGCTTTGCCTACCAAAGAAAATAAACTCAAGTTTTCATAATCTTTCCTCATCATGAGAACGTGTAGATCTGAAGCATCTTTGTCTGAGAGTGTTTTTATGGCCTTTCCTGAACACCATCAAAAAATGAAGATGAAAAAACAACTCCTTGTATTGTGTTATCTTGCACCATTGAGCCTCACTGAAGTCATTAAGATTGTAGTGGAGCTTGCTTTTTCAATGTTCAGGCTCTTTTGTGAATAAAACTGTCACAAACAACATTTTAGATGCACAGAACAAAAATGTGTGGATCAAAAATGCATAGGTCAGCTTTTACTTGTCCTTTGCCTGTCCAAAGTCTTCATCAGCTGTAGAAAACTAATAAGTCTTAAAAATTTGTATGGCATTTTTATGTTCAGTTGTGTCTGTAGAATTGTTAATGACAACTCAGAATTTCCAGATTTTTCCTTAGCCAAAAATCAAACCAAACCAAGAACAGGCAAAACCCCCCCACAAAAAAAATCACAACAGAACCCCAACAACATAACATTTTGCTCTCAATGGACAAAGTTAATTTATTGCAAAGTAGATGTAGTTGAAACACTTCTGTATATTGTCATAAATACAGTTTATTCCGTTTCAGAGCCACTTCAGTCTAATATCAGCATCATTTCTTGGCACATAAAATTTATCCCAAAGCTTTCCAAAGGGTAAGAGTCAGAAGTGAAGGAGTTTCGGGCAAAATGTATATATCTTTTTGAGCTCCACAATTTCTCCCTTGGCTCTTGTCCCCACTTTAAGAAGGCTTCTCTCCGTGGCCCTGCAGAAGAGTGTCAGGGGAGGGGACAGCAGCCCCACCAGGGCGGGAGAGCCAGGAGTTCTGTTTTGGCTGGTATGAGCGACAAGGAGTTGGGATTAGGCTATCCCACTTCAGGATTGAGGCCAGGGAGAGGGATCAGGGTCAGGCACAGACCGGTAAAAAGGGAACAAAAGGTCAAGCCAGCCCAGCCAGCAGTTCTGTGTTAGGATGACAACTTTGTGCCCACACACCTTACTTACACAGCTGTGATGTGGCACAGGCAGGGACCTACCTTCTGGTAAGAACACGTTCCAGGTCTAGTGTTCCTAAAGGCATAAAATATCAGGAAAGAAAGTTAAGGATTTTTTGCACTGATAAAAAAAAATGTTCTTACTTAAAATCTTAGTAATAAAGTAACTTCTGTGTACATTTTCTAAAATAAAAATTCTTTTAAAACTAGGCAAATTTTAAGAAAGAGTAAGCTTCACAGTCTTAGCTTAAGCTACTGCAGCAAAAGAGAAGTTATAGTCGTCTCCACAGGTGCTGAATAAGGACAGTACTCCTGTAAAGGTGCAGCTAATCCAGTCCCTGTAGCAACCAGGCACTAGCAGATGTCCATGGGAAGTTGTAGTAACTGGGAAGAAGTGGAGATGATGCTTCCAGTTGAAGGGTTTGAGTCCTAAGGAACTTGGGTAGCCAAATCCCTACATACTTACTTCAAGAATCTCTACGCCTCATCTTTATTGGGTCACAACTGCAGCTCCATTCCTGCTGCCTCACCGCTACAGTAATTTATGTGGATGCAGTGAATAGCAATGGCATAGCACTGCTTGGAAGCTCTGCCAACTGTATTACTTCCACTCTCATTTCTGAAAGCAGTAATAAAAAAAAATAGACTCTGATTTAGAAGCACTGCAATGCTTCATGTTTTGCAAATGGGTCTAAAGGAGAAGGGAAATGTGCAAATTAATTTTTATCTCTAGAGTTGAAATTAAGTTTTTTCAATTAGCAGAAGTTGCCAACTAAGGACCCTACTCATTATCATAAAATCCCTAAAATGTGATCCTGACTATGTTGAAATATCTTTTTAATTTAGCTTTGGATACATTGTGAAGAACGAGTCACTGAATTAATACCAAGACCTGGCTGTTTGCTTGCAATTGATTTCTATCCTGATAAATGCCTCTGTACTTTAGTGGTTTGTAGCAAAAAATCATTTCAACCATTCCCTTTTCTTACAGTGGTCTGTGTAAGAGTCTGTGGTTGTACTTTCAAAAGTATTTTCAAACAGATAGGCTTTGTGCTGAGTTTTCAAAAAGTGTCTTTACTGATGCAAACACAACACCCCTGTCTGATGGCAATTAGAAATGTTAAGCAGCCTTCTCAGAGAAACCAAAGCCCTGAGGACTAAGCAGCAACTAAAACCTTTTAAGACCTTCCGTGTGTATTTCCAGAAGGTTGGGTTTTAAGGCTGTCATGAGAATTATAAGACTACAAGGAGAATAAACGTTCAATTTCCTTACAATTAAAAGCAATGGGAAATTATTTGAAAACCACAGATTGCTGTGGGAAAACACTCAAGACACTTTTCCCATCTTATCTTTGTCCAAGAGATGTTTGCTATTTGTGCATTTTAAGGTGAAAAACCATGATATTGCTGCAGCCCGGACAGAAGATGACCAGTCACACACCACCAGCATGGGCCAAGAGCAGTCCTGTCTTAACCACAGCCACACAGCCACGGGGACATGAGGCTTTTTGGGTTGTGTTTTTCTGTGGAAAGAATGCTGAGGAGATGAAAGAAATGGAGGTCAGTCACCAGCTCCATGTGTAGTTGCCTTCTCTTCCTCAGCTGAATAAACACCAGTGACAACTTTTCCATTTGCACTGAAGTGCTTCCAACTCGCTTGTTTTCATTCGCTGGGCTGTAAATCAACCCCAGTGTAATTTTAGACCCTGTTTTTAGCTCTCCTTGCAATTATAGTGGCTCATTATAACAGAGATCAGGTATTCCAGCAAGATTTAGCAGCATGAAAGGTAGGAAGTCCGAACACTACATGGACATCAGCTTTCAATCTCTGAGTATTAAAATGAGAAACCAGTACTATGTACAATCAATTTGGATTCCTTATCTTACTCAATTTTAAGGGTGTTCACACTCAAATATGTGTTAATGCTTTAGTTTTATGTGCCTGATATACCAGCTTTCCAGTCTTTTCTCATCTGCATTTTCGTATCAAGAAATCTGAGTGAAGAGTAGATAGATTCATGAATGATAGGCCTCAGTGCCACTTGCCTTGCATTTCAATTTCTTTTTTTGTCTTTCTGTGCCAAATTTATATAAACCCTGAAATCAAGGTGAGCTTTAGCTTTCACATTTTTATGGCTTCCAAATTCTGTGGCTAATGGCCAGCTCTGTGTTTAGGTGAGCAGTGTACCCAATTAGTAGCAGTACTAACAGCCAAATGATTAATTCCCCAAACATGCTCTGGTTTCATTTTACACTATCCCACCTAATCATAGAGAATTAGTTGAGTTAAAAATAAAATAAAATAAAATAAAATTAAATAAAATAAAATTAAATTAAAAACATTATTGAGAGTGAGAACCTGCTTCTTATGAAGAAGTAAAATCTTGTTAATAACTCATGTCCTTATACCTGCTCTCTGTTTGTTCATG
>VZRJ01008046.1:68993-95953 GCA_013397565.1 Ptilonorhynchus violaceus | reverse complement strand
CTAGTACATTCTTTTCCTCACCCTGTAGAGCTGTAATATTCTTATAGTCTTTCTGCACAAGTCTCAGTCCTACTCCTAGTTGTCAGTAAACCTAGATTTTGCCTTCTCTCATCTCTTTTCCAACATCTTATTTATCTGGTTTCCCTTACCATAGCACCAAAACGCAAACAAATAACCAAACCAAACTAAAAAAAAAAAAAAGGCAAAGAACCAACAACAACAAAACAAACAAACAAACAAACAAAAAACAACGGAATGTGTCATGGCTTTTCCTGTACATGCTACATAAAATTCAGACTGCTTCTGTCAGTTTCTTTCATTGCACGGCTCTCCTTTCTTTCAGCAGCATACACTGGTCTTGCTGACTCTCCCTTTGTCACAACAGTCTACAAAATATACCTTTTCCCCTGCTTTCTCCTTCCACATCCTTTGAAGCATCCGCTACAAACAGGAGAGAGTTTGGGGAATTCTTCAGATACTTCACCTGCATCATTTCAAGCTGCTGTAGGAATCATTTCAGCATGTTCGACTTTGCAACAAAACTAGAATTAAATAATAACAATTTTTTTATTAGTACATATATTTCATCACAACTAATGCGCTCATGCATGCAAAGATGTTTTAACTGTTTTATTATAACTTTTCAGTGATGTCATCTGACCTTCCCAGGTTACATGGTCCTAGATAATAAAGCAGATGGCACTTGGCACAACAACAAATAACCTTAGTACAGGCAGAGAACACGACTCTCATCTCCATTTCAGGTTGAAGCAGTTTGACGGTACCTGGCCACTAAAGGTCGTGAACCTAATGTGCAGATCTCAAGATGAGCATGGAGACAGGCCAGCAGGAAATAGACATTCCACAGTCAATAAAAATAGGCAAAAGAAACCTGGAAAAAACAGGGATTTGCTTTTGTGCCTTTTTGTGTAGTTTACATCTGGGAAAATGTAATCGTAACAAGGGATTCTTTTTCTGTGTTACATGGAAACCAGAATTATCAGATACTCAAAGTTTATCTCACCACTTGGAATAAAGTTTTCAAAATGCAATGTATTTAGCCAAATGTAGAGGAACAGAATTTTATTTTTCAAGTGCTGCACTTCCCTCAGGGAAGTGAAGACAGATGTTTTCTTATCTTGGTGCATTGCTTACATAGAAAGTGAATAACTACAATACTATCAAAACATCACCATCCTAAAAACACTTGAAAAGCTGTGCAAGATTTAATTTCTTTTCCCCCTATCCATCTGAAAACCACATGTCCCAAACCCACAAAATTATTACCTTGCCTGTCACTGGAGAAAAAACCAGATAAAACACATTCCCAGTGCTTTCATTTGTAGAGAAGGCCTCATGATCATGATCCATTTAGTTTCCAGAGTCAGCAGGCAAATTAAATTGTTTGACTTTAATATCAGTCTCGTGATTTTTTATTTTTTTAATCAGCCTGAGTTGGCAAAAGTGCTGATGGAAGCCAGAACCTGCAAGTTTCACCTCTATTAGCAAGTGCTTAGCACACTAAAAAAATGAAGCACACACTGGAAGGTGCCCAATATTGTCTTAACTGTGTGTGAGGCACTTTAATAGGAGCAAAACCAGATCCAAACCATGGGTGCTGAAGAGCAGGATGCTTGTGGTTCAGTATCTACTGGCTCTCAGCCCTAAGGATATATTTTCTACTGTAATTGTCAATTGCATGGGAAACACATCTGGGTAGCAGGTAAACAGCTGCTGTTTACCAGATGGTTGCTGTTTTAGAGACAAAGCCCAGGCACAGCTGCATTTGACAACAGAGGAACTGGATGAACTCAGAGTAGAACTTTTCATAGGTTATTCTTCAAGAATTTGCAGAAAAGGATGTGCAGTCTGTAAGAGCTTTCTGCAAACAATATGTTGAATTAAAGTGATGGGGTTCTTTGAAAAAGCTATGCCTTCTATTGGCTTGAATGTCCTCACCCCTAATGCTTACCTACCATTTCACTTTGGCTTTAACTGTACCAGAAAGTATCTTCACACTTCCCAAAAATAAACTCAGATTAGACCAACCTGCACCAGACCATGAATTTAAGTCCCTGCTCATGGAAGCACACTGCTTACATTTCATCTTAAATCATCTGGTGCAATATACACAACAATATATTAAAAATGTATGTGCCTAAAAGTTAAAAATTCATGTAGCTATGTTACTAAAGTCTGGGCCTACAAAATTATAGAATTAGCCTCCAGAGGTCTGCATGCTGGAAGACGATCCCTATTTCTTTACAAAAATAATTCTTGGGTTTCTTCTCACTCCTTCATTTTTCTCAGATAAAAGAAGGAAAAAAAATCCTCATGTTAGTTTGTGGCTGTTTATAAGAATTCCCTCCATGTCTAATAACTGCAATATTATTTTTCAAATTGCAGAATACAGTGCAATAATTCTTAAGAAATATACAGCTAAAAAACTGGAACTATTTCATAAACAGGAGGGGAAAAAAAATTAAAAAGAGCTTGAGGTCATTAATAAGAATAACAGCTCTGGGACCATGATACTTGGTCTATCATTTAAGGAGAAATTGCAGCAATTATCTGGGCCCAGAGGGTTTCTGCACTGTACCTTATTTACCTAGGTCAATGGTGCTTGTCCAAGCTGCACATTTGTGAGCCATTTACTACTACATTTATTAGGGCACACGACCCAGCTGAGGATGGTTAATGATTTGTTGTTATTCAGGAAGACGACAGCATTGAGGCTGCTGGCTATGGCAAAATAGCCACCCCCTCAGTGCTTCTGTTCCAGCATGCCTGAGCTGAAAATGTATTTTAGAGCCACAAAGATGATGGAGAGATGGGGGATCTCATCCAAGGGTATGGATACCTGATTGAGGCTATTAAAGAAGACGGAGTGAGATGTTTCTCACTGTCACCCAGGGAGAGGACCAGGGTCAATGGGCACAAATGAAAGTACAAGAAATTCCTTTTAAATATCAGAAACCATATTGTTTTCACTGAGAGCATCACTGAGTATTAAAACAGGATGCCCAAAGAGGTTGTGGAGTCTTTGTCGTTGGAGACATTGAAAACTTGACTGGACATTGTTCTGGGCAACCTGCTCTAAGAGTGTCTGAATGGGTGGGTCAGCACCTGCCAGCCTGAACCATGCCATGACTCTGTGAAAATGATTAAATTTCCAGTTATTGCCAAGGAGACAGAGGGGAAAGAAAAGAACGAAAGAAAGAAAGAAAGAAAGAAAGAAAGAAAGAAAGAAAGAAAGAAAGAAAGAAAGAAAGAAAGACAAGAAGGAAAAGAAGGAAAGGAAGAAGGAAAGGAGGAAGAAAGGAAGGAAGGAAGGAAGGAAGGAAGGAAGGAAGGAAGGAAGGAAGGAAGGAAGGCTGGTTTAAAAACAAACAAACAAAAAAAAAACCACGAAAAATTAAAACAGAACACAGCAGCCACTCAAATTGGAAAAAACGTTTGTATGACCATCCCATAAGGATGGGCTGGTTTCTTGTCTTAGGTACTTTTTAAGCAGCTCTGTATTGAATTCTACAATCCATGGTTGCAGCCAAAATATTAAAAAGCGAGAGAGGGAACAACTGTTGCCCTTTAGGTCCTTCCCACAGATGCATGAGTGATCCGTAGGGCCAGAGAGGCCTCGTCTCTCCTCTGGGGCGTTTGAATGTTTGTACTTGTAGCTTTGACAAAAGGTGAGAAGTTTTAGCTAGAAGCTGGTGGTTCTGCTTGCTCTTTACAGTTGGGATTGCTAAATACGCAAGAAGATATTGTGGGTTTCAAAGCCTTTTTCCAGGCTTATTCACAAGTTCTGGTAACATCTGGTCAACACCCAGCACCTTCAGGTGTTGTCTGTCATAGTGTGTAATTTTCTCAGGAGACAAAAGCAAAAATTTTCCCCTCTGGAATACTTGGGTCAGAAAATTCTGCAGCAAAAGCAATGCTGGTGAAAATTAATTCATCTTGTAGAACTATGCATTTCATCTCTTGGCATCTTATAAATGTCACCCTTGTAATGTGATTAGAACAGAGGAATTCATAATCCTGACTTATTATGTTATTATGAGAGCTGAACAGGGAATTCAATACATCTGGTCTTATTCTGAGCTCACAGTTATTGAACAGAACAAACAGTTTTCATTTCTCTGAAGGCTTTGTATCAGCCTAATTACTAAAGCAATCTTGTTTAGCTTTTCCAGCTGCACTAAAAGCAGAGCTCTCAGACAGCTTGGGGCTGGTGTTCTCGGGTTCCCCCAAAGCCAAAGTAAGACCCAGTTACTCTGTAAGGAAGTGCCAATGCTAAGCTGAAGGCACCATTTCAGCTGATACAGCTGGATCAGAAAACAGGCTGGATTCAGCACATAGGATTATGTGCTGCCCAGGAAGACAGAGTTTACCTCTAATCATAGGCAAACAGTTGAGCCTGTCAGGGTGACAAGCAAGCACTACCAACTGTCATCAGTAGCCAAGCCAAACAGATAATTAGAAAAAGTCCATTCATTTATGCTTAAATGCAGTACAGTCTCACCTCTGTGCAGCGATTGAAACTATAGATGTCAGGGCTTAAATCTGTAGAGGCACTTTGCTCTTTCTACTGGCAGATTAGTAAATTAACCCATATTTTAACATATATTTTCACAAGCATTTCAAGTTCTCTGACTTCCCTGAAGTTCCTGGTCCCAGAGTTCTTACTCAAATTTCTAATCTGCTGTGATTTATTCCCATAATGACATTGCCTTCCTTCCATGAAAGCAAAGAAATCCTTCTTTGTAAGTAGGTGTACATTTTTACAACACTTCACTGCTCCCGTCTGGAAATGCTATGGCTATATGGATTTTTCCATGGTTTTATCTCCTGCTGAAACAGTTTACTGTTAAATGTCAGTATATATGAAAACTCAGGCAGGACCACTGACATAGGGACAGATCCCCAGCACAGAGTAGTCCAGTTCCCCTACACACATCAAGGCAAAGACCTGATCTCACAGCTTTCTAGAAGAATTGCTGGAGGCTTCAGGTGAATCACTGAGAAAATATCCCAAGAGCTTAACAACTATGTTTGAGCTGTTGTGGAGTTTCAGTATTACTGCACAAATCCCTGCCTGCCTTTTGCAAAAACTCAGTAAAGCCCTCTCTACTTCCTACATTATTTTACTGTTTTTCTTAAAAATAGAAATCCAGTTTTTGATCTTTTCTGTGATGATATATAACACAGATTCTCATGCTCAGGGTCCAGTAGCTTCACTGAAATTGGGAAGTGAAACCTAGAAAATTAAGTGAGAAAGTAACTAAACTGATTAAAGCTCCATCAACACTTGAATAGAGATTTGTGATGTCAAATGGAATTGGCATTACATGACTGGCTTGAGAACTCTTGGGGATTTAGGATAACACAGAATGCACAATCCCTCAACCACCAAGGTGAGGGGCTCCCAACCTCAAGGAGTTACCTTGGGTAATGTCCTGACCAGTGGTTTAACTCCAATGGTTTAATTCCTTTTGAGAGCAAAAAGGCAAGAATCTGCTTTATTTCCTGCCTGAATTTGCTAAGTTTCAACTACTACCCATGGATTTTGCTGTAACTTTTTACTACTTCAGCAGATCTGTAGACAAATTCAAGCCTGTTAAAGATTTTAAGATTTATTTTTTAACTCATAGATAAGTAACATGTGTTCAGCTACCAGTGTAGTCAAAAGAACATCTCCAACTGTCTCAGGGACAAGTATCTTCACAGAATGCTTTTGTAAATTCACAGTACAGCATATTTAAAATGTCATAAGTAACACATACTGTTGTCAATCCAGGAAAGGTCTTTACACAGCAGATCTGATTCTAGGTCCTAGGGATGTCATCAAGTTCTTTCCACCCACTTTCCATTTATATGTGTGCTGCCCCATATAATCATAGGACAAGCTGACCCAAATTTTACTTAATCTTTGTATATGGAAATATAATAATTGGATTAATACAAAAGAGAGTCAATTTGCTGATCACAAAGGTTTTTCAGCCCAATGAAAAATTGTCACAGAGGATCAAACAACTGGATTCCTGAAAACCTTTAAAACCTTTCTGAACACATTAGACATATTAGATGATGAGCATTGTTTAGATTGAAAGTCAATCAAAAAGAAATCAATGGATTTTTCTTGGGTTCTAAATTACGACTCTTTTCTACACTGATATGTCCTCTCTTATCCAGTGGGCAGGTAAAATAATAAAACTGATAGGCTTTCTTATGTTGTGTACTTCCAGTAAACCTGCTTACATACTGTACCATCAGTTTCTCAGAGGTTTCTCACTGTTTTCTATGTGTAATATGGAACTTTATTAAACCTTTTAGGTGTAGCCTTGCCTTCAGTGTAAACTTTGCAAACCAGTGTCACACAGGTTTTAAACAGTTCCCCCTTGTTGTGCAGACTGGTGGTGCTTACATAATGAAAACCCAGTGGAGAGAGGAAGGGTTTGGCTTCCATTTGTTTCTTCACCGTTTGCTGGGACTGTTGCAAACACCATGATAATCCCAGTCCCAAATTGCAAGCGTTTAAAATTGGTGGTAGAAAATTAAATCACAGCTCAAGCACTTTCACTCGCAAAGGGAGAAACGATTGCATGGCAACGTGTTGTTTCAATTACTTCAGTAAAATGGGACAGACTTGTAACAGAAAGGTCCTGGGGAAATTGTCAAGCGTGATTTAATCTGAGCTGTATGTCCATAAAAAGAACAATCTTCTGGAAGAAACTGAAAAATCCGATTTCACCAAAAAGCAATTTCTCTTCTGTCTCTGGCAGAAAGCACGATCTTAGAGGGAGAAAGGTGTCATTAATATATGTAAAATGCTGATGAGATAAGGATTTCCCTGCAGGTGTGGCTTTCAACAGCGTCAGAATGATTCCATTCATTTTGCAACTGTGGATGTGGGGAAGCAGCCAGCCCTCACAATATGTTTACTGACTAATCATGTTGAAGTAGCTGGAAGCTGAAACCATTTCTGATGGAAACATGTTCAGAAGCAATTCCCCCTTAGGGAAGTAAAATTGTGACTTTGCATTGTAATGGTCCAGAGACCATCACAAGGTATTACACAGAGACCTGAAAGCATCAGAAACCAATAAATATCTCCCAAGCACATGAACAGCACAGATAATTACGGAGGATGTGTTCTTGCATAGGCTTTAGTTTACCTATGACAAGAGGATAGAAAAAAGGAACATGCAAGGCAGCAGTGCTATACAACCTCCTCTCAGAGAAAGGATAATCAGCATCATAAAGTGGACAACAATCATGGCTGGACAAAATCCTAAGCAGGAAAGAAGTCGAGTGTTTTATTCAAAGAATTCAAATAATAAATTCAAAGAATAAATTCAAATAATAAAGCCAGAAAATCATACTGGGTTTTCCTAGCTTTTTGCCGTGCTATGGCTTTTTTGTACCCCCACATCCTAATTCCCGTGTTTTCACTGTAACAGCTCTTAGAGCATTACAGCCCCCAAGGTACCTCATTTCCTCAGCTGAGCTTTCTCAGAACTGAGTCATGCTGGAAACTGTATTTTATATAGTTTCCTGCACTGCTTGGGAAGCTAAAACTATAATTAACTTTGGTAATTAGAATTAGAATATTGCAATAACTCTTCTCCCAGAACTACATTTACCATGAAGTTATTAATCTTTGGAGCCTATTCTTGCATGAGCCAATTAATACATTGACAACATTGTGATGCTCCATAAATAGTCTTAAAAAATGAAGCACCAGAACACTGCAGTCTCAAGGATTAATGAACAACAACCTGGGCATCAGGTTTTAATAATGGCAGACACAGCATTTGAAATTTCTGTATGAATACTAATGAGTTAAGGCCCAGCTTCAGTACTCAGTGGTAATTAGGGGAAGAACCAGGCAGTAAAGCTTTTAACTTTATTGCTTTCAGTCATATACTATTGGGTCTCTGCAGGTTCACAGGAGAGGACATCTGGATATGTTTTCATAGCATCATTCCACCACCTCTTGGGTTTCCACATGAGCAGCCCAGCACTGACTCCCATCTATTCCAACAACAATCCCACACTACAATGGTGAGGAAAGGCTGCTCAGAAAGCCCTTGGAAGGAACCAAGCTCTGCTGACACTGGTGACAACTGGATTGTCATACTGGACTGCGGGAGAAGCAAAGCAAAGCCAGGGCTGAGGCATTTCAGAAGTTTCTGTGGGAATCACACAGATATATTTGGCTTAGTTGTTTCAAAACTTAAACTGGAATTTTGAGTTGAAGTGCATGTTTTCATAAAAATTTTAGGTTTTGCCAGAGTTTCCCTGATTCAGAACAGCCAGCTTTGAACATATCTGGACAGCACAGTATCCAGACTTTGAACATAATCCAGACTGTTGCCACACTCCCAATCTGTGGCATCTCTTTTCTGTGTTTGATCTTCCTTTTTCTGTCTTATCCAGAAATATTTCCCGCCCTGGAATCAAGCTGTCACAGTCTACAGGGAACAGAAAAGGTCTTCCTTTTTTTGGCTACTTACACAAACTTGACTGTTCTTCAACAAATAAATAAAACCAATTTATAAAGGGGGAAAAAAGAAATAAGGATTATGAAAATACCAAACAGCTAGTCACTGCAAGTTAAGAAGTGGTCTGGATAGTGTGGATCACATATTTTCACATTATGTCTCAGGAATCCTCTACCTCTTTCCCATTTTAGCTACACTCTGTATTAAATGTTAGAGTTGTCAGAGACTGCAAGTGATCCTCTCGAGCATCCAAACAGCAACCTACAAACTTCTGTTTGGGTTTCAAGGTGGAAATGGCATCCAGATTTTGAGTGGGAAGTTTGAGAAACAGGAAAGTAAATCCAATTTAAAGGTACCTTTAGCAGAAGCAGTACAGATTTTATCTGTGTAATTAAATCAGTTGTAATTCTTCAGCATGTTCTCAGGAAATAGTTTGCGTTAATCTAACAAAGTCAGTTTAAATTAGAGGAGTTGTTAAAATTAGTGGACCACCTTTATTCAGACAGCCTGGTCTTCATACTAAACCCACTCTTTAAAGAGAAAAGTATAACATTAAAGGTCAGGAACTTCCTACAGGGTTAGGAAAAGTTCTGAGACATGTCTTGAAAGGATTAAAACTTCACAGGACAAAGACCCAAGTGCAAACTCCTGACAGCACAGCATTCTTCTTGAAGATTCATATATTTGGAAATAGTTCTGTATTTCACTTCTATATTTAAGAAAGGAAGCAGCATTGTTCAGGTTGATATTGATTTTCTAAGTTATCTTTAATACTTAAAAAAATGTACTAGGTGGTCAAAAGAGAACTCTAATGTTTCAACTTAATATTCTTTCTATCAGTGTTTCATTTCCTTAACTGAATACCTACACATAGCTAGAAACACACACATATATATGTATGTGTAACATACATATGTATGTATAGTGTCTCTTCTAAGAAACATTCTGATATTTTGATTCTTGAGGGGCTCTCCTCCTGTTAGTAACATGTCATGCTAAAGTCATCCTTCAGGCAGTGTATAATGTTGCCTTTTAATGAATTTTAGTCTTACCCTGCCATCACCCTCCTTAGATGTCTCTCATAAATGATTGTCTCTTTTAATACAGCCTCTGGAATAAATGGATATATTGGCTTTTGTTATTATATTGTTTGCCTTTTTAATATGATGGAAGAGACATCACCAAAAAACATATTGTAACTTATTTAAATGTGCACTTCTGGAAAGGAAAATCTACATGTTATTTTGAAAGTGAAATCACTCCTAAAAAAAATATTTCAATCAAACATACCACTTCATTTTGTTCCGTTAGTAATCAGTTTTCCCAAAATGGTATAAAACCTGTGAAAACTAGAAAGCACTGTCAAATTTACTAATAACACCAAACATATATGTCTTTACAAATGAAAATTGTTCCTGAAAGTCCTCTCAATCTCAAGAAATGCCATCATACAGACACCATTTCTGAAATCAGTGGTGCCAAGCCTTGTCCACCTACACCAGGAAACAGCTCATTAAGTACAAAAACCCACAAAATCTGGAGTGGAAGGGACAGTGCCCTAAATGGTTCAAGTGAAATTTTTTCTGTTTGCTTGAGAGTGATATGAAATTAGACATCCTTTCATTGCTAGCATAGGTTTTCAAGTGACAAGCCTTAAAGGCTAACTAGAAATGAAGGGATTGTAGCAGCCTCATGACTGCGCAGTCCAGCCTACACTTTTTTGGGTCAGATTTCTGTAGACAGTTGAGGTTAATTTGAATTGAGTCTGAAAACCTCAATTTTCCACCCAAGTGACAGATTATTCTGGTGGCACAGAACCAACAGCAATTTCACATACTCTGAGCCTCTTTAGAAACTACTAATTATGTGTCACATTAGTAAGAGAATTGCCCAAAACTTAAGACATTTCTTTTTCTTTCTTTAATTATTTTTCTCATTCCTGTCAAACTTGCTTAACACAGACATGTTCAGAGAAAGTGATGCCCTTTTCTCCACATTTAGTACCAGCAGCTGGCTGTCAAAAAAGTTATCAGTTTCACCAAGCAGCTACAGAGAACTTCCATAATGCAAAGGGTTGAGATTACATATGCTACAAAACACCTTTTTTTTTTTTGGTCTAAATTTGGTTGCTCTAAAAAGTTACTGATAAGCTCTTGTTATTGGCTGGTAAGAAGAGATAAAGTTTTAGGTAGATGAAGATATTAGTGCTAATTGCATAGCATAGGAATAGTCAGCCTCATCATACCAGGTGAGATAGCATGCTTTGGTAGCTTTAGGAAATAATATGCACATTCAGAGAATTCTGTTTTCAGAAAATGTAATTTTACAAACAAACAAACAAAACAAAACACAAAAAAAACAAACCAAATACCAAAACAAAACAAAACCAACCTCCCATACAATATCTGAGTTGTACTGGACAGTTTGGGACACATGGAATTTCTGCTCATTTAATACTTTTTTGAACAGAGGTTTTCCTTGTTGAGCTGCTGATGTTTCTGGATGCCTAAAGCCTCGCTTCTTGCAGTTTGGATTTTTTTTTCAGGAGAGCAAAACCCAGAGATTACACTTCTATATGATGATTTTTCAAGGCCTGCATGCAGGATTGACATGGGCAAAAGCTGTGTGCACAACCTGTGGGCTCAAGCTGTAGGAGTTGACAGCCTGACACCGGAGAGAGCTGTTATATATAGAGGCCTTTGAGATCCTTGGCTACAATAATATGAAACAAAGTTGAGGGAGAGAAAGCAAAAATAAGAACTTCCAAGATATTTCTTATGGAGATGCTGTATCTGCTGTTTAAAATGACCTTCAGTGAAGCTGTTCAGTAAGAAATTCATGCTCACCCTCCACTCTCATTTTCCAAAAGTCACATATTTCAGTGACAATTGTAGTATCATGAATAGGGGTTATCCAAGCCTTAAGCAGCAAACCAAATAGATATAATTCATACTGTAGGTACCTTCCACAGATAAGCATGGATGTTCCATTTCCTTAATTAATAGGAATTAATTATTTCAATCTTTGAGGCATCTTGGCTGTCTCATCCCAAGATAGGGGGAAAGAAAGGAACAGGAAGGAACTGTATCAAAATAAATATGTTCAAAAGAATGCAAATTCACTCTGATATTCTCCTTAAATGCTTTAAATCCAAAGACAGACTGCAGAGTTTATGTAAAGACTCAAATTTTAGGGTCTTTTTGCATGCAAATTTTTAAGCCATGTCAAGAGATGACTTGAAATGAATTTCAGCAAATCACAACTGAAATTCTGCAGTAAGGCTGTTGCAAAGCCATAGCCACTACTTTGCTATCCAATTTTTAATTCTGAATAACCTGACCTATGGAAAGTCTTGCTTTTGCAGAAAAACTTTGGGCAAAGCCTCACACAACCTAAATCCATTCAAACAAGCCTGTGCTGCAGGCAAGTACCACAGTAAGTAAAGCACAAACTCTTTCAGATTTCACCCAGGGGGTTGAAAGAAAACTGGACTGTGGCTGTATTGTGCAAGGTTCCTCAGCATATCGAAACTGACATTCTTCACATCTTAAAGCAGTCACAATTTCTGCTATGTTACCTGACACACTAGATCCCCTTATCTATGCATAATTAAGACTCTCCATCAGGACATTAGGGAAGGAGTTCAGGTTTGGATCTCCTGCTGCTGATCCTCTAAACATAGACCTGGCCCTATATGCCAACATGTGTTAAATGCCCACGGCACCTCCACTCTTGTCACCACCCCAGCGGCACTGAAATAAATCCTGCTGCCTGTCCCCAGAACTGAAATAAATCCTGCTGCCTATCCCCAGCCTCCTGCTCCCTCAGCCTGCTCTGAAGGAGAGTTCTCCTCCAGGTCAGAGCAGGGGGGTCTGTTCTGCCCCTCAGGGCTGAATTCAGTGATTTGGGCAGAGGGCTGTGTCTCTGCTTGGAGAAAATAAAAAAAAAAAAGAAAAAAGAGACTGCCTGAAGACAGAGCTCTGCTCACATGTTCTGCCCTCTTTCCCTTCCTGCACACAGAAAGACTGGTGATTTGGATATCCCTGGCCTTTCACTGTGGTTGAGCTGCCACTGTTAGACCATTAGCCTGCAGGTAGGCTGGTGTCAGCATCTCTGAGCACATGAGGGTATTTGAAAGGCAGACAATCACATGAAAAATGCATGAGCAAGAACAGAAGCAACCAGAAGAGAATAAAATAAAGCTAATAAAGGCCAGGAGCTTCTGAGAAATCTACTTATGACCATTAAAGTTCTAAATTCCTACATGGAAAAATGTAAAACACTATTCTTTAAAAAAGCAAACAAAAATAGCAGTATCAGATTCCTCTCTGGCAGAAATCTAATTAGATGGTACCTAGAAATAACAGGTGAAATAGTCCCCTGAAAGCAGGGACATCACTAGCCAGAACATAAATTCCCCTGAGATCATCATCCCACCTGGCAGACTAAGCTCAATTGCATGTAAATTCATAAGGAACAGACATAATCCAGGTTTTTCAGACTCAGGCGAATAAGTATCCTGATGATATGTAGATCATCAGCCTAGAACCGGCATATTTTTCCATTCCTGCAAGATATTCCAACACTGTAAAACCAAATTAAAAGCACAGGAATACTGATGCTCATTTTGCTGTCATCCTCATTTATGAGAAATACATGCACATATACAACCTTATACAGAAATATATATATATATATGTATACATATATATATTTTATACCTATACACATGCAAACACATGCTTGTAAAAGGACACTACACACACCCATGTTAAAATATGAACCCAAATCTCACAGCAGTGTCATATAGAAATGAGTTCCAGAAACATTTGGACAATGCTCTCAGGCACATGTTGTGTTTTTCTGGGGTGTCCTGCGCAGGGCCAGGAATTGCACTTGATGATCCTGATGGGTTCCTTGCAATTCTATGTATTCTAAGTATTCTTAGAATACATAGAACTCTAATTCTATGTATACTAAGTCCCAGTATATTCTATGATCCTATGGTTCATTTTGCATGCAGTGGAGAAAGGATTTTGCCTTCTTAAAAAGGCAAAATCCTTTTGCCTTTTTAATGGAAATGTGAATTCATGCTTAATAACAACAACAACAAAACCACCTGACCTCAAATATCATTTAACAAACGCTAAAACACATAAGGTATTGTTTTTATTTTCTTCACCTTCTGGACTATTTGAAAAAGACATGAGGGCTTCATTTTGGTTTTCCAGTTCTATAACAATTCCTCACATTTTTGTTCTTCATCAGTGGAGAGAGACCAGGCTGCAAAGGGTCAATGATATTTTTGCCTATAAGAGCATTTCCAAGATTAAAACTGCTTGCGAAGTTCAGCACTTGGCAGTCTAAAGGTCAGCTTCTGAAATTGCAGAAAGAAAGAAAGAGCAAACTGTCCCAGTCATCCCTGAAAACAGAAAATAATACCAAGGAACAATCTCTGTGACTGACAGAAAGCTTCCAAGCGTTACAGTTATTTATATATTGGTTTTAAAGATCTTGTCTCTTAGTTCATGTTACTGTCCAGTGATAGAAATACCACGAAAGGAAACCATACTAATACACATTTCTGAAACAAAGTTATAGGCAAAGAAATAACCTTTTCAACACACACTTTACTGAAGTCTTGCTGAAGTCAGTTTTACTACCTAGACCTGTCTGACTGCTATATTTCTTCAGCAGGACAGTGATTTATTCTTTATGTTGTGAGATACTTTAATATTAATGGTTACTTAAAATGTTTTAAGAGTTTTGACTATTTAGCCTTGCTGCAAAAGGTTTCAAGCATCAGAAATATGGATTTTAACTGAAAATTACCAGGCGAAACCTGATAAACTAAAAGGGGGGAAAAAACCTTAGCAAAGTGAGCATTGAGATTCCTGAGCTGGATTGCAGGTCAGTGCTATCATATCTACAGCAACTAAAGGCAGAACTAAAAGCTTGTATAGAAGAAATCTTAGGACAATAACTGAAGTACATTCAGTACCAAACAGAAGTCATCCCTAACCAGATGAAGAATCTGGACAGGCTTTCTCTGTTGCAGATGTGTCTGAAGCCTTTGACTACCACTGTAGGGCAGAGAAACTCACATATTTGCATAACAGTGTAACAGGCTTAGTCATCATCAAAACTCTGAATTTCCACCTAATTTTGCGTATGCTGATAAATGAAAAGAAGTTGCCGACAACATCTTAGAGAACATGTTCACTGTAAAAATCTCCCCATACTCCATGAGATTAGGAACATCTTAAAAGGAACAGTTTTCACACAGCAAGAAGACAGCTCACTGAGAAGCCTGAGGAATATCTTGGGAGTTAAGGATTACAGGCTTTTTTAGCATCAGCAGCTTAGGCTGGTGATATATGGAGTTTTTAATAAAAGAATCAGAATTCACATAGGCAGACTACAGGGAAATATATGCAAGATTGATGCCTATACTATGGGAAAAAAAAAAAAAAAAACAAAGACAAGATAAAAACAGCAAAAGAGTGGTGGTAAAGGTTTCCTAAGACAGAGTAAAATTAGCCTGCATCACACTGCAGAGTAAGTACTGAAGACATGATTTTGCCAAAATGGCTCAAAAGGGCTTTCTTCCTTAAAAAGTTAAGTCTTGAAGTAAGTGGCAACAGAACAAAACCAAACAGACTTGCAATCCTACTCCCAAATCCTCCAACAATCAGCTGCAGGCATTCTTAGCACAATAATTTTGCTTGGAATTACCCCGTGGCATTTTTTTCAAGGTCTTCAGGTGAAAGTCCAGCTCACTGAAGTGTTCTCATTGCACCGAATATTATTTTTCCTAGTCTCTGTTGAGGCTTCTTGGCACTGTTTAAAGAAATCAAATATGTGTGAGTTCATGTTTGACATAAAAAGACAGGTTTTGAAAAATTATCTATAAATAACACTGTGGTACACATCTCATCTATGAAATGTTGGCAGGGATGTTAGTCCAGTTCCTGAGACAAAAGTAAAAAGTGAGCAGTGTAGAAATGTCATTTTCTCTCCTCATTCCTTAGACAAAAACTTAGTGGATGTAAGAAGTAATTTTTGAATGACATTTTAGAGACAGCCTCTATGGAGACATTTAGTTGGAGATCCATTTCAGAAAGTTCTCTATTATTATTAACTCTGTTATGTTAAATCAGGAGCTATGAGAAGTCTCAAAAAACAGAAAATGAAATAAAGATATTACCAGTACTGATTATCATTAACTGCTTAATATTCTTCTATCCAGTAAGAACACAAAGCAAGCAGCTGTGGCCACAGATACTGATGTGTGCATTCAGACTATGTAAGAGTTTTTACCTCTGGAAACACGAACACACCCATGAGAGTGACACACACGTAGACACAGACTTCCTTAATATTAATTACAGCTTGGGAAAAAAAAAATCCAAGCAGATGACTTATAATTCTTCAAGACATATCAACTGCTGAATGGGGATATTTTACAAAAAAAAAAAAAGAAGAAAAACCAAACCAGCATGTTTGATCAATCACTTCTACAGGGAACATTTTCCAGTGGAACAAGATGATCTTTAAGATGCTTTCCACCCCACACCTATGAGTCTATGGTCTTTTCCACCCCAAACTGTGATTCTATGATCTACCTCGTCTATCCCACTCAGGATTAAATATAAACCTGGCAAAAAAGTGCTCACAACTCCACCAAAAATTCAGATATTACAGACATATAAAAGTGGAAATTGAGGCGTTTTGAGTCAAAAAGTATAATATCTGTATATTTATAAGTTATAAAGTATCAGCAGGGGAGAAGCAAGAATTTTCCTTATCGCAGTGTATGACTCACATACTTAAGATCACCATCTCACTGTAGACAGTAACTTACTGTTCAGAACTCATTAGACAGAGTAAACTGGTTGCTATATCCTTTTCTTCGGTGCTAGCTTCATCTCTCTCCTTTGCAGTGTTTTTAGCTGTGCAACACTTTGCCTCTGACCATTGACAGCTTGCACATGTCACTCTTTTGGATATTGGGTATGAGAATGTTTCTTTTTCCAGAAGAGATTTGGCTATTCTGAAAAGCACTCTGTTGTGATCAGGAGAAAATATAATGCAGGGAGCAAAGGAAAGGTGGTCATTTTCCTTTTTCTTTTTTTTTTTTCCTTTGTTCACCTACTTACAAAGTAAAAGCAACTTGAGACTGAAAACACTTCCTTTGTGATTTCAGAAGAAATATCACGAAAATGGCAAACTAAGATCCCCTTTCTACAAGATCTAACTAGCTTTCATTGCATGGTTTCCAACACTGGCTGTAAATGTGTGCATAAATGCTTGTGGCAACTGTGGACTCCCAAGTGTAAGTAAATATGTTGCCACAGTGCACATTATGCTACTGCCAGATGTTAAATGACATTGCTTTTGTTATTGCATTCACTCCCCTACTTGTTTTCTCTGGTTTGGGAAGATACAGACTTTTGGAAAATCCCATTCTAATGTAATTCAAGACTGCTTGTATTCGCAGTATGGCTTCTTTGTCCTCAAAAACTACTTCATAAATATGCACTGACAAAAGCAATAAAGATGCTTAAAAAATGATATACAGACTTGTTTTTTAGGTATTCTTATAAAAAAAGCTTCACTTACACAAACCCTCTGAACCAAGGGCTTAACTGTTAATTGTGATCCTGCATGCAAGAGTAGTAGACAGATGCAAAGAGAGAAATTAAAACAGGAATTCTACATGATAAACTATTCCACTAAGTCCTGCCGTGAATCACAACTTTAACCTTTTTGAAAAATTTATTGCCAACGTGGGACTGAATATAAATATTTTACAACACCCATGAATCTGAACTTCAAAATTAATTAGGGTTATCTGGAATTTCTTGAAGTATTTTCTTTCAGTTCAGTTCAATAATAGCAAATTTTGGGTGAGAACATGGAAAAACAAGAACTGTTTTATAGCCAGGAGAGACATAATAGCACTGGATTCCCTGCATGTGTGAATATCCTCACCCCTCTTCCATAAAGGGTGAAATGTCAACCCTGATGCCTGTTACTAGAAGGCACTAGTTAATGAAACTGAATGTTATTCTTATTGTGATATACAGAAGTGTGTACAAATAGTCAGGTAAATAACTTCTATCCATGTCTAGTAAGATGGGACTAGAAAGCAAGATAACTCCTCTGATTTACTGACAGCAGATAACCCAATATGAGCAGGACAAGGCAGGAAATGTCACTAGTAAATATCTCTGTGAGAGTGGAAAGTGTTTGGCTAGAATCAACTCTCACAATAATCCTAAGTAGAAATTTGGTCCCAGAGTTTTTATTCCACAGTGAACACAAGTAAATCTGGGTGTGGGGGTGTGTGTGGCTGTGTGTGTGTGTGTGGCTGTGAGGGAAGGCCATGCATTTCTTCAGCAATAGATAAGTTAAAATGTACTTGTTTGAAATGTCTTCAGAGTAGAATGCGGAAAAAAATCGTGGTCACGTTAAGAGGCAAAGGACTTGCAGAAAATACCTTATTATTTACAAGTGCCTACTGTAATCTTTCCAGGAATTTTGTATTCATTTTGTAACTATCTTTACCTCTAAAAGGTGTTTTCTGCACAGGACCAGACTCTATACTGTTACAAGACAGTAAAGGCAGAATCTGACTGACTTGTTTATGCCACTTATGTTGTCAACAAGGAGAAAAAGGCATTCTCTTTGGAAATCTGCATTGCAATGAAGTCTATTCATGATAATTTTGAGGCTAGGCATTTGTGGAATAGATTTGTTGATGTTCTGTATGAGTACGTTTAATGCTTTTTGATGATTCATTTCCTATTCTGTTACTAGTTTCTCCAAATCAAATGTTTTAATCAAAATCTGTGTCTATTGTTAAATGGGTAGAAGACTAAAAGCTTTAGGTTTTAATTTTTTTTTCATGCTAGGGCATATTTTATTGTTGAGAGTACATCATCTAACTGGCTTTTAATTCTTTTACTTGAAGATTTATACAAGAAAGGAAATAATAACATCTCCAAACTGCATCCAAGCAAGGTTATTCACTCACTCTCTACTAATGTTGTGTGTGCATAACAGATTTCTGACACTTAGAAGAACTCCTCCTTGGCATCTCACAAAAAGTTTATCTCTACTTTTCTTTACCCAGGTTTTATAGCCCTTGTGAGAGGCAAGTGCAGGTTTTTTTTCAAGCCAGTTTCAGGGCACAAATATGAATGCTGGTGTTTTACGTGCTGCTGAGGGCTCCAAACTCTTGGTTATTAGATATGAGTTGGAAAGAAAAAAATTGACTGATCACAGCAGACACATCACCAGTTTGCAAAGACTTGACTAAGATGCTTTATGCATTTGACTCCAGGACAACCAGCATAGCTGTCATTTTCCTGAGAAGAGAAATACCTTCATCCGGATTAGTGCTAAGCACTTCTGAGTGACATGGGCCTGGAGATCCAACATATTTAGGAGGAGAAGGTTTCCACTTCTGCTTTAATAAGCCCATTCAAAGTCACTCTTCTTTCTTTATGCGTTTTAGATTGTTTTCCCAGAGCACTGCTGAGGCTCACTGCTGCAGTGCCTCGTTCTAAATCCCCTTTGTGGTCTAATTGGATTTTCAGTGCTTGGATACTGCTCCAATGAAAATCATTAGAAGCTAGTTCTCATTTTTAACCAGCTGTTCTCATTATCAACTACCCAATTAGGCTTTTGATAACCCTACTTGACATCTTATTGCATGCTTGAAAAGCTAATTTTCTTTAAACTTTCGCTCTTTTCAGTAATTTTCTTCATGTTTAGTCTTGAAAAACAAATGAGCATGAAGATGAAGAGAGATCAGAAACAATCAAAGCTTCTTCCCTGTATTAACACCCTTACTCAGTTTGTTGCCTCATACTGCTCTTATTCCAGTGCTTTAGCATTATTCAAGAATTTCTGTGTAAATGAAATAAATTATATTGTCTTCTTTTCTGTACTGTTCTGATCTCATCTTACATTAAGGTTAAACATAAAATCATAGGCTCACTAAGGCTGGAAAAGACCTTTGAAGATATCCAGTCCAGCCACCAACCCAGCACTGCCAAGCCCACCACTAAATCATGTCACTGAGTGCCACATCTACATGTTTTTTAAATCTCTTCAGGGATGGTGACTCTACCACTACCCTGGGCAGCCTTCTCCAGAGCTTAACAACCCTTTGGGAGAAGAAATTTCTCCTAATATCCAACCTAAACCTCTCCTGGTGCAACTTGAGTCTATTTTCTCTTGTCCTATCACCTGCTACTTTAGACAAGAAATGAACACCCACCTGGCTACAGCCCCCTGTCAGGGAGTTACAGGGGGAGAAGTTTCTCTCCCTGAGCCTCATTTTCTCCAGGCTGAGCTCCCCCAGCTCCCTCAGCCACTGCTGGTGCTCCAGACCCTTCCCCAGGCCTGTTCCCTTCTCTGGACACGCTCCAGCCCCTCAATGTCTTCCATGTCATGAGGGGCCCAGCGCTGCCCCCAGGATTCAAGGTGTGGCCTCAGCAGTGCCCAGGAGAGGGGACGGTCACTGCCCTGGTCCTGCTGCCACACCATGGCTGGGACAGTCCAGGGGCCATTGGCCTTCTTGGCCACCTGGGCACCCCTGGGCTCACGTTCAGCTGCTGTCACCAGCACCCCCAGAACCTTTTCCAGATTTACAGCCACGTTTTCCCCAGCCTGGAGCTGCAGGGGTTGTTGTGACCCAAGAGCAGGATCCGGCACTTCCCCTGGTTGTACCTCACACCACTGGCCTCATCCCGTGGATCCAGCCTGTCCAGATCCCCCTGCAGAGCCCTCCTGCCCTCCAGCACACCCACACTCCCACCCAGCTTGGTGCTGTCAGCAGTGACTGAGGGTGCCCTCGATCCCCTCATCCAGACCATTGACAAAGATGCTAAACGGGACTGGCCCCATACTGATCCCATGGGAACCCCACAGGTGCCCAGCCCCAGCTGGATGTCCCTCCATTCCCCACCACCCTCCAGCCCTGCCGTCAGCCAGTTCTTTACCAAAGGAACAGGGCCCCTGTCCACGAGCAGCCAGGCTCTCCAGGAGATGCTGTGGGAGATGGTGCCAAAGGCTCTTGTAGAGTCTGGGCAGACACATCCACAGCTTTTCCTCGCCCTCTCAGCAGGGTCACCTTGTCATGGAGGAGATCAGGCCGGCCAGGCACGACCTGCCCTTCCTAAACGCAGGCTGGCTGGGCCTGACCCTCTGGGTGTCCTGTACATGTTACCTCAAGGTGATCTGCTCCATGGCCTTCCCTGGCACCGAGGGCAGGTGACAGGCCTGCAATTCCCTGGATCTTTCTTCCAGCCCTGCTTGTAGATTATCATCACATTTGCCAACCTCCAGCTAACTGGGACCTCCCTGGTTAACCAGGCCTGATTAAAAATGAAGGAAAGGGGCCTGGTGAGCTCTTATGTCGGCTTCCTCAGCACCCTTAGGTGGATCTTATCCAGCCCCATATGGTCACTGTGATATATAATATTTGCTAACAACAGTCTTCTTTGGGAAAAAAAAAAACAAACCGCATTTTTTACTAATGTTTTCAAGGGTATTCAATCATATCTGTGGTATTGCAGCAGAGAATTACAGGCAGTTGGTGGACTGGAGTCCCAACATATGGCAGACGAGAGATTGAACCCTCCAGTCACTCACATGAAATTCTCTCTGCCAGTATAACTTTTATATTGCATCCCAGGGAAAAAAATAAAACAACCAGCTTTCAAGTTTGTCAAAAAGATTAGTTCTTAAGATACTTCCTAAGCCTTCCAGAAAATTATTCAGGACCACAAAAAAAAAAAAACCAAAAACCAAAACCAGTACCGTTTGCCAGACTCAAAATAACAAAAGGCCAGTTTCTTGACAACCCATTTTGTGGATTTTCTAGAAGGGTTTTCTCCACGGCAATTTCTCTTTCCACCGACATCTTTAATGCAGGCTGAGCTGTAAGGGACATTTTGTTTTACCACTTGAAGTATCATATACAAGTCCCTAGTAGAGGTTCAACAGAGAAGTCCTTGCTTAAACATCAATTTCAGTGATGCTTGCTCTGATACCTGTCTTTGCTTACCTTCCTAATTTTTCCCTCTACCAAAAAGAACTGAACTAACAAAGAAAAATAAAAAGAGGTTACCAATTCAACCAGCAAGTTCAAAATGTGAGCTATAAGTATGCTCAAAACTCTTTATCAAGCAGAACAAAACAAAATGCTGCTGCCTTCAAAGTAAAGCTCCTCTCTCTTATTTATATTACTGAAGTCTGATAAGAAAGGAACTTCTGCATTCTAGCTCCAGTTAAGGCACAATATTAAGACGCATTCTTGATTCTAGAATATGAAGCTGGAATCCCACTGGATTTCTAGTAAATACTTTTTCATCTATAGGATGAAGGAAACATCAGTATTACATTAAATTTCATATTTTCATTTACATAATAATCTTCATTATCTGAGTAAATAATGAAAACTATTCCTCCCATGATCCAAATGCTGTGTCTGTACTTCTAGCAGGAATAAGGCAAATGGCTATTTAGGGGTCTTCATGGCAATCCCTCCTCACAGCCTGTTTTCACTCTTTTATCATTGCACGAATAGTGTGCAAAAGTTTCAAAAGTTGTTACCCGTTAGCTGATATATTTCTGAAATTTATTATGGTTTTGCTGCTGTAATCAGCAAATCAAACAGATGGAGAAAATATATTTTAAGATATATGTCAAATTAAAGTAACCAAGACTATCATGGCTCAGCTCAAGTTAAATTCACAATAGAAAAGACATTTAATTTTTCTAGGATCTTTCTGAAGGAGTTAGATTTGTGGACTTGAAGCAAAACAATCTGTTCACAAGAAGAACATATTGCAGTCTAGAAGGAAGTTGATCTGGAAAAGGCATAATTCAGAAGCTCTTTTGCTCCTTATGATGGGGTTGGATCACTGAAAGGAGTTGCAGTGTCCTGGTGTTTTTCATCTGTTTTTCTGTCAGCTGACATATGTTGATGTTTCTAATCTGGGTTTAGTTTCACTGAAAAAGTTAAAAAAAGATTCCTGTTAATTGCAGCTCTATGTGATAGTAAGCATCCATCACTAAGCTCTAAATTCAACACTGCAAGTTCCTGTTTAAAAATCATGAACTTAAAATTTAAGGAAATTGGAAAAGCCATCTGAGTTACTTTGTGCACATCTGGGTTGCACTTGCTTAGCTTCTTTTTTTAACTTAAGACATTAACAACATGGAAACTTCACAATTTTGTTATTTAAAATTCAAGTAGCAATAATCCCAGAAGCTGTGACTTTAGAAAACTGTCATCAGTCTCACAATACAACGAGAAGTGGCAGCACTGAAACTGCAAATGAGGGTGCTCCCAACACAAAGGATTTGGGAAGCACGGAGCTTCAAAGGCAAGAAGTGATGAAACAAGGTGTTGCATTCTCAGTGGTGTTAAAAAACAAAGCAACAAAACAAATCCTTACCAGCTTTCTTCTATAACCTTTTCTATTTCAGAAGAATTTGCTCAATTAAATACCTCATGATTGATAAAATTAATTTAAAAATATTTTAAAAACAAAAAAAGTCAGTTACATGAATAGCATGAATTCAGAGAGGTCTTTAATGATGCCACTTAGTGGACAAAAATATTCCAATCCATTTGCAATATGGAGTTGTGAAGTCCTGGTAAAAAATGAAAACTTTTGCAGTATTCATAAACTGAAAGCTATCAGTACATATCACATGCATACGAAAGGGGTGGCTGTTGAACTGGAGCCAGGCTGACAACATTTCAGAGTCAAACCGAGCCATTTCCTTCAGAGATTAAGAGCACAGAAACTAAATCTCGACCCTGATCTCACTGTCAGCCCTCATTTAACAAGTAATCAGCAAGTTTTCTATTTCAGTGAAACGTTTCCATTCTAGTACTTTTGTTATTTTTCATGGCCTTGGCTGCCCTTTGTGACTGTAGCCCATCAAGATGTATGATAAATGGTTTAATCAAAAAGTTCTGTAAAACCAGCTGCCTGGCACACAAAGTATTTACATTTCAAACGAACTGTTACAAATAAGTGTTTAATTTTAATAAAGCATTTATTAAATGTTAATTGCTAGCTGATAAAAGTACTTGCTTTGGTCAGTGGGAAGGAAATATGAACCTAGTCAATCTACTCTTATCTAGTGCAATAAAACCTTTCAGTCCTTTTAATAATGTTTGGTTTTTTTTTAATTTAATGCTAGCACTTGGAAACAAAAGGATAATCTTTAATTCTTTGGACAGGCCTCACAACAACGCTCACTGAGATTATACCATATGACCTTAGTACAGATGTGGCACATAACAGGACCACCAGAAAGCTGAGTGAAAGTTGCAACAACATTCTAGTTTTTTCAGTGTTTCAGTACTAGCAGAACAAGCAAGTTGAAAAGTTTGGAGATTTTTGTTGCGGTATATGAAAAATGGTCCTGATAAGGTAGCTGGGGACTTGAACTTTTGGTGCTCTTCACCACAGTGACCATCTCAGAATTTTTACATCACACAGTGCAGTCTCCTGAGTCAGAAAATGAATCTGGGTTATAGCATTTACAATGGAACACCCCAAGCTACTGACTGAAGGTGCACAGTTTTGCAAAGACTCTGGTTTTACCGTGTTCTCACCTCATCAATATCAAAACAGCAATCCTTTGGGTAAGGAAATATATATTCCACATTGTTTAATATCTCAAAGAAGTAGCCTATCAGGCAACTGAGTTATTTTACAATAGGTTCTGAACTGGTGCATCACCAGCTGCCCCAACAATTCCTACAAGCTGAATCCCACTGCCTGGTGGTGATTGAGGCACAGGGGAAAGCTTGGCTTTCCTTCAAGCATGACAAGTGGCTCACACCTCTCCTCACAACTGCTGCATGCCCAAATGTGTGGAGGGTGGAATGGCAGCACTGCTTTCATCAGAGATGCTCAGCTTCCCTCCCATTTGGGCAGCACTGAGTACAGGTGATGCACATCTTGGAGAAGCAGGGGTTTGGGTAGGGCATGCTTTGGACTCTCTCCAGCAAAATGGATCACCTGGAATCTGAAGGCAGTTCTGCAAATCCAGCAACATATCTATGGCTTGTCCCAGCTATGGATAAAAATCCACCTTTGGGTTAAATTTTTTTCTAGAATACTGTATCTAATGAAAAGAAGAGGAGAAAACAGTTAAAGGGATACAGGTTTATAGAAGAGGTATGTCTGATTCAGACCTTCCTGTCTTGAGTCATGAGATAACATGGGATGCCTTATCATTGCAGCAGTACTCCAAATATTTCGGTTAAGAGATGAGTTACAAGCTTTCAGTTCTCCCAAATTATGGTCATTCTTTCAGCCAGCTACTTCATATCCTTAGTCATGTATTAATTTACTTAATATGGATTCTTTTGGTTTCTATAGAGTTCAGATCTTCCGGTGATATTACTAACGGGATCTTCAGATGTGCTTGGAAAGTTTTGTTCTTTTGTTCTGCTAATAAAGATGGTAAAATGAGTCCTGTAATGGGGCTATCTGCAGAGTGTGGATAGTTGAAACCAGTTGGTCCTACTGGGACTACTCTATGTTCACACTCAAATGACTGAAATTTTTAAAAGTATTAAACCTGACTAGCCTTCCAAATTCTCTTCTAACAATTGGTTTCTAATTTCCAAATTTTCAAGAACAGAGTATTTGACAAAAGCAACAACAGAAATTCTACCTATTAAAAGTCTCACAGTGTACAAAATCATAAGGACATGTAGCTTTTAATTAGCAAAAAAATTGAAAGAAATTAATCGATGTTAAAATTTTCTTCTGAAGGAAATAAAACTACCAATTCTTTTGAAATAAATTCACTCCCAGCCTCCCACTGAAAAAAAACAACAAAACTCAAATATACATAACAATGTATTAATATTTTTACAAGGGCAGATAGGTGATAGGACAAGGGGGAACAGTTTTGAACAAAACCAGGAAGATTCAGATTAGATGTTAGGAGAAAATTCTTCTCTGTGAGGGTGGATGAGGCCCTGGCACAGGTTGCCCAGAGAAGCTGCACCATCCCTGGAAGTGTCCAAGGCCAGGGCTTGGATCAACCTGGGATACTGGCAAGTGTCCCTGCCCATGGCAAGGAGTGGAATGAGGTGGTGTTTAAGGTCGTTTCCGCTCCAGACCATTCTAGGATTCTATGAAACTTTGCCACTGACATTCAAGTAATCCTAGGTGAAATAATGAAACATAAATCAGTATATAATTAATTGTTTTTGATGGTGAGGAAAAGACATTTTCAAATACAGAAAAACTACCCTTAATCAGATATGTCAAGGCTCCTGTAGTTAACAGTTCTTCATTCCAAGGGATAATTCCGCAGGTTCTTAAATTTAATG
Source organism: Ptilonorhynchus violaceus (assembly GCA_013397565.1). Lineage (NCBI taxonomy): Eukaryota > Metazoa > Chordata > Aves > Passeriformes > Ptilonorhynchidae > Ptilonorhynchus > Ptilonorhynchus violaceus. The sequence goes on along the minus strand of VZRJ01008046.1, from coordinate 70,060 downwards.
ACTCCATAAGTAGGACTTCCTGGCAATTTCATGATCCTTCTTTCTGGTCACACTAAGAATAAGAACATATTCTGTTAAGCTGCAAGGTTTGAGGTTAGGCCTTTTTCAGTACTGGGTGTCAGGCATGGAAATTTCAGCCAAAAAGCATGGAGAAAGAATAGCAGTAAATTAAAAATTAAATTGGAATTCCCTTGTTATACCAATTCTACAAATGTTCTGAAAGTTGTCTGAATCATTAAGACAAGTATCCATTCATAATGTTTGACCATGAAATAATTACTTTAACATTTTCTGTATTTTATTATTTAGATCAGTTTAAATACTTCTGTTGAACTCTACTTTCATGATAGGTCTTAAGACCAATCTCTTTTTTATAAGATTTTAAAGATGATCAGGAGCTAAAGGTCACCAAGGATTACTGGATGTAAAAGCCTGAAATGCATACTTCTAATATTCCCTAGCCTGTGGTAATAACTTAGACATGTAAAATGAGCCACAAATTTTGTTAAAAGACAAATTTGTGGTCAGACACCACTTTTGAGGGAGGCATGCTGTCCTTTCCACAGGTAAAAGCACTTAGACAGATTGAATCTGACATATCCACAAAGATTAAATCTGACATATCCACAAAACAGCCCAGTGTTAACTATGTACTTGATATTCTTGACACCCCAATAAAACAGCAGAACAATTGGTAATCACATTAATCTTAATCAGGAGGCCATACATTGAGTGCTGAGTCCAGTTTTGGGCCCCTCACTTCAAGAAAGACACTGAATGGCTGGAGCATGTCCAGGGAAGGGAATGGAGCTGGGGAAGGGGCTGGAGCACCAGGAGCAGCTGAGGGAGCTGGGGGGACTCCACCTGGAGAAAAGGAGGCTCAGGGGGGACCTTCTGGCTCTGCACAACTCCCTGACAGGAGAGGGCAGCTGGGGGGGGGAGGTCAGGTTCTGGTCCCAGGGAACAAGGGACAGGATGAGAAGAAACAGCCTCGAGTTGCACCAGGGGAGGTTCAGGTTGGACATCAGCAAGAACTTCTTCATGAAATGTTCAACACTGGAATGGTC
>VZRJ01008046.1:42357-68644 GCA_013397565.1 Ptilonorhynchus violaceus | reverse complement strand
TCAGGCATTGGAATGGGCTGCCCAGGGAGGTGGTGGAGTCACCCTCCCTGGAGGTGTTTAAGGAAAGCCTGGGTCACTTTGTGCCGTGGTGTAGTTGACATGGTGGTGTTCGGTCGTAGCTTGGACTCGAAAATCTCAGAGCTCTTTTCCAACCTAACTGATGCTGTGATTCCATAAACATGTGTTTCTTTCCTTCTAGTCTCTCTCTGCTTCCTGCTACTCAGCTCTAGGATTTTTTTTTTCCCCAAAGCACATCTCCTTCTCTCCTCCTCCCTTGCTTAAGTCCCCGTGCTGTGTTCTGGGCTGACAGATTTTCTCCTGTCTCTTTGGCACAGAGAGAAAGTGAGTTTTGTTACTGGTACTGCCAGACTGTGCAGCTTTTCACTGTCCTGTTTCCCAGCCCGCACCTTGTGCAGCTCTTCGGGGACTGCAGAGTGGGGCAAGAAAATGCTGTGCTTAGTTTTGGTCACAGAGTGGGGCTGGCTTATGCTTTGCACACCTGGACATGAGCTCCTGCTTTATTTCAGGAGCCAAAAAAGAGTGTGTGGCTTTTACGATTCACACAAAGGAAAGGTCCAAGGTTTTTCTTAGAGCAGAATTCAGTTGCACTGATCCTGCTGCAAAGACAAAACTGCAGCTCTGTGTAATCCATTTTCTTTGGAGAGGCTGGAAGGCACTTGGATTAAAGGCAAGAGGTGGAAGGAAAGATTTGCTCTTGGACTTCTTTCTTGGGTTCCAACTCATCAGCTAAGACTCTTTTAAACCATGCATCAAAATAAAACAAAAATAACAAAAACTAAAATTACTTTTCTCACAGAACTCACAGAATAGAAGGTTTGGCCATGTCTGCTTCTGTGTCTGGGCTGATGCAGAGTTTCCCAAAGCTCCCTGCTGGGAGCTCCCATGAGAGCTGCTCACTAACATGAATAAGAGGTGCACCTGGGGAAGCATCCACACCACAATTAGATATTTTTCTCACCACCAACACAGCTAACAGAGGAAGCTTCCCAAAATGGGGAGGCAGGCTGCCATGCTGCCTGAATCAGAAGTGCCCCCAACAGTGAACTCCAGAGGAAGCACTATTATGGGCATCTCTGTCCTGCTGCCTGCAGGTATCACCAGATGGTTTCAAACAGGCATAGTTCTCTGGTCTGTACTTGTTTTTTCCTCTCTATTGCCCCACTAGCCAGGCAATGGCAAAGCCCCACCAAAACCATCTGGCATGATGTAGATAAGGATGATGATTTTTTCTCATTTCTTTCTTCTCCATGTGATATGAAGGACACCCGCAGCCCTAGTCCTTTCAGCAAGAAAGATTTAATCACCCTTAACAGAAATAGAGCTTCTTAGGCACAAATTTAAGTAACATACATAAGTAATGTCCCTTACTCTTTGCATACTATTTAGTCTACTTTGAATTATTTGTGCACTTTTGAAGGAAGAATCCAAAAGGCAGCTTTTGCCTGCTTTCAAGAAATGAAAGAAAAGAAGTTGGCTTGTGTTTCTCTCTCTTTGAAATCAAAAAAAAGCAACAAAGAGAGCAACAAAAAACCCCACTCACCCAAAAGCACCTACCCCACCGTCACTGAACCCTTCCACCACCCCACTGAGCAGCTGGAGTCACCTCCCAGGGACGATGCTTGTCTGGGGTAGTTTAAGCTGAAGGAGGTTCCTGAGCAGGAAATTTAGGATACCGCAAGGCTCATCATGCAAGTGCATTGCAGTCCCAAAGGCACAGCTGCTGTGGCGTTCTCAGGAGGAAGGAACATATTGGTGGTGACAATTGGTAACAGCTTTGCCTTATGATGCTCTCGCAGCACAAGAAGGACTTTTATCAGGTTCTGAGCACAACTTTTATCTCTGTCTGAAGACTCCAGTGCTCTCATGCCATCAGGGAAATGGTAATAGTTCTACATACATATGTTTTCAGTGTAATTAGAATAAATCCTCTTTTTATTCTAGCCATTTATGTTGCAATAAGAGGAGCCGTTTAAAAAATAAAGAAAATATACAAAGCGGAGAATGAAGAGCTCCTCCTGCTTTCCTGCCTTTTCTGAGCAAAGGAAGCATGGTATTCTCCGCCTCCTTCTGTGCACAGCCCACTGCCACATTTTGGCTGGAAACCCGACCATGACATGGCAAAAGGCACTGTGCATGGATCCAGCATGGGTGTGTTAATCCAGTTCTTCAGAAAAGGCAAATGCAGCCAGGCATCTCTGAAAAGAAAGACATTGGCAGGCCCCTGGATCAGTTCAGTCATTGGCCTGCATTGCAACCTCCAGCAATTTTTTACAGTTTTTCTTGATAAAGAGAGAAATTCTGGTCCTACCAGATGCAGTAACTCAATAGAAGTGATAAATCAATTTTCATCTGAAAAAGGTCTTTCCAAAGCAGGAAATAAATGGGTGTTTTTGAAAAGCCCTGATGGTCATGTGAGCTCCGATTAATGTAATTGTTTGTCATGCTACAGAAACCTAGGACTCCTCACACCAGCAGCCAGCAAGTATTCCCTAGGAGTGTGCCATTCAGCCAAGACTTCAACAACATTATGCTTTGCTTTTCAGCTTTTACAGGTATTTATGCTCTGAAAGGTATAAAGATATTCTCTAAAGTTGTGGGGAAATTGTATTCAAATCTAAGGGCCCAGACCAGCTGGAAGATAGCCCTGATTTAAAAATAAATATTAAAAATAATAAAACCACAGTGCACAGCCAGTCTATAGATGCCACTGAAGCAGAGTTCAGAGTAATTATAGTGCCTACTTGCTCTGCAAAGCAAAAGTCCTCTCTGCAACACTATGGGGGGAAGAAAATTAAAGTAGAGGTGAAAGATAATTTCTTTAAATGTCAAGCCTAAATGGCATCTGTTACAGGCTCCAAGCAACACACTGGTATTGCCTCCTGCCCAGTTGAGCAACTTAAGCTACACATCAGGATATAACTCTGCTTTCCCATCAGGTAAAGAAGGCTCTCCTTCCTCCTGCACAGGAGCAGGAATTAATATGTATTAAGGTCATCACGCGTTTGTCCGTATTTGTTAAGATATTTGTTAAGGTTTCAGTAAAAAATCACAACCTCTAGGTGAAGCAGAGAGTATGCCCACACATCACTTTTAAAAGCCACTCCTGGTAATGGAACTAATGTGTGGGAGATGCTGGTCTAGGACACATTAAAAAGTGAGTAATCTGAATTTTCATTCCACTGTCTTCTGAATGGCCAAATTTACCTCAATACTCTTCCAGTTGAAAGGCAATCTGGATGTTGACATAGCACAGGGGTTGTTTTGCTACTGCTGTTTGTCTTTTCATAAATTAATGTGCAGAAAACAGCATTAAGTATTCTCCAAAACACTGCTGGAAGAACGCTTGCTCTTCTCATTTCATGCCTACTCATGCAGAGGACCCCCTGCTATGCTGTAATTTCACTAGTCAGATGTAAGTAAACAGAACAGAGAGGAAGACCTGCCAAAATCAAAGATAACCTTTTCTAAAAGCGTGTGAAACTAAGCAAGGTGAACTCAGGGGGCTGGAAGGTCTGCTTCAGAGGATGGCAGATCTTCAGGTCATACCAGCTTCTCTGTGTGACAGTGATGGATGGTGCTTGTTGCAGTCTACAGCCTCATTACATTTCAGATAATCTCTCTTCCTGCACTCTGACGTTTTTTAACTCCCCTGGGAAACACCTATCAAATTGTGCTCATAGGTACAGAGTCAAAACCCCAAAGGGCATAGTATTTACCATACTTTTTCAGCATATAAACAGCTCCTTCAAAATACGGATGCATTACAATTGAGTTTATCTTATTTATTTATTAAGATTGTAATAAAGTCTCTCCTGATGTCTAGCTCAGAAAGTTGATTTAGTAGGTTATTGTGTTTGCTTATTTCTTAACTAAGCTAAAATATTTCTTATCTCAGGATAGAGGATTGGCAAGTGACCCAAGCAATAACCTCGGACTGCAAACCTGAATTCAGGTCCCAGCTGCTGAGCCTCAGTTCACCATTTATGAAAATGCAGTTTGCTGCCTGCATGGGAGGTGTCTGGTGACAGATATTAAGAACTGCAACTCGCTCATGTGCTGGAATATTAAAGCAATGTAAATGCTGCTATGGCTGTAACTTTATTAAAGCAATCAAGTTCTGGACACACCTCAGCTTTTAAGATGTGTCGAGCAGACTGAAAATTAGACAGGTGTTCAACATTTTTTGATGCTGAAGGTCTAATTCAAGGCATTCCATGATTTCAAACACAGTCATTTTAATGCAGGATCGAGTTTTTGGTGTTGCCTCAATTGGTGTTGACATAAATGTCCAAATTCCTGGTGGATCAGCTCAGGATTTTGCCTGATTGGGGCTTGAAATTCTCCAAGGATCAGGATGGCACAATTTCTGATTCCTCTGAGATGCTTCACTTCCTCATAGACTGGATACAAAGCTTAGAGACCTAACCTGTGGCTGAGAAGTCCACTCTATTAGACCTTGTGAATAGGTGATTATTTGAGTTTCTTTGAGCCCTCCAACCCTGGCAGTAGTTCAGAGCAGTGGCTGCTTTGTACTCACCTGTGGTCCAAGAGAAGTCTCCAAGCTCCTGTGATATTCCACTGTCTTCCAAAGAAAACATATCATAATATATCTGAGTCTCAAACAAATTTCTTATTCCTCTGTCATTTTTGATTGCAGCTCCTCACAACTTTAAAATTTAAATATGCAAATTTTAAGAAGATTTTTACTTATATTAATAATCCACAAAAAAAGACAAGCCTCAAAATTATATTGATTGAACACATGCATGTGCAGAAGGTTATGCCATCTAGCCTGAGGAATAGTTCTGGGAAGGCTTCAGTGGGTTTTCTTAGGATTCTGTTTGTTGTTTTTTTCCCATTTAAATTCATGTTATCTGACACATGCCCTGTCCCATTACTTTACCCTTTAGAGACTCCTCTGGTACAGAACTTTGATCTTATAGGAAATTCACTTATTTCAGCTATTGCAGAAGTTAAAAGAGCAGAAGCTGTAGAATCTTTTTCTATTAATCTTTTAATATTAATCTTTTTATATTCAAGACATTTTGACTTTAACTCAGCCTACTCTAAGTATCAATACATATCCAAGGAGACTGGTCTGCATTTACATATTTATGTGTTAGTCACACACTGTGTTTTCTGGAAGGAGCTTCCTGGCAGTGATGGCAGTGCAGTGGGAATTGTGAAGGCAGACTCAGGCACGAGCCTTCTGGCAAGAAGTAGAGAGAAACTGAGCTAAGCACACCTCTTTGTCATGTAATCCTTTCCACTTGTGAACAATGAATCAAACAGCTAAACTCCCCACACTTAAAACAATAAGAAAAAGCTAGAACTACAAGAAAAAAAAAATCTATGATAACTAATTACTTCTTCCTCCAGTGTGAAATAAAACTTTCCCAAGGTTTCCTCAGACTTCCCTGAGGACCATGCAAAGGTTGTTGGTAGTTTTCTATGCCTGTAAATAGATGTCATCCATGGTCATGGTTTACTGTGTCCCAGGGCTCTGTGGCACATCCTGCCAATGGCAATCTCTCATCCAAGCTGAAGATCTGCTCCTGTTGGCCACTCTCACCTACCCAGGCTCAGCCAGGTCTCAGCTGCAGGGAGTTTTATTTCCCAGGATATGTCTGCTCTTTAGGAAGAGTACATTCAGCACCTAGAACTTATGCAGAACTTTTTTTTTATCTTTTTGGAAATTAATGCATCCATTATTGCAAGCTACTGATTAGAATGAGGCCACCCATGCCACATGCAGAACTGTGGAGCCAGTTTCATATATTAAGGATGTGTGAAAAGAATGCAAGCAAATGATTGATGTAGAAATTAATTATGCTTGATTCACAAGCCCCTTTCATCCAGGAGATGCTAGAAGATATCTCTTCTCCTTCTGGGTGCTTCCCTCCTCTTTTAAGTTTCAGACAGCAGCTGGCACAAATACTATCTTTATATATACCACAGAGAGAGCAAATATAAAACAACATCACTAAAATAAAATCGCATTTCCTCAAAAAAACCACAGTGAAACAAGTACATTCCTTTGAAGTAGATCCATTAGAGTTTCTGCTGGAAAGTGATATAAGTCATTTGTGGCCTTTTCTAAAATGTAATACTTATGCATGAAGCTTTACTCAAAGTACTGTGTCACTTACACCTGTGATCTTTATTTTGTGGACAATTTTAACTGCAAAAGACCTCCTGCAAACCAAATTGCGTCAGTGGTTTTTTCAACCTGAACCTGCTGTTGTTGTATAGTTCTGGAAGGCCATAAATTGAAAAAAGGAAAAAGAAGATATTATTGTGCATTTGAAGCAGCAAAATATTTTTCCACTTAAAATAAGTAAACCAGTCAATGCAGTTGTATTAAGATGTTGTCTAGAAATGGATAGACCATTGGACTGGGGTGCCAGTGGGACACTTGCTAATCTGAACTCCTCCACTGACTTTGTAGATCACCTCACATGCATTTTCTAGACTTCCACAGCTTCTTCCTACTTTTTCCGTGTGTAGTTTTAACAGCAGAAAGAACATTATTTTTCTGTTAAAACCTTACAGTCATGATACCTGAAATTGAGGAAGACTTTAAGTTATTTAGATATTTTCTGTGTGATTCTCCCAGCCTTATTCTTGCCATAAGAGGACTCCACTAAGAAAAGAATAATAATTCCATGTTTCCAAGTAGATGCAAATAGCAATGCACAAGATGGGTCCCACTGGTTTTATTAGCTCTTAGCCAAGGCTATCAGTTCACACACAAATTATTTAAAATTAATTCAAGTCTATAAAATTAGTTATGCATTCCTCTTTGTGGTTTATTTTTTATAATTAAAGGATAAATGTTTGAACAGTGCTTTGCCCAAGGCCTCTTAAAACAGATATTTCAGAAAAACAACTAAGCCACATTACTTTGCTTCATTTATATGATGATGAATGTACAATTAATTCTTCTGTTCTGAAGGGAGGCTTGAATTTGTTATTCATTATGAATAATATGTAAAGATAATAATATTTTCATAAGACTAACATTATGGAGGATAATTATTTTTTAAAATAGCCCACCTGAAAGTCTATTTTGAGTGCTTTATTTGCCAAAGTGTGTCAATTACTGGAGAAGCTAGATGGAGCATAAAAAAAACATTTTAAGTATTAAAAAAAAATAAAGGACTTAATTTTTATTTGCAGGGCTTTTTTGCCTAGCACAGACAAACTTTCAAGGAATCTTGAAAACTTTTTATGGATCAAATCCATCCCATTGCTTAGTTACAGAATTTCAGGATGTGAAGTTACAAAACTATTTTGTTTTAACGTAATTGATTTTAAGAGTACAAGACCCAGTGGAGAGACTGTCAACCCCAACAGTGGTCAGCAGTAGATGTATAATAGAGACCTATCTTCCCTCTTCCTCCACACTGCCTTGACTTCTTAAATGGTCATTCAAGAGATGCAGAAGCACCTTGGGCGTGTCAGCCCCGGCTAATGGCCAGACTCACACACAGCCGGTCACTCACTACCTGTTCTCAGTGGGACAGGGGCAGAAAATACAGGGAAAAAAAGAGATTATAGAGCTCATGCATCAAGATAAAAACAGGGAGATTGTTGACCTGTTACTGTTATGAGCACAGCTGACCCATGTTGAGAATTCACTTAATCTATTGACAAAAGTACAGATTTGGGCAGTGACAAGCAAACACTAAACCACCTCTGCTTCCCTCTCTCCCAGGCTAAGCCTCCTTCATTTTCTCCAGAGTTCTCTCCTCTGTGAGAGGGGCAAGGGCAGCCCTTGCCATCTGTTAAAGATGTCCATTTTCTTCTCTCCAGGCTGGATAGTCCTGGTCTGTTCAACTGCTCTGTACTTCTGACCTTGATTGCTGCCATTATCCCAATCTTTTTCTATTACAACATCCTTTTTGAGGTGGGAGAGAGTGGAGTGGCTCAAAGTACTCAAGGTCGGGGCATGTAGTACATGAAATAGCAGCATGATTTTATTTTCTCTCTTCTCATAATTTCTAATTAATTCACTTTTTGGATGGTTTCTGAGAACAGTCATTTTGTGCCAGCAGCTGTTGTACCTCCAAGATTTCATTCTCCAGAAATAACAACCCCTCCCTCTCTAGGTGACATTAGGATTGTTCTTCTCACGCTTCCATTGCTTCACCTCACCTACACCGAATTCTATCTAAAATGTTTTTTCCTGCCACTGCTCTGTGCAGCTCTTTGCTGATGGTCTGTCCTTCCACTGTCAGCAAAGAGTTGCAAGACCATCCATCACCGTGTTGGCGAGCAGAGATTGGGCACAAATTTCAGCTCTTGGTATCTGCCATGGCACAGTCAAGCTGCAGAGTCAGAGACAGTAACACTGTTTATTGTCCTCTTGCCTTTGCATGGGAATTTTCAGTGTGCTTGTGGGCAAATACACTAAAACTCCCCTCCAGACAAAAGAATCTCATGGAAACCACCGGCTACTAAATGAGCCTGAGCAGGAGAACATTGTTTTGAGGCAAATCTGGGGCAAAAAAAAAATATCTCTATGCAGTATAAAGGTGGTACAAACTGAGCCAAATATGTACTTCATTTTTAGAAATATCACACCTTTCTGTGTGGAGCAAACATGACTACAGGGCATACAGTAACACCTTACAGAAATGCCACTGTCACCACCGCTTCTATCCCTGTGTGTGAGCACCATGAGTATCACACCATCTTCCAGCTTATCATTACACTTGTCACAGACAGAAAAAAAATAAGTATTCTTCTGTACTCATACACAGAGAGAAAAAATCCAGAGCAAATCATATTGTCTTTTCTGAGTTACCTAATCCTCAGTGTTAGAAAACAGCCTTAGACAGCATTATCTATCAGTCCCACAGAATATTTCACAAATTATCTGCTCACAATACTCAGTTTTCCTCTGAGGAATGTCTTCAATCTGTTAAAGGCTTTTTGACTTCGTGCAAAACATGATACAAAATAGCTTGAGAGCAATCACTCTCCTCATGGTCTGGACATGATGGACTCTGACTTCAGATTTCTCATCAGGCATTGGATGAGCAAAAAACCCACAGAAGTTAAAACCTATTTTAATTACTCTCTTCATGGGTTTCATTACAAAGAAACTTAGATTTATCATTACTACTTCATTAAGACTCTGATAATCCAGTGAATGAGTGAAAGCAAAGGGATATAGAGAGAAGCCAGCAAAGGAAACTATTATGAGAGAATTCCATACACTGGCAGAAATCTTCTCAAAGTTTGCAGTCCAGCTCACACAGCTCAGTTTTGGATAATGAAAGGTCTGACTATTTTACTCAGTAATTGCTAGCATTGAGCTGGCTCAAGGATACTTGTGTCTTTCTCAATTAGTCTTTTTGCCTTGAAGAATCTGCTTGGCAGCTCTAATGCTCCCTATGTGTCATGAAGGAGGAGATAGCCAAGACTTTGGTCCAGATAATAACGGGACAGTTTTTGTTTAAGGGGCTGGATGTCCCTAATTAACTTGCTGCAAGATCCATGCATCGCCACAATGAAAGGAGAGGGAGGAAGAAGAAAACTGAAGGATGGCAGCTTTTCATACTCTTTTAACGAGATTTCTGCTCAAGCTATTCTTTTTCATGAAATCAGAGTTCTAGCATAACATATTTTGAGCAGTTGACTTAAATTAAATCTGATTCACCCCGCTTCCTATCACATGAACCAGTACAGATACCCAGAGACAGAAGCACAGCTGGAAATCTATGATCTCTCTTCAAAATTCCCTTTAATATCCCACCTCAGGACAGTGCTTGCTCACTGATCCAAAGAACTTGGGTAGTTACAGTTTGGTAGCCTTAAGCATGAGGCACAGATGAAGAGAAATAAAACCTGTAGGAGATAAAAACACTTTCCCAGATCTTTCCAATCATGCAGGCTGCAGGCTTGTCTTCTTAAATTATTCTTAAAATAAATGATTGCATTTAAGGCTGTCCAGTTACAGATAGAAAGAAAAAGAATGACATCTGAGAAAGCGGCACTTGCTTCTCTCCACTTGGCTATTGTAGTGACGGTTTTACCCTGGAAAGCACCACTCAGCTGGGACAGGCTAAACTGGTATTTCAGCAAAGTTCACACTCTTGCAATGCTGCTGCAGCTCCTGCTCAAGCTACAGCAGACCTAGACCTTCTCTGGCTTGCACTGTTAGCCAGATTCATCAAATAAATGACCTGCACCTTGACCTTGACCTGTATCAGTTGCAAACTCTTATGAACACAAGAAGAAATGGAAAGTCAGCTGAAGGAGGCACAGAATTCTGCCACCTAACCTTTAAAAAATCAATTCCTGTTGATCCACTGACCTGTGAGAAAAGAAAAAAGGTTAGGTAAGGAGTTCTTCTCCTGGGGGGAGATCTTTAAGAAGGAAAATCGAGTAATTCTGGATGGTAAGAAAAGTGTCTGGCATCCAAAGAGGAAAAAAAAAGAATGAAAAATACGTCTGAAGGCATGAAGGTCATACAACTGCCTTTGTCCCACTTTTCATAAAACTTGCACTGGTGCAGGTGAAGTTGATGCTCCAGTTGTTGCAGGCTGCCCATTTACACTGGGGACTTGGGGAATTTTTGCTTTCTTAAACATCAGATAGCAATTTCTGTGGTCTTGGCTCAGCAGTCACACACAACCACGACTTTCTTCATCCCACTACATAGCACTACATACTGAGAGGAGGAAATTGGTGCATACAGGATTGACTACTCTTTCCCTGGGCTCCACAGAAGCACTTCGTGGTAACATTGCATTTTTTTAGTGAAGAATCACTTACAAAAGTGTGTGTGATGTGCCTCTCTCCTCTCAAGTGTCAGATCACTTTCAAACCTACCTACCTCAACCTATCAGTCAGGCTTTGTACATAGCAACTGCTTGGTGATGATACTGGAAGTGAAGTGAGGGAACAGGGTGAGCTGCAGATGATTAATCCATTGCCATACATTCTTATTCTAAACAAGAAGCCAAGATGAACACATTGCAAGTCAGGAAAATAATGCCTTCTTCAAGCTTATATTAAAACCCTCAAAGGAGCACGGCTTGCAGGATTAGAAGGGAAATCTAAGTAATTTCCCCGTGGAAACCATTCCACCTGTGCTGATGTGAATGCTCGGATTTTTTCAGAGGGAGAGCAATTCAGAAAAGAAACAGTTCAGCAACCTCTTCAGGTTTAGATGACTTCCATGAAAAACCATTGGATACCTCAGAGGTTTCAACCATTGGTGATGTTTGAGTATGTGTTACACAGAATCAAAGAATGGTTGGGGTTGGAAGGCACCTTAAAGATCATCTTGTTCCACTCCCTGCCATGGGCAGGGACACCTTCCACTAGATCAGGTTGCTCCAAGCCCCGTCCAACCTGGCCTTGGACGCTCCCAGGGATCCAGGGGCAGCCACAGCTTCTCCGGGCAACCTGTACCAGGGCCTCACCACCCTCACATTACAGAATTTCTTCTGTATATCTAGCCTAAATTTATACTTATATATAAGCATAATATAGTATAAGTAAAAGAAATATCCTGGCTTTCACAAGCTTGCAGTTCACCAAGGGATGCTCTCTATTTTTGTGCTGTGAACCCATGCAGCCTTGGAAGCAATTCCAAGTGAACTGCTCAGGACTGCAGTAACACTGACTACATCAAAGATAAATATCTAGTCCTAACTTGTTTTTTCCTTATGCAGTTGTAATGACAGCACCCCAGAAATAGGCCTTACAGAGTTATCTGACTGGCACCAGTTGTCCTAAGAGCTGTATTTTCTGCACTTTCAAGGCTTTTTTTTTTTCCACCACATTTTCTTCTTCATGACAAAACCACAGCTATATTTAGCATTCAGCTCCACTCCTCTGATTTCTCCTGCACCTTGGTGTGAAAGGCTGTCCCAATGTGTGTGCTATTTATTTCAGCTTTCTTCATCTCAGTGACCCCTGGAAAGCAAGGCTCCCTGTGCAGAACAGCATGTACCAGAATCAAAAACAAAAAAACAAAAGCACATGAGTTTTGTTCATGCAAAGCTCTTTGCTCCCAGGAGTGTTGCTTGCATTGTCACAACTGAATATTGAAGGTGGCCTCAAAATGAGAGCAAAAAGCACTTTGATAAGTGGACTGGAAGAGCCTGTCCAGTCACACTGCCACTTTTGCAGCAAAGTATCATAATTTTTTTCAAGTGTCTGACTGAGAAACAAGGACATTTCAAAATCAAGCAAAAAAATGTCTTTCATAGGGTCTGCTGGGCTGTCCAGTGGCCAGGGCTAACTGCTTAGGATGAAACACAGCCAAGGACGTGTTTTTCTTTGGGATAAAACAAAGACTTGTTCTTGTCCTTTTAATGCACCCATCTCTTGGTGGGGTTTTTGTGGTTTGGTTTTTTTTTGTTTTCACTTTTCTCAATGACTTGAGACAGGGAAAGCAGCTGACGTAGAACTCCAGCTTTTCTTTAAGGCATTTCACAGTACAGCTTTAGTATTTCTAATTCTTGACATTTTTAAAGTGGAAGCTCTCAGGAAACATATGACACAGTTTCTGAACACATCTGTTTTGTATTCCTCAGTACTGAGGAGCAAAAAGAGAAAAGAAAATCAATTTAACCACTGCCCACTGCTATTTGAACAGTGCACTGATGGGCACAGGAGGAGCACAAGGAAATAGTATTAATTCTTCATGAAGTACATTTCCCATTTCCATGGTAAAGCTTCTCAGGTTCTCCACATGAAAACATTCTCACTTTTCAGACTTTTGCCTAGCTGGAAAAGTTTGGATGATTTTGTAGCGTTCAGAAATAGCGAATGTAAGTCAATAAGTGTTTGGATTTGGGTGTGCATATACAGAGAGAGAGATCAGAGCAGAAGACATCCAAATAAGCAGTAACATTAATATTTCTCCTTGGTTAGGACAATGTTTAAACAAGAGGGTTTTTGTTGTGCTTTGAACTATAATTCCCTGTTCTGAGTCAGGACTGTGGGAAAGCACATGGGCATGAAAGATCTGGCCACAAAAGATCTGAAACACAGGAGGTTTCATCTGAACAGCAGGAAAACCTTTTTCACTGCACAGGTCACCAAGCACTGGCACAAGTTGCTCAGAGGATGTGGAGTCTCCATATTTTGAGTTATTCAAAAGCCTAAATTCTAAATGTGGTCAAAGGCAGCCTCCCACAGGTGACTTTGCTTGAGCAGGAGGCTGGACCAGGTGGCTTCCAGAGGTTCCTTCCAACCTCAGCCTTTCTATGGATTTGTGAGTTTGTGACTGCATAATCTGAGTTTTATAATAAATAGGAAAATTAAGGAAAATATGAGCAGTTCTGTGAGTAGTTTCCAGCACTGCCTTTGATTTAGGTGCTGTGAATTAGGTACTAGGGGACAAAGAGAGTAAGTTGTAAAAAAATTTGTTAATAAATGCCAGTCTCACTAAGGCTGTCTTTTTTTTTTTAAGTACCATTTTGTCCAAGTGGGAAAACCACGTCAGACACCACAAAAATAAAATGTGATCTTTCTAAGTGGGCTAATTCTCTTGTAACAGCAGGCTGGAGATAGAAGTAGAAGAATCTTCTGATGAACAATAATATTAAAAAAAAACCATGCAAAATTTTGTGGCAAGTGTAATTCAGAATAATTATCTTAGTAATGCTTAGCAGTTTAAGCATTTGCTGATTAAGCACAAAACAAGCTTCACACAGCAAAAGAGAAGTGTGCATAATTTGGCAATAACATCATAGGAGATACAAAGATAGAAAAATCCCCTATAATACTGTTGTAGTTTAACTCCAGCCAGTAACTAAGTACCACACTCATTCAGACACACATCTGCCCATGGGGTGAGGAGGAGAACTGGAAAAAAGTTAAATTTGTGGGTTGAGATAAGAACAGTTGAACAGTTTAATAACAGAAAGACAATAAAACAAGAACAGCAACATAATACGAGTAATGGGAAAAAAAAGACAGCAAAAAGAGAGAGAAATAAAACTCAAAAACCAACAAGTGACACACACCACAATTGCTCACCACCTCCTGACTGGTGAACAATGAAAATTCAAAACTGTATGTTAAAATATGAAGATTTTCAGGTAGAAAGGATAAACTACCATGTTTTAAAGAAAACACAGAAAACCCTGCAAAGAAGCAACCCATGCTATGCCTCTCAGTAGCCTGCTTCACTAAAAAACACACTTGAAAAGCAATCGGTTTAAACCAGATTTTTTTCTGTCATGTTATATTTACATTCTGTGATTTTTATACACTTTCTGTGTGTAACCAGCATCAAACAAGGTCTTCAATTTTCCTTTTTTTTTTTTTAATGGTACTGACACATAGCAAATGGTAGGGCTGAGGAATAATGTGCTCTGTTGACAGGCAAGTGGTGATAAAGAACCAGAAAAACAGCTAAGATTAAAAATCCAGAGAAAGCAGAAAATATTTTCATATTAACACTGAGCTCTTGAGAGGCAAAAGTGTCTCTTTCTGAGATAATAAGCTTAGCACAGAACTGAGCCAGGCTTTTTTCAGTGATGTCCATTCAGAGCATACAGTCAGGAGCAGTCTACAAAATAGTCAATATTTTCCACAGATTTTGAACCACAAAGGAACATTTGACAAGCAGTTTGCTATTCCATATCTAGAACTTCTTCAAGTGGAATGACGAACAAAACATTCCTTAATGGCAGGAGCAGTCATGAACTCAGAAGGGGCAGAAATCTTCTCCTGTTAAAATTAAGCTTTGTTCCATCAATCAAGTGCAACTCTCCCATTCATTTCCACAGAAGATAATCTATTGCTTGCACAGAGATGATGAAAAAAAGTAATTCCTTTATAATTTGCTGCAATCCATACAGACAGTAAGAGAGGTGTTCACTAGCAGTCTGTGTACCAACCACCATCTAGGCTCAAACACAGGGTCAATTTATACACTCATTATTTCTTAAGGAAAGTGAATAAATACCTTGTTTGAATCTGGTTAGAGTAAATTAGTGAAAGTCTCTGCTATTTATCAGTAGTCAATGGGAAGAGATTTGAACATAGGCTGCATTATAGCAGAGAGTTAGTGCTTAGATGGGATCAACAGATACCTCATGAAGAGTTTGAAATCAAATGATGAAAAAACTGCAGAAGAACTCTATTAAGTTAATGAAAGCAGGAGTGGTTTAGTTTGGTGGAGGATTTTTTTGTGGGGTTTATTTTTTTCCTCTCCTTTTATATTATCGTTTTATTGTCATTTGGGATTTCTGTGGTGGACTTTCACAGCACAAATGAAAACACTGCATTTATCAGACTAAGTAGTTCTTGGAGTATTTATACATTTAATTTTAAGAAAGAGAGTAATCCTTTTATAACTGATGGGTCTGTTTCAAAAGTATTTTAGTATTACGTTAAATTGAGGCTTATGATTTCCTTCAAAATGCGTGTAAATCTACTAAACATCTGTGGTGTGGAAACTTGGTGATTAACCCATCACTTTAATGCTAATTTCTTTCTTAATAGTAATGTGTGTTGGAATAAAATTATAGGCAGCTATGTTTAATTATCTAATCGAGGTTTAATTATTTAATTATCTAATTGTTGCATGTACAATTGCAATAATCAGTGAGCAGTCAGCAAAAATTCATTACCATTTGCAAAATCACATCCAAGTGCCTTCACTTCAGAAGAGAATTCACCATCTCAGGGCTCAACCATTTGTACAGTTCAGAAGTTTTCTTAGTGTAAATTACCAAAGAATAAGCCCAAGAATCCGACATAAGTTTGCTGGTTATGTTCTTCTTGTAAGTGACAGGAGCATGGCACTGGAAACACTGATTTGGTCTCCTCCAAGGTAATTCGTATTACAGGTCTCTTCTTAAGGTGGAGCTTAGGCTTTTAGGTCCAGGACAGTATTTAACTTTGAACCTTAAGCTAAACATAGGAGAAAACAAACATGCAAGACCTAACCTCTTTTGTAGGTAATTCAGATATTTGAACCTACAGTTACTGGGGAATAACTCAGTCAGTGTTTCAATACTGTAGGCATTTCTAAGTGTTCTTTGTGTTCTTGAACTTGCCCTAGAGCCTCTCTTGATTGGTGCAATATTTGAAAAAATGGGTTGCTGCTTTTCCTTTCCATTAAAAAAAAAAATAAATCAGTGACCAAAAAAAAGCCACATCAAAACAAAGAAAAACAAATACCTCCTCTGTACCATATCTACAGTAATCTGGATGCCATCAGCTAATTAAACACTTAATTTCCCAGGACTTATTTAAATTTCATCAGCATATACTCCTCAAATTCAAGAAAGCTGTGATTGAGTTAAAAGTAGAAGGGAAAGGAGAAATTTTACGTTATGCAGGCATTATAAGACCACAGGTCTGATTGACTCTGACTGCAGACAGCTTGAAAGCAGCTGCTAATTACAGTGAAATAAAAAACTGAAGTATTTCAGGTAAAAAGGTATCCTTCCCTACAAGCACAGCCATTTTGTGTGCAATTTTAATGCAGGCTCAGTATGAGTGTTTGGGCAGTCAGCTTCCAAAGGGATGTGAGAACATGATTGCATCAAAGACAAGAGGGATTTAGGCAGTCTACAGAATCATTTAAAAAGTTAAATCTGTTCTGTAGGCTCCATCTCCTTCCATTACTCTTATTTCTGTCAGCAAGTATAAGCTGACCTACAGAAGAAGAGCCCAAATTACCCAAGCTGCTTCAAAGTACCCCACCACAATGCAAAGAGAAGAGCTACTGCTTATGAAAGGAATTAAATGCAAGACATGAAAAGTATCAACGGATTTGATGGCTGTGAGATGTTTTTGAAGTGAATCACTGTATTTAAGACATATCTGAATCCTTCCTATGCCACGTGAGATTGCAAAAGGAGCACAACATGCAGCCCATGATCTCTCTTGTAGACCTTGGCTGTTTTCCATTGAGAGATAAAATCTTGAAGCATATTGCTTGTGCAGATTTCATTGATATTGCACTGCTTTCTTATCAGATAAGTCTGGAATTCTTCTTTCAATATTTATTTTACATGCCTTCTGCCAGGCTGAACAAGACTATATTGACCAGCACAAGCATTTGCAAATTAATATGTTCTCTAAAAAACTCATTAACACAGTTCTGCTTTGAGTCAGAGTAGAATAGATCACAGTCTAATCTGCATTTCATCCACAGTGAGACCCTGCATATCATCACCCTGTTAGATATCATCATGTTATTACAGAAGTCGGAAGAGTTGAAGGTCAGTGTTCTATTGCAAACAATAATCTAAAATATGTCAGAAGAATAGGTGGAGGGGAAACATCCTCAGAGAAATACTTTTAGTGAGCATGTACTATCCTTCAGACAGTGTTAATTAAAACAATTCCTGTAGCAGAAATGTATTTTTAGAAATGCTGAGGACAGGAAGTGCTTGTTGCTCAAATTGATTTGGTCATTTTTAAAAGACTAACAGCAGCTATAGAAGCAGACATTTCCCATATCCTTGGAGATATCCTTGGAGAACAAGCACCTAAACTCATCACCTTCATTTGGTGCATACACACTACTCCCAACATTAACAGGATCTGTAGGCAGTTCAAATGTGTGGCCTTAGTCTAACTGGACACAGGATATTACTTCCAAACTCTTGGGTTTCCCAGTAGTGTTGGTCACTACATCACCATTAACTGTGTACCAGTAGAAACATTGTCTTTGTAACAATCTCACATCTGCAGACTCTGAAATTCTACACTTCCATTTAAGGCAGGACTTCACAGAGAAATGGCACACTCAAGTCTCCTGTTTGCTTGGATTGTGAATTATCTTTGTGGTTTCCATTATTTCTAAAGTTACTCATCCATTATAAATAATTTTTTATGGCCTTAAAGTAAATGTGTTGCTGAATCAGCCTGCCACTCCTATGCGGCTTGATCCAAGCTCAGGGTGATGGATGGTGTCCTCAGCACCTGCCAAATGAACAGCAGCCTTGTTGTTATTCCCCATCCCTCAAGGTAATAAGGTGATTTCTCAAGATGAGTGCCAGAGAAGCACCTTCTACGTGTGCAGGTATCTCTATAAGCAGCAATATGGTTTGTGCTCACCTGATCTTGCTCTAGACAAATGATCACCATCACTAAACCCTCTTTTCTGCCTGTTTTGGAAGAAGCAGATTTGCATCAGTTGTAACTGAGCTGTGTGACGAGAGTGCTGCGGAGCCCCTGGTGCAGTGGACACTTTTCCAGCACCTGGCAGATGGTCACCTGCAGCTTTGTCAGCATCAGTCAGCATTCTCAACCTTAGCAGTCATGCCCTGTAACCAAATACAGCTGATATTTAACCAAATTACTCTTTTAAGGGAGAGAGAGGGAGATGGGGAAAACAAGGTTAAACCGAGACTATGGCAGAACAAAACATACATTTAATTCTAATTTCAGTGAAGTCTTAGCAAAGTCCTCCCAGTATCTTGCTGATCAGATGATTGCTTCTCCTTTTAAAATCCTCAATTGCCAGAGTTTGTTCTTGTCTCCTTTTCCTAATTTTGGGAGAATACTGTTAAAAATAGCTAACTCTTACAGTGATGGATGAATTTTGCAGGAAATCTGAAGGACACCTGTTTCATAAAGTCTCATTTAAACATGACAATTAAAAAACGTAATTTCCCTTCTGTCTGCTTTCACTTTGATAAGTTATTTTTAACCATGCAGGGAAAGGTGTCAATTATTCCCCATTTTTGGTTGGGCAGCATTTCTTTTCATGGGCCAATAACTGTTTCTTACAATAACTCATCAGGTAACTAATGTACCATAGCTTTCTTATGCAGTATGGGGTTTTGCACCAATCTTAGTCCCTACATTTCTTAGGTTTGTTACACTTCCTGCAGGCTCCCATAGGGAAAAAAAACACAAAACCAAAGCAAACAAAAAAACCAAACCAAACCAAGCCAAACAAAAACCAAAATCAAAACCAAAACCAAACCAACAAAAAACCACAAAAAAAAAACAAAAAAAAAAAAAGCCAAAAAAACCCCCAAGGTTGATTAGATTCATAAAGGTTCACTAGCTCTACTTTACCTTTCCAAAGCTGATCTTTGTTGTTGGACAAATGTGTACAACTCAGTTAAAAAGATTAGGCTTTTGCTGAGATATATTGAATCCAAAGTCCTTTTACTTCCCAAGGCCTCTCTAAGTAGATGACATACAGGAAATGCAAAGCCTGTGAACAGGCTCATTTCGAAAGAAGGGTTCTATTGAGTTTGACAAATATTCTGTGTATTTTTCCTTTGGCCTCTCCATGAAAAATTATTACACCAGCCCAAGGTAAAAAAATGGGAAGAAAGCATAGTTTGTATGATAAGGCTGTAAAAATGTTACTGAAGTTATCAGTCATCATGACTTAAAGTCATCACCTGGGCCTGAAGAATAAAGGCACTTTATTTTCAGCTACACCACTCTCTCTTCTTCCCACATACTTTCTGGAATGGTCTTCTGGTAAGGTGTTCCATGCAGTTCTGTGAGGCATTAATTGCTGGGCCTTGAAATACTTTCATCAAGGTGAAAGCCTCCTTCAGAGTCTTATCCCACCAACGGCAACATCAAAGTAAAGAGATCCATCAGGAATTAGACCTGTACCTGTTCTTGTGCCCAGCTTGACAACCTGGATCATGTAAATGCTCCGTGCCCTTCATGATGCAGAGGGCAAAAATTGGGCAGGGGGGTGGGAGCCCACTGCCTCACCTTGATCCTGACAACAGATAAAAAGTGTAAGGTAAGTGCATTTATTTTGCTTATAATGAACATCTACAAACATTCCTTCACAATGTAGGACCCAGAACCATTTGCTCCTGCCCTGTTTCATGATCTTGACTGCTTCAGCAGGAGCGATGGATCAAGAGGCTCCTGCTCCCTGTCCCAAGCCTAATACCCAAGTGACTTTGCCCGTGAGACTCCATTAACCATGATTTATTGTACAGAATGGCAAGCCAGAAAACATATTAATTTTTTACAGCTGCTGCTCTATGCTTTAAGTAAAAGTGCAGTGTAATGCTTTACTTTTTGAAGCATAAAACTTTTTGCATTCTGTGCAACTGCTGTCCCTGTTGCTGCAGTGCTCTTATAATTTTTGCATAATTTTTATACTTCAGCAAACACAATGCAGCTTTAAAGCCAAAAAACCTTCTTATTTTATCTGAGATTCACTAATGCTACAGTTCAGGAACTAATTTTAAAGAATTCAGTACAGAAAAACAATTTAGTAGATTCCCATGTATGCTTATAGAATTTTTTTGAAAAGAAGGCAGCTGAAGCAATCTTCTGCTGATCACTAAACTAGCAGACTGCTCTCACTGTCTGCACATCTAAACATCTAGCATAAAAAGCACCTTTTAGAATGCAGAGTCTGTGTGAGAGTCGTGGCTGGAATGATAATCCTGAAGCCCCAGGTCACAGCAGGATACCAAGGATAACCAGTAGGCAAATTGAGAACCCTCTCACATTGCATGGAAGCAGCAGAAAAGCACCATCTTGATATTAAGTGCGATGTCTTACAGTGCTATAATAATTTGATAGGTAAGTGTATGCCCATGGTGGATTTTTGCTCTCAGTGAAGAAAGTTTATTCTGGTTGGTTTGGTTTTATCTTTAAAAATACATGACTAGTTCCTTACCAAAACAATCAGATAAGCAAGCAAACAATCCACATTCCATCCTCCCCATGCCAAAAAAAACCCAAACCAACCAACCAACCAGCCAAACAAACAAAAAACACAATAAAAAAAAACCGAACTAAAAAACCTCACAACAAATCCAATCCTCAAAAATACTCAAGCCCTCATCTTGGGAAGAATAAAACAAAAAAGTATAAAGCAAGGCAGCAAGCCACAAGCTCATGTGGACAAAAAAATAAGTACCCTGGACTTGAAAAAGACCTTATGATAAACACATCAAAACACTACGGTGGAAAGATGGAATATGATGAGTGGTTGTATTATTTCATATAACAGTCACACTCCTAGCAATTATGCTGTAAAATATTGTCACTTTTCTGATACTGGAAGAAATGGCATTGGTTTGGAGCAAGGTTTGGAGCAGAGAGAGTTGCAAAGCATTGGAAGGAATTGAGCATATTTTGCAGATGAAGAATTTGTGGTTTAGACATGAAGTAACTGCAGTGCATTAATGTATCACAAGTGTGAGATCTGTCCAGATACCCAGTGAGGAAGACATTCAGCCACCCATGAAGACCAGGCTGGACGGGGCTTGGAGCAACCTGGTCTAGTGGGAGCAGTCCCTGCCCATGGCAGGGGGTTGGAACTATATGGGCTTTAAGGTCCCTTCCAGCCAAAACCATTCCGGGATTCTATGATTCATTCTATGACAAAGACATAAAGCAGATATTTTATGTTACTTAGCTAGGTATTTGATACAAATATTTATACAAAGCAAAGGCATATATTCCCATATAGCGCTGCAAGACAGTTTTTATAGGTTTTTGTTTGGACAGTGAGGAAGGGAGAGTGATACAGTTTGGTACTGATAAAAAAATTAAATACAATAAATCTGGATGTATTTTAAATGTATATTTATATTATTCACATTTGCTTGGGCAAATCCCCAAGCTCCACCCTCAGCACCAAAATGTTCATTCAGACCTCTTCTTGCAGAAATGTGTATAAAAAAGAGAGTATTTTGTTTTAAGCCACATGAATCATACACACCAAGAAAGTGACTGCCAGCCCATGGTTATTAATTACACTATAGCTGAAATTTTGCAAGTGAAACCCACCCCTTTAGCTCATTTCTGCTGTTCCTGCGCAGCAGAAAGCTGGGGTTCTGTGGCTCACTGCTGGGTACCTGGTTGGTTTGAGAGTAGAGTTTGGCCCAGAAGTTTCAACATACATTTCACAGAGTCACCCTCTGCATCAAAGCAGAGCACATATCATATATCCTCTAGGATTTCTGCATATCAAGCTGGGATTTTAAGTTTATTTAGGGCTCCAGATTTTTTTAACCTGATGGCAAGTCTTTTGTGTGTGTAGAAAGAGGTGGGTGAACTGGAATCCAGTATAAAGCATAGTATGGCTTTAACATGGATGCTTTTAGCTAGAATACTTTGTATCTTCTACTCATAAGCAATGTAATAAAAATATACTGCTTTGTCAATACAACATAATTACATTTTTATAGCAGTTTTTTGTGTGTTTCCAGTTTTCACACTAATCCCAGGATCCTGATTTATTATCCATCTCAAAGAAATTCCCATCTGAGTGCATTTTTCTTCATACTATTTTCCCTCTCTGAGCATCAGTCACAGCCAGGTTTCCTCTGCATCAGATCAAAATATCAGGCTTCAAACTTAACCCTCAAAAAAAAAAAGGCAAGAAGATTTTTAAAAATGTTGACACATTTGTCATATAGCAATTAATGAAGGGGCATCATCTTTCCTTAGGAGAAGTCCTAAATCTGCTCTTTATTTTCAGTGATGTATTTTCAACCTCAAAAATCTGTCTTGAAGAGGGGTCAGAAAAAGAAAGATGCTCCAAGACTCAAAACATCATTTCAGACACTATTCTGAAATTATTTCTAAGTGAGGATTAGAAACCCAGAAGGAGCTTAACCAGCTTGTGTCTCCTTGCAGAGAAACCTCATCACAGCAGGAGCTCTGCAGGATTCAGCAGTTGCTTTCAGAGGTCACAGCTGCATGCAGAGAGTGCTTGTTGTTCCCACAGACTGTTCTCCCAGTCTGTGGTGTCAGAAATCCCTTATGTGAGTTATTACCTTCTTCTGCCTCCCTGATCCGATATTTTTAAATTAAGGATGCATTTGCCCCGTAGCATTTTCAGTCCTATAGACATCTTCATGAGAATTATGGCTTCAGCTAACACACAAAAAGTTTAAGAATAGAAGAAAGGGCATCCTGAGCACATAAAAGCAAACAGAGACAGGGAGATGGGGTTTCTAATAAGATTTGAAAGCCAGGGGTAATTTTACGGGGTGAGTGAAATGAAAAGCCTCACTCAGGTAGTGTCGTGTGGGCTGGAATATATCTTCCTGATACAGAGACTGATTTAACTAGATGAAGCAGGGGAGAAGAGGGGAAAAGAGAGGAAGGAGGCAAAACCCCCAGGTGTTTTAACTTATATTTAATACTCTAAATACTCAGAAAATTCTGCAGAGGATGGAATTGGGTTGGTTCTTTCCCCTGCCACACAGTCTCCAAATGTAAGAGCTCTAGAGTCTGGAGGTGTTAGACCTAATTTTGTTTTGCTCTTAGTTCTCACCAGACATGGACTCTGTGGGGAAGGATTTTCTCCTAAGGATGGAGCACAAATTGCTAATTACTCAAGGCTGGAAAAAAGTCAGTGCTGAGGAGGTGGGTCCCTTTGCTGGCTCAGCTCCTGGGGTTACTCTGAGTCCAGGATCTGATGCACCCAGCACAAGAAAACCCTGAAGCCATAACAGAGGCAGCCTTTTCCACCATTTTTTCCTCACAGAGGTTCCAGGAACTCTGTTTCCTGTGGCTGAATCAGTATAGCAGACAGACCCCGTGGGTGGTGACCCTGGCAGGAGGTCTGCAAATAGCTGAGCAGATCAATTATTAAAGTAAGATATGAAAGTAATTTCCTTACTGTTGCTGATGCTTATACATATAAGCTTCTACAGAGGGGAAAATCCATTTTCTCATCCTCTTATCCTTCACTTGCTTCAGAGACCTTCTAATTTAGAAAAGAAGGTCAACCCATTCAGGATAGTGGCAGAGGACCACAGCCATATAGATACATCTCACACAGCTGCTTTATTATAGCATTTTGCTTTCCTCATTCTGATACCAAGCAGCTGATATGAAGGGATAAAAAAGGCTGATTGGATGACATAAAATCTTATAGCTTATAAATCAACATCATGGACTAAGAGTAAAAGTTTCCCTTTTCTCAGCTAAGTTCCTTTGTATGTCTCTGTCAGGTGGTATTTTTGGAAAAGTTGTGGGATTGCGTGATAAAAATCCTAAAGCATCTGAATTTCACAATCTCTTGTGTATTTTAATAAAGAAGCAATACTAAGAGGTTACAAAGGTGGAGGAAAGAGGGGTAACAGGCTCTACTTTGCTTTCATGTACAAGGAAAGGGAAAGGATGATCTGAAATACCTTGAAGGGACCAACCATTGACAGCAGCAGGAAAGGAAACAACCAGATCAACTTTGTGCTGTATAGGTAACAAACATGATATTTCAGCCTGTTGGAGAAGGAAGCTCACAAGATTTCTATAGTAGGGAGAAATTAAGTATTGCAATGAGGAAGATGGATGAAGGCAGAGAAGATGCAGAATCATAGGCTTGCTTTCTTTGAGCCTCTTGAATCATATATTCCCCTAAACCAGCCAGGGCAATACACACGACCACAGGCAAATACATTTCTTTTGCTGCTGCTGGTTTCAAAAGTGGTTCTAGCACTCCCTGGAGCCCAAAAAGTGTATTTGGTTCCACTCTGTCTCCAAGTGAGTAAATTATATGAAGGAGGTATATTTGTGTGACACTGTAGTAAGTGAAAGCCAAGCTTTCATGCACATATATACTTTTGTAGCCCCCTGGGCCTGATTCAAATTGATTCACATGTCACAGACTTTTCCCTTTGAAAAGCAGCTGCAAGGAACTCGCCACTTTAACTAGAGTTAGAAATAACTCCAGCAGACATGGACTGCAGAAAGGAATTACTCATCTCTCCCACCTGAGACCTGCCTGCTTGAAGCAGTAAATATTAAACATATCAGCACACTGAGGAACATTTCTGCAACTCAGATTAAAAATTAATTCAGTTTCCAATATAATGAGCTCCCTGGTAATGTCTGGACTTTCTACTAATGCACTTAGAGCAGTTGAAAACTGAAGTGCTGTTTCAAGGGGGGCACACAGGTGTCATCATGTCACAATAGCTCACTGTACTCACTTGCTGCAAAGTCACCTATGCTTCACAATTCAAAAGAATGAGCCAAGGGATTTTTCACTGCAAAATATCAGTTGTTCACTTACGGTCTCTGCAGAAAAGTGGTGGTTGCCTTTGCAATGTCTCGTAGATTCCTGAAGTAGCCTCTGTTTGCATGTCTGATGGATAGAATGCTGCTTCATTTCCCTAAAAAAAAAAAAAAAATTACAAAAATCTCTGCAACTTTTGTTTTCTACGTTCTTGCTCTTTGAAAAAAATAAATACCTGGTGTGGAGGAAGAGATGGTGAGGACCACAATGGGACTGTTAACTTGTAAGAGAAACTTTTCTGTAATAGTAAAAGCTTTTATTTTTTTCTTTCCAGTGCTAACAGATTTAGCAATCATAAATATATAAAGCACTAAGCAGACACTGAGCTGCATGGGAATAATTTTTAACACACAAGTACAGTCACACGTTTTTAAAGCCCTGTCTTATTTCATATTTCTTCCCCCTGATATACAAAAATTATCAAAAGAAGCATCTGTGAGGCAGTGTGGACTCCAAGATGGAGCACAGTCCTGAAGATGAAGATCAGTCTTCTATTGCTGATTTTGCTCATGGTCTCTTTTTCTCTCTTTTTCTTCTTTTTTTTCCTTCAGAGAAATTATGTTCTTTCTTCAACTAGCTCCCTTCATCTCAAAACTGAGAATAACTACTTGTCTCATGGTGGAGCTCATTAATTTCAGTGAAATAAGCACTAATGACAACTGAGACACACGCTGTGAGGAACTGAAGTTCTTTACAGATATAGTAGGCCAATGAGGGTGTTTGTTATGACTGTCTCATTGATATTTTCAGCCCTTCAACTATTACCATGCCATTAAAACACCCTTCTTGGAATAGGGAGCCAAAGGCCACAGGGCAACCAAGAGTGCACTGTGCTCTGCTTTCTCCCATCACCATTCCTGAACATTATTGTCATGGCAAAAGTAATATTTTCTGCCCCTTCTTTCAAGGATTTTTTGGTTTTTACAAAGGGGGCACTTTAACGAGGGGCATTAAAGTGTGTAGGATGTAGAAGGCATAGATCCTCCCACATTAGAGATCCACGTGCAACATCTAACTCCACCACTACCACCACACAGACAGACATGCTATTTGTGACAGCAAGATTTTGACACCTTGTCTCTTTTTTCTTCCATGTTTCAACAAAGTTTCATTTTATGTTATTTTCCTCACAACTTAACATACATCTAAGCCTTCCTGTTTTACTACATAGTCACAAAAGTGCCTGTGAAACCTCCTACATGTCTCATTCATTGATGGGCTTTTGCTGTAAAGAATTTCTCTTAGGTAAAGGTGGTGCAGCTCATCTGTGCAGATCGGTTTTAAGTGCTGATT
>VZRJ01008046.1:30448-42328 GCA_013397565.1 Ptilonorhynchus violaceus | reverse complement strand
AAAAAAAAAGGAAAAGTAAAAAGAAAAAGATAATGTGCATTCCTGCTGGTGTTAGGAACAAAAGGAAGCAACCCAAACCTGCACACAATATCCAAGGTGAGGCTGCCCCAGTGCAGAGCAGAGCAGGACAATCCCCCACCAAGGACATGGATGTCCCTCCTGGGATGTCCCTGCTCTGCCAGGGCATTTTAACGACACATATCCAACCTGGCATCAACCAGGACCCCCAGGTCCTGCAGCACTACTGTTTCTTTATCCTGAATCAAAGGAATAACTTTGAGGTGGTGGAGTTATCTCTGCCCAGTGTAGGAAGCTTTGTTCACTGTCTCTCTTGCTTAATTAACAGTATAATCCCTTTGTTTGGAGGCATTAGATGGCTTTACCTGGCTAAAAGCACTTCAGCATACAAAGAGCTTAAATGCTCTGGGTGAGGTTATGTGATGTCCTCTCCTTCAGCATCACAGACAGGTTTCAGTGCAGGAGCTTCTGAGTGGAAAGCCAAAGAGCTGCAGCTAAATCTGGTGGGGACTGCTGAGACATCTCGACAGAGAAACAGGAGGGATTTACCCACCGGTCAGAGCTGCTCCTTTGGTCAGTATGAGGAAAAAGACAAACCATCTGCTGACTCTTGTGCTCTCTTACTTCCCACTCCCTCTCACAGAGAATAAACTGGAGCACTGGGCATGGACCACTGCAATGCAACCCCAAATCCAGTGCTGCTTTGTTCAGAACTCCAATCATATGCCTTTCTAGGTAACCAGTGCCTCAAATTTGTTGCTTCTTTCAGGGGCTGTAGCATGATTTGGCCGGCATGAGTATATCCCAGGTGCCAGCAAGGTGCCTGTCAACTGTATTTCAGATGTTTGATAGGACTTTATTTATGGGCATTTAGGTGGAAGAGGAAAGAAAGATGGAGAATGCGAAAGGCTTGCCTCCCAAGCACATAACTTTACTCCTATCCACACTATCTGGCAATGATTTCTCTAAAAGTCTTTTTTTTGCTACAAATTAAATTAAAAATATGCAACATGATGTGTGAACATGCTCTGCAAAAAGTATTGAGGCACATACAACTTCAGCTGGAGCAGGGCAGAAGTTTCTTTCTGCAATACTCATTACACAGGAAAAGAAAAAAAGGAAAATATCTTAAATAACAAAATAAGCAAAGCATCCTTCCAGCCAGAAATCATCATAGTCAATGAGGGTTTTCAAATCCAGGACAGCCTTCAGCTTCATTCACTGAAAAAGGATGAAGTTTCTGAAATGCAAACTAGAATTCACCTTAATGTGTATCTTTCACAGTGTTTGTCTTCCTGTTGGCCCATAGGATCCCTGCTGGAGAAGGTTTGGGGTTTTTCAGCAGAGCTAATGCTAACAGGAAGCTTTCTACAGAGGAGTAAGTAGACCATGAAGTGCTTCTTAGGATGGAATTTACTGGATTATATTTAGTTGAGTATTTTCTCTGTACAGTTGCATCTGTGTTCGTTGTTCTCTTTCTGTTTCCAGCCATCCTCATGCATGGACTATCCACAGGGGGACGATAAAACCTGCGGAGCACAGCAGAGAAGGACAGAAACTGTCCTATTCCTTCAGACATGTGCCTAACCCACTGTAAAATGTAAAAACAAACAAACAAAAAAAAACCCAAACAAAACTACAAAACCAAGGAAACAGAAGCAATAAGAATCCGGACATCAGCCAAGAGTCTTAGGCATTCACTTTATGAGCTACAGGATCATACACAGAACCTAAACATGTTGTGAAAAGCCCAGCAACTGGGCCAGCAGCCACATCAAAAGCCATGCTTGCATTTTCACAGGATGTTAGCAGAATTTTGCTGCAGAGCATTGCCAGCTGGGAATAAAATTCATTTTTGTCCTATCTTCAACAGATTTCTTAACGATAGAGAAACATTGAGTTCCCTAACTCTGGTACAAATCATGAAGTTTTTATTCTGACATCTTGTGTTTCCCACTCTATGGCAAGCCATTTAAGATGTGAAATTTCTTTGAGGAGATGGCAAGCTAGAGGAGTTCCAGCCAGATGACAAGCTAGATGGATGAAGAGCAAGAAGATTGTGATGGATGATGTTAAGGAATATTGGATGTAGGACTGGAGCTGTCTGGAGTTCACTGCTTATCACTAGTTACTAAATCTGCTGAAGCCTTAGGCTCTAAGCTGTGAACTTTCATGCAGATATGTTGAACTTTCGGGCTTTTATCTACTTCCATGAAAGAGGGACCCAAGAGATGGTTGGAGCTGGGAGATAAGGAAGTTCCAGCCATCAGCAGAAAACACAGCCTCAGAGATAAGATAAAAATAGACCACTCAGAGACAACAAAGAGATATGATGAGGAATAGGAAGACCCCAGACCCTAATATTATTATTGGTCTGAACTGCTAAATGAGTGTTTGGAAACTCAGATTGTAAGGGTGTAATTGCCCCAGAATTTCTTTTTTCAGGGTCCCTCCCCAGAGGAACCCAGATTGAGCTTTTTCTACTGCTGTACCATTCAAATAAACCACCTTATTCAACTTAAAGCCTGAGAGTCTGCTATGGGATACCTAGGGAGGAAAAGTTTCTATAAAAGATGTAGTAATAACCTCATTAAGAGCAAGAATATCCAAGGTTAGAAATGGGGGGGGTACCCAACATTATCAAGTCACAAGGCACAGTAGTTTCTACGTCAAATTACCTGTAATTCCTCCTTCCCTCCAGAGTGTCTGTAGCAGCCCATGAAGGTCTAAGCAGTGATCAGGACTTCTTTCCACCACTCCCTGACAAGCAAACACAAAACACAAAAGCCAGAAACCCAAAAAGAGTTGTGAGATGACAAAAACATGAGAACTGGGATCAAAGAATAGCAAATAACCTGGACATTAGAAAGACAGAAACATGCCTCTCACTTTCTGAGAAGAAGAAAGTGCCAAATCTTTGGTATTCATACCCAGAGAAACAGGATAGACTGCAAAATTAGAGATAATGCTGTAACATTCACTGTTCTGCTTCAAAGGCAAAATTTTTTATCTTTTAAAGGCCATTTATGTGTACTTGTAATGGAAATTATTAAATCTAGAATTATAGTTATCTTCCACTTTGGCAAATTAAGAAAAATCTAATCTCTTCTCACGGGTGATCTGTACCTATTATCTTTGGACTCGAAAAACCCATTTCATGTGTTTTTTTCTGAAATGGGTTGGAGCTGTGCTAAAACACACACTCAGGTTAGAATTCAGACTATGTCAGCTGACTGGCAGGCACTGACCTTGTCTGAACTCTCACAGCCTAAAGCTTCTATGTGCAAACTTAAAAGGGATTTTTCTTCAGTTCTGTGAAATCTGGCATCTGAATTATGCACGTCCACCCCACCTTTATGAAGAAGTTTGCCTGGAATTTGGTTGAAAGGAAAGTGAAAGTTATTAAGGTACTTTCCGTCCTTTTGAAGTAGTTTTTTTACAAGCAGGGTTTTATGCTGAAAGAAAAAGAATATGTTCTTGGAAAAACTAAACTAAAACAGAAACGTTTCTCTCTATCATGGGAGCCCATCAGAACACCAGATGGGCATCAATGCATGTTCTACCGTCTCTCAGGATTTGGGGATGGACCATTAAAGAGCTATTGATGGCTCACAGAAAATGTGGAAACAATCCTATTTAGAAATAATTTTACTTGTGCATTACACAAGCTTTGAATTTCTTTCCCCTTGCACTTTATTACTAAGGACATATGAACGAAAGTTTTTAAACTGTTCATCTGTTCTTTTCCTGCTTCTTTTCATCCCTGAGCCTCTTTTTAAAGACGGAGTTACTGGCTGTAGTAGAAAAGAATGTTGTAGAAAAGACAGTTTAATTTCTTATGGGGAAAAGAAGCATCAGAATGTCAAAAGAATGAACAGATTCTGTAATAAAGAGATGAAGAAAACGTATTTTTCTTATATTGAAAAGACATATAACAGTGACATTCAAAACTTAGCCAGAGCCCCTGCTGAGAAAAGCACTTAACCACATGCTCAGCTTCCAAGTGGCTGCCTATGTCCATCAAATCCAGCAGGGTACGCATGTGTATCTGGAGCTCTTTAATTGGTTAAACCACTGCTCAACAGGGTAAACCACTCAACCAGGGCCTAGGAGAATTATTCCTAAGACATGCACTGACTTCAGCCACTCGTAATCAAGTTCTCAGTGGGGCTATTGTTCTAAAATATTACTAAATAACATCAGCCTCAGAATATTTTTTCAATACATTAATCAGAAGTTGTCTACAAAATCATTTTCTGAACTACATATGAATATTACCCAGATGCCCAAGACTTGAAATGTGCTACAGGAGGCAGAAAAACAGTTCCTACAAAGATTTGCTGCTCCTATATGCTAGCTCCAGTAAGAATAAGAATGATACTCTGGAAAGTGATGTCCAAAAATTCACTTGTGACTCCTGGAAATCAAGCATCAATAATTCTTAGCCTTCAACATTCTTAAAATATTTTTCATGAACTTCTCCTGTCACCTAGTCAAGGAAATTGAAAGTTTTGTTTTACTTCAAGGCAGTCTTTGCAGCTTGCTAATGGCATTTTGTGCAATAGAAGGGGCCTTTCTTCTGTGATATAGGATACCTCTATGCTCAAAGATCCAAACTTAGCAGATTAATCCTGACCCCCATATCATATTGCTGTGGTCATTATTTCTACATAAATTATCCATTGGTAAAATAGCCTGTTCAATATTTCTTCCACGGGATGGATCCCAGCATGAACCCTAAACCCAAGCCTGCCCGAAATTGTTCTCAAAGAAAAATTCCTAAGACATCTGCACGTAAATTTCCTAGAGCTTGTCTTCAGCTATAGGATCTCATTATCACAATCTTTCTAACAGAAGCTTACAGAATATTCAGATGAGAAGAGATTTCAAAATTACTGTTTTGCATTACTTATTTAGATGCCATTCCTGCATAAACATTCAACTAGTTTATTTAGAAACTGCCATCACCACCATCATGACGCTGAAAGATGTATCTCAATGCAAATTTTGTAACAGTGAGGAACTAATTCTGTTACCATAAAAGCCTATTAAAAAATCAGCCAACTGAACTGTGTTGCTCCTAATAGCTATTTAAATGGGAAATCTAATTTTGGTTTAGATTAAACACTGTATTTCAAAAGGAAAACTTCATCTAAATATAATTGGATGAAATTACTTTGAACCAGTGCCAAAGTCTACTAGTTGAATGCAGCTCATTATGGCTTTGCTCTTCGGTTGGAATAACCATTAAAACTCAAATCTCATGTTTGGTGGATTCTAAAGGAGTTTTTAGCCACTTCCACAATGGCCATACAATCCTAGTCCCTATCCACAGAGCTACTGTTGCTGTGTTGGTTATTCTGTCATGAGAAGACATCATGGAGTCACAGAGTCACAGAATCACAGAATGGCCAAGGTTGGCTGATCTGAAAGAACATGGAAGACAGGACAATTAATTGTGCAGACAAAAGGTTTGCTTCATGACACAGAGCAGTGAAAAGTGTTGCCTAGACACAGTTCTGACCAAAACCTCCCCAAAACTATCAAATTCCCAAATTACATCTACTAAAGCCAAGAGCAAAATATCTCAGAAGTGATAAGCCTGTCGAATTACATTTCATTCAGTGTTTTTGTGAAGTGTAAGTGTTCCAAAACAAACTGCAATAATCCTTCATACTTCAGTTTTTGTTACATCTCTTTGTAAATACAGACTCATCCCATACAGAAAGAAAAGGGACTGGTACCAGCAGCTTGGCTGGAGTAATTCCACATCACCACCTCAAATTAGACAGCACATTTATAGAATCACAGAATGGTTTGGGTTCAAAAGCATCTTTAGAGCTCATCTAGTCCAAAATCCTTGCAATGAGGAGGGACATCTTCCACTAGACCAGGTTGCTCAGAGCCCTGTCCAGCATTCAATGTTTTAAAGTTGGGACATCTACCAACACCTGTGCCAGTGTTTCACTCTCCTCATAAACAATTTCTTCCTTCTATCTAGTCTGAATCTACCCTCTTTTAGTTTAAAACCATTACCCCTTGTCCTATTGCTACATGGCCTATTAAAAAGTCTGTCCAGTGTATTCTTACAAGCCCCCTTTAGCTCTTGAGATGTGGCAATAAGGTCTCCTTGGAGCCTTCTCTTCTACAGGCTGAATAATCCCAGTTCTCTCAGCCTTTCCTTGTAGGAGAGATGTTCCATCACTCTCATCACTTTTGTGGCACTCCTTTGGACCTGCTCAGACAGATCCATGTCTTTCCATGCTGGGGACCTCCGAGCTGGATGTTGATATTGGAATTAACAAAGAAGAGGGTCAGGGATCTGCCATTTTGTTAACAAGCACACAATATCATCAGTTATCTTGCAGGACTAACCCAGCAGGGAGGTACTCAGCATATATCACACTCCAAACCACTTAGCACTGCCCATAACTTTGATATTGTGGCTTTTTGCCATCAAAGCACATAATTTTATACTTACAGTCCTACCAGAATATTAACAAGACTCTCATTAGTAATTTGTCTTGTTTCCCTTATCCTGGTACCTGGGAGAGAAGACAGAACATAACCAGAATAACAACAAAACCAAATTTTTTCATGTCAGAACCTTGCTTTGCTTCAGTGCAGGGCTGAGTGTAACTCTAATTGGGATGTTGAATACAGGCTGTTTTTTTCAAGTTTAGCTTAAAAATCTTCCTGGCATTTTCAACTGAAAGTTTTACCTTAGATCTATAGAGTCAGTAAGTGTCTATCTCCTCTTTAACGTGTTTATTTCTGTGCTATACTTTCAGGAAAAGAAAAGCTAAGAAAAATAATTTTTACAGGCAAAACAGAAGACATATGCTTAAAACTAAACTTGGCCCTGAATTATTTCAAATTTGCTTTAAAGCTGTTTTCTATTTTTATTAGGAAGATATACTGCAGGTGCCCATCCCAAAAGCCACTGAACTACTATCACATGTGGTATGGAGACAGAAATGATTAATTTTGGTGTGCTGTGGTGCACCATGGCACTGTGACAACACTATAGGGCCTTTCAGAAGCAGCATATAAAGAGTTTTAAAAAAGAAGTTTGCCCTGAAACTGGAGGGATGGCACTAGTTCTCTGAAGAGAGTAAAATATCAGTGAGAGAAATATCAGGGTATTTAGATATCTACCTGCAAATATTTATCTTAGCCCACCTTCTCTGATTCCCTGTATAGTCAATAGATATTCCTCTTCAGTGGACAATCCCAAGCAGTGAGGACAATGAGGATCCTGCTTAGAGTCATATTCTGGAAAAGCAACTCCTTTTTCAGTCCAGAGACACCTCGCTCGTTTCGGCTGCTGCTCTCCAGGCAGGTTCCAACACCCATTCCTTCCTATGGAGCCTGAAGGTGGGAGACATTCAGTCCCAAAATACTCATATCCAAGCTAGTCAGGCTCAGCAGAGCTCTGGACAACAAACATTGGAAGGAATTTTTCTGACCAGGATGAAATAAATTGCACCCAATCCTCAGCTGAGGCTGGCAGCTGGCTCTCCAGTGCCTGTAAGGAAATTGTGTGTGCCAGGTTGATCTGCCCTTTCCTGAGGCAATCAAATTGGGCAAATCAATCCCTCCCTATGTCTTTTATTAGACACTAAGTGATATGACTAATATCTGCCAGTGACAATGCATGTTCTAATTTAATCCTCTCTGGTGAGGAATATAGGAAAGGAGGGGAGAAAGGAAGAGAAATTCTGACATTATTTAAACCCCATGCCATGCTTCATTTTCCAGAACTATGACACAGTAAAGCTGACAGCAATGGAAGAGTGAAAGGAGCAGCTGAGGTGTTTGGAAAATCTGGTTCTGTATTTCCCGAGTCTTTTCAACTACAAGGACACTTTCCCCTGAGTTTATATTGCTTCATTAGCAGAGTTGAGTTCATCACCCAGCAGACTTCAGAAAGAAGGATCAGTGTTAATATGGATTTATGGGGTACCTAAGGGGTTAAATCTGTGTTTCCAGGTAAGGAAGTAACAAAGCCAATAATCCTAGAAAGAAACAGAGTACATAGAACAGTGCTGCATAAAAACCAGTGAGCTGGAGGACATGAATTACAATGTCTCTAAGTCTGAAGGAAATGGTCATTTTCATAGTGCCATTTTATGCCTTGTGTTAAATGTATTTAGCTAGAGTTTCTGGCTTCATCCTTCCCCCAAGAATATAAATTAGTGCCCCCATGAAACCTAAGCTTTAATGTTGCTGCGAGGCACAGACTGAGAGCGCAGCTACAGAGGCTTTTCTGGGGCAGTATAATTTTATACCACCATATATTTCTTTTCCACATCTGATCCTTTATGCCGAGAGCAGATTCCTGCCCCGGTAATGGAAGCACAGCTTCTGTCCTGAACCACTTCCAGTCAAGTTCTGTCAATGACAGACTCCTGGGTTGATTGCTTAAAATGTTTTGTTGTTTTGGTTTTTTTTAACTGCTCTCAGAAAGAAATGTTCTCCGGAGTAATGTCTAATCCATTGAGCTACCTGATCCTTCATTCTAGCCAAATGCAGAAAAACTCACTTTATCATGAAAAATAAGTCCCTAATAAACCCTAAACAAAAAGAAAGGATGAGCCTGTTATTTAACTGTCACTTTTTGTGTGTCAGATAAATGCAATTTCAAGACACTTTAATCGAAACTAAACTGTTTCAATATGTGAATATTTGTCAGTTTGAGACTCAGTTTTTACCTGTGTAGAAAAATATCAGGAACCTAGCAGCTGCAATAGCAGGGGACACACAAAGTATCAGAGAAGAATTGATAACAAGAAAACAAAGGGCCCATCTCCCATCTGCTCAGCAGCATGGCTCTGCTTGTGCCAACAGAACTGAGATAATTCCTGGAAATTGTGTATAATGAGTGCAAAACTGTAACTTGGCCCTGCTGGTATCAGAAGGAAATCTGCTGTTCAGCTGAGGCTGCAAAAGCAGGGATCATAAGCAGAGGTGTAAAAGACTTGGGTTTGTTTCAAAGAGAAAATGGGTGTTAGCGCTGATGAGAGGCTACCTTGACTCTAATCCCATTTACTGATTAGCTACCTATACAGTGATGAAATACATAATTTTATTTGTTTTGGACCTACTGTGTGTTCATTTTACTTGAAATCTCCTGAATTTTTCATCATAGTGAACAATCATCCCAATTTACCCCCTCTGTGATCGCTCCTCTAACATCCCACCCCAGCTGATCATCCTCCAGGCTGAAGAGCTTGATCTACTGTTTCCTTAAACAGAAATTAACACCTGGCACAGTTTACCACTATTCCTCATAAATTTCCTTGTTTTTCTTTTACCTTTTCTGAGAGGTAAAACTAGAATTGGACACTGGTTGAATTCAATATGTAATGCATTCAATATGTGCATGTACAATAGGAACCAACAATATTTTTCTGCTATATTATTATTTCCCCACACAAACTAATTCATTCAGGTCTTTCTTTTCACAAGTCTTTGCATTTTACCACTCCATTTAAACTCATCCTATTTCTGGCTAGTCTTGTACATTTTGCCAGCCTGGGTCACCAGTACAATGTTAAAACTCTGAGATTCCGCCTGTGAGGCTGTAGCCCTGGAGAACAGGGAATAAATTCCCAATTCCCAACTTGTCCGTCCAAAGGTGAACGAACTCCAACCCAGAAACGAAAAAAAATGAGTTGTGGCCACTGTCCAGGCTGGTACAGCCAATTGCAGTGAATTTCCAAAAATAATATTTCCCAGTAGCATCTGAGATGTCTTCAAATAAACACATGATCCAGCTGCCACTGAGAATATTGACCTTTGGCATTGACCATCACTTCCTTCTCCTAATAGAGAGTGAATGATGGTGCTATTTGAAAGATCAGCATTTTACAGCAGCTGGAAAACTCAGCATTTGATCACAAACAGGGGACATCCAGTGGAACCCTCCAGGAGCAATGACCTACTGACCTAAAATGGAACCAATGCAGAGAGTTTCACTTCACCTCTGCCTGTTGGAAAACAGGCAGGCAGGTGAGCAAGGAGCCTCAGGCTAGACCATCTGCCTGCTTAAACTGGTTTAAGCTGCTGGAAGTTCACATTTTTGCTAGGGAGGTTTTGCTGTTTCACAGTGACTCCCAGATCCAGAGTGAGATAATATGTCAGCACAGAATTAATTTTTCATCACTAAAAGACACCTCCATGAAGTATTTTTCTACCTGCAGGCCACGGATCCCAAGGATTTAAGCAGCGGAAGTGTTTAGCTCTTACTTTCAAAGTTTGTCCATTTTGTCTCCTAAAGGAGACCTTGTACCCTCAGTCCTTCATCTCCATTCCTACACTACTTCCTCTCAGCACAAAAATCTTCCGTGAGGGAAAAGAAAGGTCCAAAGAAGCTACAAGGAGTGGGAGGAGAGGGGGTCCACAGTGAAGGAACAACAGATCAGGGCTTATTCTCCAGTGCCTTTGGGGAAACTGTTACCAGCCAGGGGCTATAGCAGCAAACTAGAAACTGATCCCTGTGAAGCTGGTGTTTTTCTGAAACAGTCACTCCGACAGTCTTGCTCAGGGTATTCCCACATGGGGTGGGAAGTGCACAGGGATCATTATTTGTACTAACAGCATTTTCACAAGAAAATCTCAGGAGTTTCAAATGTGTCCTCCTTCTCCCTTTCATTCCTCATTTGTCTCCCTTAGAGCTTACTGCTTATCTCTAGGATGTGGTTCTGGCCCAAATTAACTCACAGCTGTTTCAGGGAAGGGAAGACATGGAATTGTACTGTTCAGTTGACATCAGGTCTGATTCCCAAGCGAAACCACAAACTACCTCTCCAAAATCCCCTTCTGTGAGGACACAGCCATAGAAAGAGGACAGCAATTTCCCCAGCAAACTAATCTGAAGATGATACAGACAAAAATATTCTCTATAAAAGGCCTTTTTGTTAGCTGGAGTCCTTATTTCTCAAGAGAGTTTCCAAGAGCAGGTGAGAGACCTCCTGTCACTCAGCAGGTGATCTGTAAAGACACATTTCTTCCAAGCTTAACCCTAATTTCAAGTGGTATCAACAGCAGAGAGAGTAGTGCTCTCACTTCTACTCTGACTATGTCTGATTCTTTTTTCAAGAAACAGAGAGCCAGATCTCTGAGGTGGCCCTTCATACATAACAAGCTCCTCAAAAAAAGATTGCAAGACAGCACTGAGAAGCAGACATAACTGGAATGCTGTTGTTTGTTTTAAATAAAGGAGGAAAAACAAACACAGAAAGCAGAATAGAAACAAATCCAGATATAAACATCCTCTCAGCATTGTGTTTTGAAACTCAGTTCCCTTCCAATGTTAGAACACTGAGTGATTTGTAATTTGTAGCCAAGTCCCTTCAGCTCCCTCCAGACTCCAGTTTTAATCTCTGTGTCTGGCTCTCCACAAGGTTCCCACAACAACCAGGGAAGGTGTCCCTCAAGCCTTTCTCCGAAAAAGTGACTCAAGATCTTGTTGAAGAAATGCAACATCCACCTGCAACCACAGCCACGCTGCCCACTCCAGCAAGACACCTTCACTGAAGTTTAGAAGCTCAGGTGAGAGGGTCAGAGTCCAGGCTGTGCCTTGGTTTAAGGGCAGACAGATGCTTTCACACTCCAGTGTTTCTGGGAAACTCCACAATTTTCTCCAGTTGCAGTCCAGGCTTTCCACAATAACTGATTCCCAAATAGTGCAAAACCATGACCTTTTCTGAAGAACTGCCTCCTCTTTTTTTAAAAAAATTTTCATCTAGAGAATAACTGGACCCACTCAATGCTACACAAGTGTTCGTGTTGGCAGACATGCTGGGATGATGTGGGGAAAAGACTGACAGGGAGATAGGGGCAGAAGGAAACCCATAA
>VZRJ01008046.1:16269-30437 GCA_013397565.1 Ptilonorhynchus violaceus | reverse complement strand
CCATAAACTTCCTATTTTTAGAAGCTTGTCTCGGGGGGGGAAAAAAAAAAGAACTCCACGCATCTAGCAAAAACATACATCACCTTTTAAAAATCCTCTAATGTGGAACCTGCTTGCTAAAGGATTGTTAAATCATGGAATGAAAGCTGTTTTACTTTCTCAGTGCAGCCACATCAACTCAAACAACTTTTTATATTCATATCATGCATTCCTGAGTACAACGAAGCTCAGCATCCAATTGCTCTCAGCTTGACAGGTGCAAATGCAAGGTGAACTCTGGATAAAAAATTAGTTAAAAAGTAGTTTCTACATTAATATTGCATTTCTACTACATCAGTTTCTGCGACTTTGCATAGAAGGAACTTAAAGACCAGCAACATCTTTCTTCTCTGAAATGTTTGTCCTTCCTATCCACAATCTGTAAAGAACATGTGCTGCTGGTACCAAATCTTCTGCCATTATACAACTAGAAGGTACTTTGCTAAGAAATGTAATCCCAGAAAGGATGATTTATTAAATATAACTTTTCTTTACAGTGGCAACAATGTAAAAACAGGGTGGATAGAAGCAGCAGTTAGACTAATGGAAAAGATTACAGTGCAGAGAATATAATGTGGTGTTTGCCATTTGTTAGCAAAAAAACTTCCATCTTTTATTTCTGCTGAAACAAGAGGGCGTCCCTCACTATCTGACAGGAGCAAAGGAATGTTGTCTCTGCTTCCAGAGAACAAAAACTGACATAAGGACCTGCATACCTTACTTTAACAAGAACGATTACACTTTTACTGCAGTCTGAAGTCCACGAGTGAATGTAAAAAATGAGACAGATAAAGCAAAGACATTATCACTTTCTAATATTAAATGTGAAGTGCTAATGAAGGATTAATAGGTATTATAAATGTGGTTAGGATACTAATAACTATTAGGATTGTTTTCTCTATCATCTTCAAAAGGAGTTCAAAGAAGTGATAAGTCACACAAGCTGTATGCAAGTCTACTGAGCTTTACAAAAACATATTATTACTGAACATATTAAAGTACTTTAAGCATCTTGACTTTAGTCCAAATTTTTTTAGCAGAAAGATATTCAATTGGAGGTATTTTAAATTCAAAATCCAATTTATTTGGCTGCGAATTGGACCTATGTATCTCTTAGGCACTTTTGAAAGTCTCAGCCTATTTACTTGGGACCACTAGGAGATAGGCAATTTTTTAATTATGATGTGAAAAAACGTCCTTTTAAATCATCCATTTTTAAAAAAGGACTAAAAAATAATTATTTGACATTGCTAAACTGCATTGCAGCTGCTTGCAACTGAAAAAGTGCAGTGAGTGCATTCCTAAATCCACATTTCAGATGGTTAAATTATGTGTCTTTGGAGATACAAATTAATGTTTTTATCCTTTTAAAAACAACAATAATATTGCGTAAGAAGTGAATTACTGAACTGAACCTAATTGAATACAATTTTATAAAATTCATTTTAAGCAAATGAAAGTCCTTATCTGGCTGGAATAATAGTATTTCTTTATCAGTCCTTTCAGCAAAGATGAGATATTTTGTATGCATTTATCAAATTATTTCTTTGCATTTTTCTCTACAGCTGGATGTAGCAGTTTTCCTCTTCAGTTTAGCATTATTATATAAGAAAAAAATCACATTTCCCTCCCAAAAGAAATTGCATAATTCTTCGTTTTTTCATCTTCTTCTTTAATATATACACACATATCTTTTAAAGACTATTTGAAAGGGAAGAAAATAATTGCAATCTTTGTAAAGAGTTCAAGATAGTAAAGGAACTATTATGGAGTTTTATTTGAGAACCAAAAGTACACATAATTTGCCAAAAATAGTGTAATACTGGGATTTTTCAGTGAGTCTGGATCCTGCACTGATCATAAACTCAAGTGTCTTTTACTGGGAGCCCAGCTCACACATTCAAAAGGAAAACCAACCCCTTCTATTCTTATAGAAATCAAATTATTGCAATTTTGCTGCCAAAGTCCCTAATTGCCCACTCCTGGAGAACATGCTTTCCTCTATTCCTCTTTTCCTCAGTGCAACCTATGTGTTTCCCATCTTCAGATTTTCTTGTGGAAATAATTTCGTCTGTGGTATGTCATGTCCAAGATAACGAAACAAAAACATCTTTGAACCATTCAGAGTGCTACAGGTTGAAAACCGGGTATAAAATATGAATAATAGCTTTCCTCTGAGATGTTGTTATTTGCTGACCAGCCCTGTTTGAAGTGAAACTCAGTGAGACAGAAACTGGAGTTCTGAGCTGCTGTTTCGTAATAGGCCTTTGAAATCTTGTTGAAGAGGATGCACAAAACCCCTCTAATAATTCTGTGTATTTGACAGTTTTGGGGTACAATACATGGTAACACTGGGATAACTGCAACATGAAAACTTGTAATCTTTTCTCACCCAAATCTTCCAGTTGCCTTTTCTTGAAAAGTTGATGTAGGGTCAGTTCCTTTGGTCTCAGGACAGCTGAAGCTAATTACTGGCAGATTAGGGCATAGAAAATGTTATTTTGCAACCCAGGGGACTGAAATAAAGAGTAAGTTGGGACCAGATATAAATGGCACAGCTGAGTGGATATGGTGCAGGGGATGGGCACATAAATATTCACCTTTAGACTGAAGTCCTTTCTCTCAAGACTATCAGGAAATTAAGGACAATTTTGTGTTGAAAAGGGTTAGGCTTGACAGAAATGGCAATGAATACCATGCTCCCATCTACAGAAGATCCATGTTAGGTAATTTTCTAAGCACTGTTGCCAAGACTTGTATAATCTCCATCACAACAGGGTTCCAAAACCCCGCTGGGCAGCTTGATCAGCTTGACACTGAAATTAAGACAGTTCCAAGAAGGAGGAAGGATGAGATAATTTGCAGAGGTCTCTTAAAATATGTTTTTTAAATATTTTTTCCCTGTGATTCTGTTTTTCCAGGGAGACATTTCTCTAGTGTGAGCAGCTACATATTTACTCTGGGAATCTATGAGTAGGGAAAGAGATCTGGAGGGGGGAACAGTTTATGGGAATGTGTTTTCCTTTATTCATCATTCTCTGACTAATACTCTGTCTCAGTCTGCCTTTGTTGTTACCATAGAGCTGATTTCAAAACAACAGAGAAAATAAAATTATGCAGGCCACTTCACTCAAGACTTCATAACAAGACACTAAAAGTAATGCAATTAGTCTGCCCCTAATCTACACTGGAGGAGAGCTGCCTGTTGCCTAATCCTGGGTAAAATGTTCAGAACGCTAGGAGAGTAAGTGTCTTCCATGCTACAGCTGTGTAGTTACTCAATAAAAAGACTCAAATTTCACTTTTTTTCCTCTGATGTTGGACTTTCCCAAGGCAGACCTGAGATTATTGACTATAAATTAGTGTAATAGGATGGTGTTTTGTGCATGTGATACCCATGCAGCATATTGCCTGTAAGATAAACAAAGCAGGAACAGAAAATGAAGGAGAATTTCTGGGGACAAAGGAGGTGAACATGAGAGAAACGCTGGAGTTCAGGCTTTTAGTTCTGTTATGCCAACAGATAATCTGTGCTTTGAATTAGTGAACCAGACTAAGGGGTATCTGAGCCAAGGTGGGATTGGTATAAATGAGGAGCCTAACTCAAGACATACGCTTCAGAAATTCCATATCAGATCTTGCTTCTCCAAAATAATGATACCAGGATTTCCACAAACAATCTTAGTCATTGCAGACAAGAATATTTCTTCCTGCTATAAGGGGAAATTTCAGATATTTGTTCCTCCTGAGTATAAAATTGTCTGGATTTTGAAGACTATTCGTTCTTCCAAAAAGTGTGATGTGAAACGTTTTGTCTCCAAGTCTTTGGTAGTCTGAAAAATTCATTATCCTGAAAGTGCTTTGTAATGGGTGGAGAACTTGGATGCTGTCCTACTCCTAATGTTAATTGCATTATGGCTGGATTACAACAACGTG
This sequence comes from Ptilonorhynchus violaceus, assembly GCA_013397565.1. Classification (NCBI taxonomy): domain Eukaryota; kingdom Metazoa; phylum Chordata; class Aves; order Passeriformes; family Ptilonorhynchidae; genus Ptilonorhynchus; species Ptilonorhynchus violaceus. Next base: position 26,462 of record VZRJ01008046.1, on the reverse strand, counting down.
TCTTATTCTTTGTTCCATTCAGATGAGATTCCTGAAAACACTAAAGAGTGCTACCTCACTACTATCTTTTAACGTTTCTATTGCAGGAACTCACNTAAATATATAAAATATATAAAGAAATATAGGTTTGGGTTTACTTTTAAAACAGTTATTTTAACCTACACCTATTAGACAAAGACTATTTTATAACAAGAAGGAAATACTCACAGGCAGCAGGATGTGAAAAAACCAGCATTGTACTTCAGCCCTTCAGCTATTTTCAGTTTGCCAGCATTATTTCTGGATCTCCTAATTTTATGTCTTCAGTTTTAGTTATATTTAAAGCAATAGCTTGCAGTGTTGCAAACATCTCCCCAAACCCTTCAGAGGGAAGCAGCCAGAATAGACTGCTGGCATCAGTGGCACAACTGCACAGCCCATATGTGCAAGAAACTCTGACTCTTATTTAATGGCAACATAAGCCCAAGGAGAACAGAGAGCCTGGGAAGTAGCAGTAAACAGCAGCAGGCCTTTTGTAAAACAGCAGGAGCAATCTGACAGCTGAATTTCCTGCTCGGAGCACCTGAGGTGCTCAGATGGCAGCCATGGTGAGGTAGGAGTATCGACTGCAGAAGAGGAAAAGGTAATATGCAGAGCCACTGTCCAAAGGTCTGCTATAAGTTTGATTTGCTTGCTAGAAAATCCAGCTTTTATTTTCCTTCCTTCGCCAGCGCGGCGCTTTCACCACTGCAGGCATCATCATGATGGGATGGACCTATAAACAACCAAAAAGAATGAAATCCTGCACTGCACTGCTGTAGCTCAGGCAGTCAGATCGAATCTCTGTGGCTGCAATTGTGTGAATGGAGGCATAACAGTGGTACTAAGTCTCATCTAAGCTACAGTCTGCCTTTGGACAGCAGTGCAGATGGGCAATTTTCTTCACAGTTCTTCTTCCACTTTCATGGTTCTCCCACTTTCCCGTAACTTCTTAAACTGGTACATCCAGAAGTGTTACTCAGATTTAGCAGGGTTTACAATGGGAACAGACTTCTGAAGACTGGCCTGACACTTCTGTTTTGTAGACCAGGCTGTGTCTGGGTGTTACAGTTTTTATTTGTCCTCTTCATAATTTACCATACTCTGCATTAATAGTTTGTCTGAATGAATAAATCTCTCAGTGTATCTCTGAGGGAAGGCTAACCTTGCACTCCCTAAGGAACTTTCAAAATACATTCAAGGGATGAAGAAGGAATGCAAAAAAACAATAAAGCTTTAGCTCTTTGGCTTTCTTTCATATTCCGACAATTATCGTCACAGTATAATTGACCACAGTTAGCAATGCTGCTCTCCCAGCAAAACTCGCCCTAAAAATAAAATTCACTAACTTTCAATACTCTACAATATAAAAATCAAATATGGGTATGATGTAAGGAGGCATTGGATCTGAATATATGCACATCTGTGCTCACCACTAGTCAGCTGCCCTAGGAAAAGAGTAGAAACAGAAGATCAAACATGGAATGATCTTTCCTCCAGACACATTGTCCTGGCTACGGCTTTTAAGGGATTTCTAACCTGGGTGTTGCATCTGAACTGCTGCATTCACCAATCCATGATGCAAATGCCCTCTGTGAACTTGTCTAAACCTTTTCTGAATTTATTGACTCTTTTTTTCTCCCCAATATACTGCAGCAATGAATTCTACTTTTAAGTTGAAGTGCATGAAGATATTCCATGCATTCTTTTAGTACCATACAGCAGTGATAGCTCAGGAAAACTGCAGCCTGTGTTGATCTTGTTAGAAATAGGGTGAACACTAAAATAACCTCACATGCAACAGTTGGTAATATACCCAGGTTATTACTTCTTTTCAGTGAACTTTTCAGCACATCTCCAATAGCGAAGGAAAAACTTAGTCAAGCGTTAAATAATATTTAGAATGAAAACTGTACACTTGATCATATGTGTTTCCTCTTTCTGTTTTTAACTTTGATCATCAGTTACTGCGCCACAAATTTACTCATATATATTCTCACTCCCATGGGTTGTACCATACAAATGTTAAAGATATTCCCCACTCAAACAAGGAAAAAAATTTTATTTTTACAAGGAAAAAAAAAAATCATCTTCTATATCTCACAAACTCTGTATTTTAGGTTTATATTTTCATCCAGAACATTTCATTCAGAATAAAATCTTTTAAAAAGTTATGCAATAAATCAATATTAAAAAAAATATATGGTCTTATTATGAACACTTTATAAGAATGGGTTTATTTCTGTTAACGTAATTTTTTGTGCATATTGTAATAAACATTTGCAAAACTTTTCTTGCATGTTTTACAGCTGTTAAGTATCATAACAGTGTTTCTCATGATCACACTGGAAACTCACAAGAGAACCTGCACGTGAGCCCAGACATCTCAAACCCACAGAGAATTTTTAACCATCTCTCATCTCCTAATAGATTAGAAATTATAGACTTCTAAGCACTCTGAATATGTTTTTACTTCAAATCTACAAAATGCAGAGTAATACCTATAAAAAATACATAGACATTTGATTTATATTTATGAGAAGAATCACCAAGTATTCCAGATTGAAACTGGCAGTCAGAGCTAAGAATTATTTGCAGATTACTGCTAGAAGGAAAATGCTGAATCGTTAAAGGACAGATAGTTTCTACTATCACATGGCTAGAGACAACCTTGGAACTTCAGCTAGCTGGTATATCAAGGTAGAATCAGCCAACAGTTTTATTGAAATCTTTTAATCCAGTCAGAATTTTGGTCTTAAGTGGTTTTTGTGCCAGTTTTCATGTGGAAGAGAGATATCAACAGTGTCCCAAGGGCAGACAGAACCATGACATGTTGGCATCACTGCTGGCAGTGACCAGGGACATCCAGCCTCCACCTGACAACCATCTCCCCTCATCAGCAGGATCATCATGCCCAGAGTAACCCCTTCACCAGGTATCTCATGGCTTCAGGCCTCACGTGATGGAAACTCCACAATTCCCCTCACAACCTATTTTGTCTTAATTTCACATTTATGTTGTGCTGGTTTTGGTTGGGGTGGAGTTAATTTTCTTCCCAGGGGCTGGTGTGGGGCTGTGTTTTGGATCTGTGCTGAACTCAGGGTTGATGACACAGAGATGTTTTTGTTATTGCTGAGCAGGGATTGCACAGAGCCAAGGCCTTTGCTGCTCCTTGTACTGAGGAGACTCAGCCAGGACAGGTGACCCCAAGTGACCCCAGGGACCTTCCAGACCATGTGGCTCAGGCTTAATGTATAAAACAGGGGGAAGAAGAAGGAAGGGAGGGGACATTTGGAGTGATGGGGTTTGTCTTCCCAAATCACTGTTCTGTGTGATGGGGCCCTACTATTCTAAAGATGGCTGAACACCTTCCCAGCCATGGGAAGCAGGGAGTTCATTCCTGATTTTGCTTTGCTTGTGTGAGCAGCTTTTGCTTTCCCTATTAAACTCTCCTTATCCCAACCCATGGGTTTTCCATCTTTTACCCTTCTGACTCTCTCCCCAGTCCTGCTGATGGGGCAGTGAGTGAGGGGCTGCGAGGGGCTGGGCTGCTGGCTGGGTTTAAACCACAACAATACCAAAAAAGAAAGGGAAGGCACTTTGAAAACATCAAGTTTTTTTTTGTTTGGACCTTTTCAGTGTGGTCACTGCAGAATGGCATTACATGTGGATTAGTGGTCATTCTTGTTTTTCATGTCCTAGCCTGGACAAAGAAAGAGCTAGAAATTCTTAGTCTGTGCACATTTTCAGGTTGACTCTCAGTATCAGGTACTAGAGGTTAACTACAGGTTAAAACCCTTTCCCAAGAGCCCCAGTTCCTCTCTCTGCTCTGTATTGGACTAAGAAATCTAGCTAGGAATTTTTTATGAATATAGGAATGTTGGGTTATTATCACATAAAACAGATGCCATATCACTTGTCTTTGCCTGTGGCCTCACTAGTCTAATACTGTCAAAGAACTGTTTGTGAGGATTCAAGAAAATAACATCACTCACTCACCTACTGAAAAAGCACTGCAAATAGCTGAATTTGGGGTTGATGGGAGGGGTTACTGCCAAGCCCTCTGACAGTAGGTTGCAATTCGGGTCCCTTTTTCTAAAATTGGTGATGAGGTTTGCAATAGCATGTTTGGCTTCCCATCTAAACTCTCCAGGTGTATTCAGGGCAGAAATAAATAAGACATAGTGAAGTAAGGCTCAGCAAGAGCATGTCTGCTTTTTTTTCCCCCTGAACCTATACTGTAAGAATAGGAAACAAAACCAATTGTTTACAGGAAGTGGACATTGTTTATAAAATACATTGGTTTTGTTAGATGGGTCCTCTGAATCAGCCCTTAACTTGACAAGCCAAATTCATCAGTAGAAGTTTCTGTGGAAGTAATTCAGAAGCTGCTAAACAGACGGTTTAACCTAATCTGAGGTTTGTCACAGATAAAAGAAATACATGCATCCTGCAGTGTTACAGCCCAGTTCAACACTTACAGAGTTCCTCTTTCCTTTATTTCACTGCCCCTTGCCCTTGAGGACTCAGAACTATTCGGTAGTCCTCAGAGAAGGCTTGTCTCTACTTGGCCCTCTCCGGTCTCTGCTTTCCTGAATAAAAAGCAACCATGACTCTTCATGCTCAGTTATGCTTGGCTGTAGAGATTATGCAATTTGGTAAGAAAATCATATTGGAATTTCTAGATCACTGACTTCTTGTGCTTGAAAAGTCGTGGGATTATGAGTCACGACACTTGCAGTGATTAACCACAAGTGCTCTAGCCCAGGTGAAGGGAATAAAGAGGATTGGTGTGTATTAATCAATAGATAAAAGACTTCAGAGTTAAATTTTGGTCTCTTAAACCATTCTAAATCAGGTACATTAGAGAATAATGTATGGCTTTCACTCCTCTTAATTAAAGGAATCCATCGGACTGTAAAATCCGGATTCTTCTCAATTAGGGAGCTGGGTTGTCTTTGGCAACAATCTCTTTCCAGCATTTTGCTTAGATAAAGAACAAGGTCATGACATGAGGGATCCATATTAATTATGAAAAACTGAACTTGTAAAAATGAATGCAGTGCATAATGGGATTGTTCAGGTTATGTGGTGCAATAAAATAAAATGCTGAAAAGATGAGAAGAGAGATTTAACCATAATTGCAAATGTACCCATACAAACCTGCTAGGATCAGGGAGGTTTTCTGTAAATCATTTCATGTGTCAAATAAAAAATGCCCCAAGAACAGGCTGATAACTAATTTTCAGTTACTTAAACCTTGCTTAAAAATTGCATTGTGCCTACAAAATAAAAATCTGATTTCTGGATGTTGACAGTTAACCATTTTTTAAACTGGAACTGAGTTTTGCTTTCTATTAATTAATATTTTTCACTGTTTTTCTAACCATCAGTGAATTTCTGAGCACCATGGAATGAAAGCACTTTAAATCTTCATGTAATTTAAAATGTGTTTGCTATCTTCATTATCTATGCTGTACACTGCACTAGATCTCCTATGGTGGTTGATTGACCTCAGTAAATTGTGTAAACACAATTGAATTACAATTAGCAGAAGAACGATTAAAACTGCTAGGTTTGCGGGTTTTGTTGGGCTTTTTCTGTTTGTTTGTTTTCATTCTGCCTAAGGAAAAAGGGAGAGTACCCAGCATGAAGAGCATCTTTAAATAAGCTTAGACTGTCAAAGTGAGCTTATACAGAAATTGTTCATGATACAAAGTTAGGAATCTCTTTAGAACTGTGTCATTTTATACAATCACATTACTAGTGGTACCCTGGTTTTACACGTTGTTCTCTCCCATCCCAGATTTCTTTTTTCCACCTAACAGTCCTTCTAGTCAAAATTTCCTTTTTCTTTCACGAAAGGAAAGGGTTGCATGTGCCAACAATAACCCATACTTCATTATCTTTACTTAATCAATGTGATCTACATGTCTTTTTCTTTGTTCTGCCTGATTGTTTTGCCGTTTGGGGGTATTTTCACACCTAATGATGGGCAAAGTTTAAATCATGAACTAGTAAACAGCTCATTTTAGGGAATTTTTAAGTGAAGTACTCTGGAGGATTTTTTTAAAAATCTTTTTAAATGAAACGAAATTTCAACTTCACTTTTTTAATTATTCAAATTATTTTCACTTTAAACATGTTCCATTAGAAATTTACTTCCATTTCTTTAATGCTTCCATTAGAAAGTCCATGAAATTAATTCATGATTGCTATCAATATGAAGATGCACTGAAGGCCCTGGCTAATACAGGTAACTACAGTCAACCAGTGGCTGACTCCAGTGAAAACAGGAGCTTTCACATCAGCTAGAAAGTCTCTTCTCTCTCATTCAGTGCAGAGCATGTTAGAAAATAGGTTAGTTTCATTAAAAGACAAATGTCATCAGACAAATGCCAAAAATTAAAAATATCCCTTGACTTACCCAGCTTTGAAAACCATAGTGTGAGGCCACAGAACTTTTTTGTTTGTCTTGGAGTGATCTATTATGATAATTTATTCCATGATTCTCTGCTTATGCCCAAAGAATTGTCACTGTTTTCTTGTTCTGCAAACCCTTTTTCCCCTCTTTCCCGGCTTGGGGGTATCACATGACCCCAGCCAAGATAATTCCGGGTTTGTGAGGACCGAAATGTTGCTCACTCCCTTCTGGTATGGGGGGCCGGAATGTCAGCTGCACTTCTTCCGGTTCGGGAGGCAGGAAGCCCCGCCTCTTCCGGTTCCGGGGTCAGAGTTTGCGTCGGAGAGAGGAGCGGAGGTGCTTGGTGTTCTGCCAGACTCTGCTGCGTTCTGCCGTGCTCTGCCGTGCTCTGCTGTTTTTCTGCTGCCCTGCTGCGCTCTGCTGCGGCGGCTGCGGCCAGAGAGGGAGGACCGGGGCCGCTCCCGCCAGAGCCCCGCACTACAACAAACTGAATTGAGCAGATCTCTTCTCCAGAACCGGTGGAAGAGAGAGAGAGCCGAGAGGGCAGGGGCTGCGCCCAGTCCCANCCTCTCTGCTGCAAGACTTCTCAGTGGGCACGGAGGGGTCTTCAGCCCCTCCACGTGGAAGGCCGCCATCTTTGGATCGCGTGTGGGAAGAGGAGCATTCCTCCTACACTACTTCCAAACTCTGGACACTTTTTGGGGGGGGGTTATTTCTGTGTATGTGGGGGGAAGTAGGTTCCAACGGTTTAGTGTTTAACAGGTATTTATCTTTGATTTTCCCTTGCCTGGTGGGCAGGTAATTTGTTAATAAGCTGTGTAGGTTTTTTTTTTTCACTTTCGTCTATTGGTAGTCATTTCGTATTGGTGCAAAAGGGGTTTTTGGAACCGTTTTTGAAGAGAAGGACTCAGTCCAAAGGGTCTCTCTCCTAAATTTGTCTCAAAACCGAGACATTGATTTAGGTTTTTAGGCTCAGAAAGGTTGATTCATTTATACTTAGGATTCTGCAAATTCTGCATTTGTTGCAAGTCCCTGGGAGACCAGAAAAAGTATATTTGAAAACCTGAATCTGTTATGGATAATATCACCTATTATCCTGATGAGGTCCTGATGAGGTCTAGGCAAAGTGAATCATCATGATTGTCTGTAACATAACCAGACACAATTTCTGATCAGATTGGTTGGAAAGTAATTTAGGATTCCACAGATGGATAAACAAATATATTTCATGTGGTTCAAGGTGAAAAAAAGTAATCCACTCTGCATTTCCTGATAACTATCTGAACCTCTCATATCTAATTCGGTATTGTCTGCTGTGCTACATTTCCATTCAGATCTGAGGATATGCCATATGTTTCACCCACTGTTCTCATTACACTTACAAAGCTTGGATGCTCTTTACTGAGAAATGCATAGGATTTCTTTTCTTTCATATTTTTTAGGCAACACAGAGCAGCCACACTCAGAAAAGACAAAACTATTGGGAATATGGCTTACAAGAGCCAAAGGAGCACATGAGGAAAAAAGCTGCTGAATAGGAGTACCTAAGATTCACTAAATATTCAAAGAATTTTTATCTCCTTTCTTTCCTTCTCTGTCTTCTTCTCCTACTTTTTTTCTTTCCTTTCAAGAGACGTGTTGATGCAACTATGGTTGCTGAGGTGGAGCAAAATATATGAAATTATGGTTTTCTCCAAAAAGGGGACATAAAAATTACTGAAACTGAACTCTTCTGCTGGAAAGGCAAGGCTGTGAATTATGTCCCAATGACAGCTCTGCCAGCACCTCCTAGAGTACATCAGCCCCCAGATGTGGGGTCTGGGTGGTGCCTTTATTGCCTGGGCAGCTCTGAATGGGCTGCACATCCCTTGGTAGCAGTTGTAGCACTGGGCTGTGAGAGGAGAAAGGGTTTCCCTGCTCTAAAGCACGTCTAGGATTTTTCTGAACACAGACCTGAGGGTTTGGTTTGTTCTACTGCTTAAAATACTGTCTTCATCCGGGCTGTGAGCTGAAATGGAAGATTTAGGATGGTCTATGCAAAATCATTTTTTCCTGATGTCTGTTTTCCTAGGATTAGTGTTTAACACATTTTCTCCTCTTGGATGTGCAGTCCCATTTTCTCTTGTCTCAGAGCTGTTATATACACACACTGACAGCAAGAAATACATATTTATTACACTTGATTTTGGAAACTTCATTTTTCTTCCACAAGTCTCCTAAGTGACATATCCCCTATCACTTAAATATATTTTGCTTCAGTTTGAGAAGGGTTATTCCTCTCCTTTCAGAATCTTAAACCATAGTCTGCAAAGTAAAAGAGAGGTTTTCATGAGCCAAAATATTCGGGATGTTTATAGTTCTACTAAAGGGCACTTCCAGAGAAATGAGGGGCTTGGACTTATTTCCATTTCCTGCATAACTCACTGTCTGGCTGCAGTACAGTCTTGGAAGACATGCCTTGTCCTAAACTGTGTCTGTGAACTCCGCTGGCTGTGCTGGGAGATCAGGCATGAGGCAGCTCAGCCTCCCAGCTTACAGTTGTGTAAATATTTCCCCTGATCCTCAAAGCCTCACATACAGGCCAATGTCCATCCTTTGCCACAGGGAAAGGCTTTCCTAATGCCCTTTCCCAGACCTTCTGATGAGGTTTTGACACAGCTACAATGTGAAAGCAGTAGTTTCACTATCCTGAACTCCAAAAATAAAGTGATCCACTCCCACTCCTTTGCCCCAGAGATACACTTGGATGTGTGGGTGAGGTGATATCCCAGCTGTGTCCTGCATGCACACTCAGCCTTAGCATCTTAACTCATTTAAGAACACTCACAGTTAGAGCTCTGTGTGCTTGGGCCTGGATGTTTAACTGAATTACCAGCACGGTGCTTTAATCACTAATTACAGCCTACCACAACTACAGTGCTTTATAATATTCTATATTATCTATATTCCTGGCTTGTTAGAAAGTCAGCTAGAGGCAAGGAAGCATCCCAAGTGAATCCGGTCTTTTACAAAACCTCTTTCAGTAGAGAGGCTCAAAGGCTGTTGCTAACTCCAGTTAATTGTTTCTGTTTACTTCTGTTTCTAACTTCTAATCTGCTCCTTTCAGCAGAATAGCTTGCAAAGTTTCATGTGTACTGTGGTTCCTTGTTTATTTAAATTAATACTTAATCAAACTTAAATTAATATTTAATTTAAGAGGCATGCTGGCCTTGTTAATGGGATCACTCCAGGTGCATAGCTAATTTAGGAAATGAAGATGACATTTATGCTGTTGGACATATCAGTGGTAGAACTGAATTTTCTTCAGGACTGAAAAGAACACCCACCTTATTTGTTTAGCTACCTAGACATATTGTTCATCTGTGTGTGAATATAAGCATATTATATATACTCATATTTAAGATACATAATTATATATACAATATATATTATATAATTTATACTTATTTATTATAAGTATAATATATAATTATATATTTATACTTACATTTATTCCTGCAAGAAATTTTCTGCAGGATCAGATATTGCAGAACACTTTCAGGGGAAGAGGAAGAATTTGTGTGTATAAGGGTGACAGTAATGAATTAATTGATAGTTTTGGGTAAAAACTGTCACTCAGAAGAGTTAAGAGAATAAAACCTACTCTTCAGTCTACCTGAATACGTTGGCACAGTTTGGAACTATTGCAAGGGTACAACTACAGATAGAAATTTTATGTGGGGGAAAGAAAAAGAAGAAAAAAATCTGAAAA
>VZRJ01008046.1:2363-16074 GCA_013397565.1 Ptilonorhynchus violaceus | reverse complement strand
TTAATTTAAGAGGCATGCTGGCCTTGTTAATGGGATCACTCCAGGTGCATAGCTAATTTAGGAAATGAAGATGACATTTATGCTGTTGGACATATCAGTGGTAGAACTGAATTTTCTTCAGGACTGAAAAGAACACCCACCTTATTTGTTTAGCTACCTAGACATATTGTTCATCTGTGTGTGAATATAAGCATATTATATATACTCATATTTAAGATACATAATTATATATACAATATATATTATATAATTTATACTTATTTATTATAAGTATAATATATAATTATATATTTATACTTACATTTATTCCTGCAAGAAATTTTCTGCAGGATCAGATATTGCAGAACACTTTCAGGGGAAGAGGAAGAATTTGTGTGTATAAGGGTGACAGTAATGAATTAATTGATAGTTTTGGGTAAAAACTGTCACTCAGAAGAGTTAAGAGAATAAAACCTACTCTTCAGTCTACCTGAATACGTTGGCACAGTTTGGAACTATTGCAAGGGTACAACTACAGATAGAAATTTTATGTGGGGGAAAGAAAAAGAAGAAAAAAATCTGAAAAGTATTTTTCCATGTGTATCATGAACAGTAGGAAACTTGGGAAAGCAATTACTGTCTGCAGTTACCTAATCCACTAAAAAGAAAATATTTTCTGTCTTTTAGTAATAATTACATTTGTTGAAATGCAATATTGAATAGCACAATGCTTATTGACTTAATTTTTTCACTGGGAACCATATAATTTCTTTGGGAAAAAAAGAGACAAGAATATTTACCCAAGTAATTTATTTCATTTTAGTGGTTTAGCAATGACACTGTCGTGATAAGTTCAGTATAAATATACTGAGCTCAAATGCACCTGTGCTTTTAAATTACAGTTTCCAGGAGTTCAGACAAGCAAACAGAGCAATTGCAAGATTCATGATGATCTTCCATGTTAAATAACTTCAGAAAGAAATTTTAGTCTGATATTTTTAAAACCTATTCCCAAAGTACAGTCTGACAAGGTAATTTCTAAATTGGAGTAATTAAGACCGTGACAGACCAACATGGTTATGCAGATTTTATAGCTGCTCAATTTTCATTTTTCCTAGTGACACATTTCCTCCAATTTTAAAGATGTTTCAAGGCTTTTGAACACTTTTTAGCAGTCATAATCTGATATTCTCATGAGATTCATCTTTCATTCATTTATCTTTGCAGGACAGTTGGACAATCGCTGTGACTATTTTTATACTTATGTGTTTCATGACACGTTAAAATCATTCAGACTGATTCAAGGTCATTTTGACTAAAGCTGTTCAAGATCAGAATGGCTCGGGTTTTGCCTCTCGTGCTTTGACATGGAGACAATATTAGGCTCTATATTCTTTGATAAAAAGGTTCTGTAGCATGGACAAAATTCTGTTAAATCCAAACATCAACCTATGTTTCCGTTTTATTCCCTGAAAATGTATTTCTTAAGCTGTAAATGACCAAGTTGTAATTTTATTGCTTGTATAACTTGCTGCAAGTATCACAACTTCTTGAGTATTGTGTGACATTCAGCAATGCATGACACTGGAGTGCTGCAGCACTTGTTCTTTCTATACACGTGTTTATGTATTTTGCCTACCCAGAGAGAGGGGACAATGAGTTTTCAACTGATTTTAATTTTCCTTCCCAGTCTTCCTCCCCCTCTTGGTGGGAAGGGGATTGCAGAGGGTGAAGTGGGAATAAAGACCCAGCAGACCAATTTTCCCTGTTTGCAGTATCTTTATCCACACTCTGAAGCCACATTACCTTACATTGCTGCAGGTCTGTAAAGCAATAGCAGTCAGGTTGATTTGATTGATTCAGGAGGAACAAGTTGGTATTTTAGCATGTAAATGGTGTTTCTTCTGCTTGCTTCTTTCTATTGAGAGATTATGAGCAGCAATAATTTCTTTTTGAGATCTAGTTTACCAGTTTCACAGGTGCAGCACCTTTGCCAATACCACATTGCCTCTCTTGTCTCATGTGGAAATTGGATTATGTTGAACACTGATCATTGTAGTGGGCTTTAATTCCCTCACTCTTCAGCCTCCCTTGCACTGTCTGATGGCAGAAATCCTCCACTATCAGTGCTTTCAAACACTGCACTGACAGTCTGCAAAGGTTTAAAACCAAGGGTGACAATTTCCTCTCCAACTAAGAACAAGGAAATCACTTTGCTAGAAAATCTGATCCACACAATATTAATCTTATATTTCAGCTAGAGGTTTCATTTTTCCTTTTCACTTTTGAGACCAGCGAGGGAAAAAGTACAAAAATATGTATATTCAACAAAGAGATGAGGCCAGTGAGACATAGTAGGTAAGGAAAGATAGCAGGGAAAAGAGCAGAAGCAAATTAAAGCATCAGTTGCAGCCATCTGCATAGAGACACCAAGAAATGTATTTGCTCCGTCACTGGTACAGCACATGCTCATCTATCAGCCTCTATTTTAGGATGCTCTTGGTTCAGTGTAGAATTTTTTTTTTTCCCTTTATTTCTTTCTTCACAGAAAATTTAGCTCTAATGCCTGCAGGCATAGGGCAAGACATGCACTGTACACAGCACAGAGAATATCACTGCCTGAAATAAATTTAGAGTCTGAATAGCATTTTAAAGAAAACAGTTTTTATGTGAAATGCTGTCCGCATCACAGAGATTAGATTTATATAGAAGTGTCAGAAGATACCTATTTTTCAGAAGAATTGGAAAGGGCATAGATGTAAGGGGGAAAATACTGTGAACTTGACCAAGTTGACAAATTACTACGATAGATTTGACAGATTCCTAAACCCTGAATTGTGTAATTCCTATCCGTCTCTGAATCGTTCCGTTCCAAACCAATGTGGTGCCTGAGGCTCGACACTGCTGCTTTAATGCTCGACAAAATTCACTGGCAGATCTGAGGGCTATTAGCAGCTCTCAGTTTAATCGCTACCTTTCATTCTGACTTGTTAAAAAACAGCTGCAGTGACTACAGTTAAAAAAAAAAAAAAAAGCCCCCAAACGAAAAACGGCAACAAACCAAAGGAAAAAAAACCAAACTCAAATCCTACACTAACATGGGCCAGTTATTGCAAACATTAAATGCTGCAGTGACACCAAGAGGCGAAACACCGATTTTCATCCTGCAAGTACAAGGCTGAGTCTGTTTTAACACTTCTCTTTTCTTCCCTACTTAAAATTTCCTTCCTCCACCGTGTTACTCAGTGTCAGTACCAATGTTCTAATATATTTTCAATAGCAGCATATAGCTTTCTCTACATAAACCATTAATAGAAATATATCTATTTTCCAAAAAATAAGTACAAACTTTGTGGAAGAGGTGGAAGAGGAAAAAAAAGGTTGTGTATTCCCCAACAGGTCCCTTTGTTCCTGCCTGTACCACATGTCAAAGTGGTGAGACAATTCACTGAGAGTAAGTGTCTACATTAAACTGCTCAGGACTTTTAAAATATATATATTTTTTAAGTTGGAAGAGACCCAGTCCAACCCCCTGCAACGAGCAGGGAATACAATTTCTAAGTGACACTTTCTTCTCCCTCAATTTAAAGGCATTCATCCTTTTGTGACCAAAAGGACTGCAAGGCACTTTGTAATTTGCCTCAAGGTCTTAGCTACACTAATTTTATTAAGAGCTTTGCTTCACAGAGACATTTTTTTGGACAGACACACAGAAATTATCAACCATGATGCATGTGCACACAACATGGCTTCCCACCCCTGTAATAATGCTCTGGTACTCTTCAGGCTTTTGTTCACAGTAAGTTCTTCACAAATTCAGTTCATCCATCCCAAGGCATTTTTTTCCTCTGTATTTCAAACTCGTACCAATAAAACATAGATACTGTGAATTAAAAAAAAATTTCCTTGGCACTCTTACTATATACAGAATATTTGATTACATGATGCTATTATTTTTTGTTGGCATTATCATTGCACCTCCATAACCATTTACTTCTCAGTCTCCTGGGATATATCAGCTATCTATATAGCAACTATGTCATGCATGACAGCCTAATAAAAATCATTCTTATGTCCAGGCCTTACATTGGAACGATCCAAGGATGTATTCCCAAGATAAGGACAAGACTCAGCTACATGTTTTAACTCTATAAATGCACTGGAAGTACAGAGTTGATATTACTCAGATGTTAATTCAGAAATGCAACAAATACTCAGTAATTTGGAATTGAGCAGAGGTAAACAAATACTTTAAAAGTCTAGTTGTTACTGTAAAAAAAAAGTAAACCCAGCAACCCAGAATTACTAATTATAAACACACATATTAATTCAGCTGAATATCTAGAGAATAATGGAAGAAATTCCTGGTTTAATGCACAGTAATTGCAACTGACACTGAATTAGTAGCCCAAAGGTTTTAATTTATTAAATCAAGTTCTAGGAGATATTGATATGTATGTAAATAAATTGCCATTAGAAGTCTTGATTTCTTTAATTGATACGGAAGATTATTCAGGATGAAAATGGAGGCTGCCAGAGGAATTTCCTTCTGGGCAGTAGTCAGCCATTTCACACAGGCTGAAAAAAAACCAAAATAAAAATGCACAGGTCCTTTCATTGCTTTCTATATTTATTGGGAAAATTGAGTTGTAGTTTCGTCAAGTTCCTCTTGCTCTTGCCATATAAATGAAGAAGAACCTAAGTGATAAAAACCCAGCATCTTCAACAAAACTATGTGGCTTTCGATTAATCTTTACTCCCTTTGCCTGCGGAGCCATCCCATATCTATTCTGCAAGTTAAGAAGGTGACAGACAACAAGACAAAGGTCTGAGCAGGCACTCATGAGACTGACCTTAGAGATACCACAGGTCCACAAGGAGTCATTTCTGAATTCTGAATAATGGATAATTTCTATCCTGGCCCGAAGATTAAAGGCTTTGGAGTACAGTCTTGGCAGTGATAGGATGTGCATTTCTTCCTTTTATGTTTTTAGTTTAGAAGTTTATTTCCTATGCAACAGACCTGAATTTCAGAAGCTGGAATTCAGGTGAGAAATATTTACAGCAGATATTTAAAGATTCTTAACAAAACTTGTAAATATCTATATATACATACATACACACATATATATATACACACATACACATACATATTCATATACATATATACATACATTTTTGTGTACACACACAACCTTACGAAGCAATTGTATTTAGGACTGTGAAAGGGCTACAAAGTATAACAGCTTGAAATCATGATGAAATCAGCTGATTTCCTGAACTGTTCCCAAACACTGGGAAGAACAAATCCCTCTTGCAGAGCCCCATGGCTGTAGGACACTACTCAGCCCAGCAGCAGAAATGCAGAACTGAAGTGGAAAGCTCACGAGGTCCAAGCTCAAGCTGCTCTTGCAGGACAGTGCACGGTGATGAAAATAAAAATTAAGGAATTACAGAAGTTTATCCGGCCCGAAAGTTGTCTTTAGCTTCCCCAACCCATGGAAATATGGCATTGAAGAAAACGTCGATTTTCTGATTTGAAAAGTGATCATGTTTCAGTGGAAGTTCCTGAGTAGGTTTGGCTGTTTCGCTGTAGTCAAAGAAGCTCTGAGAGAGTCAGAGGTTAACAAAAAGACTTAAGAAGACTTAACAAAAAGAGGTTAACCAAAAGAGTGTTCACTCCCTAGAGTGCACAGGCAAACTTCTTTTCTGAACTAAAGGAACTTCTAAAAGAAGTTCTAAACTTCTAAAGACATAGAAGACACTGCAAATTCTAGTTTTTGCTACAGATGTAGGTAGGCATCCTGCAATGAGTATTAACCGGGTGATGGCACTGAATAAATGAGAAGACATTACATAAAATATAGAGGAAAGACTCTACCTTTGCATGTATACACTTCTATATTATGAAATTTTAGCCTTTGCAGTGGTAATTGCCCAAGATATGGAGTTAAGCTGTGAAGAATTCCATGGTTTGTCTCTGAAATGGATAAAGAAAAGAGAGACAATGAGCACAACTTTGGAAAATCCAAATAATAATGCAATGTCATGTCAGGTCATCCACTAAACTGAGGAGGACTAAAGGAAAAATCAGAATGAGAGACTGATTATCAAGATAGAATAGGCAGTGATGCCTGTTTGTTTGTTCCGTGGGAAGCCACCACCAGTTTTCAGTCATTTGAAATCATCTTTTCTTGTCTGGAGTTGACAAGGATTACTGAACTCAAACCAGGACTAACAGCACTGACAGAGTCACAGGGATCTATCTGACAAAAGATTTGTCCAAGAAGCACATCCATCATAATCTGGAGGTGGAAGAGGCAGGAATGCAATTTGTCACTCTGGCAGCAAAATGAAACTTGGATATCTGTATTAAGCTGTCCGGGTAAGTCAGTGGTCGATCTAGTGGTGAAGAAAGAGTTTATGGCAATCACTTTGAAAGTGACAGATAAAATGCAGGTTTGGGTGCAGCAGAGTACAGAAATCAGAAGATGTGGGTGCGCTAGAGCCTTAACAGCTCTCAGAAGGAAATACAGATCCAGTAAATGCACCTAACTTGACAGAAGAAGGACTTTGGTTTATCAGTCAGTAGGGAACAACTAAAGGCCCTCCTGCAAAGGCTTGGTCTATGTGGGCAGATGAAGAAGGAGGAATCCACAAAAGCACACTCTGATGTATATTTTTAGGCAGTGCTTAGGGGTCAAGTATGGAGGAGCTCTTGCACATCCCAAGACACACAACTGGTCTGAAGAAGATGACCTTTGCCTCTACAAATTGTGATCTAACTCAGCTGCTGTACAGCCACCCTGGTAACGTGACAGATGCAAAGGTTATCATATTTGTTATCATATGTACCTCACTTTGGTTTGAACAGCATATCTGGGAGAGACAGGAAATGAACAGCACTCTGTAAAGAGAACTGCCCCTCAAACCAAATGCACTGAAAAAGCACCTGCTAGCCTTCCCATCCTACTGCAAGGGAAAGCACCAGACCTTTTGCGTGACAGAAGAGGAATTTTCACAACTGAGAGGAGAAAACAGTCTGTTATGAATGTTTTCACATCTACAAACTAAAGTGAGCTCTGCAATTCAGGTTTTAATGCAGGGGGAAATTCTGCTACAGAAAAGGGTGTCTGTTAGGATGTTATGCAATGATCCCTGAACAACATGGAGGCTCTTCAAGGGGCAAAACATATAAGTTTGAGCTGTCTTTGACAGAAAAAAAAGAAGCAATGGCACAGAAGCACTTTGGAGTTTTCCAAAATCATCTCAGATAATATCTCATGCAGCTTCTGTTCAAAATTGGGACTGTATTAAATACTCAGATTTATGAGAAATAGGTGTAGCATCTGACATCATTACTTAAAAAACCATCCAAGCAGCTAGAGAATATTATTGCAGCCATATAGTTTGGCTGTAAAATCTCATATAAAAATAATTTCTGAGTAGCATGAAAGTACTCTCTTTTTGATGAAAAATACTTTATGCTCTATATGGTGTCTTTAATGGAAGAGTATAAATGGAATCTCCAGGACCTACATCTAGAATCAGTTTTCAGAAATAATACCTTTTTTGTACCATGTCTCAGTAATCTGTCCAGGATCCTCTAAAAATACCAATAAAGCTGCTTAGAGGTGCAAAGGGTCAAAATCAACGACCTTTAATATAACGAACAATGTTTAAGTCCCAATACCAGAGATATTATAGCTGTGTAAAAATTTCAATAAAACAGAATCTTTGTTAAAATTAGGAAAATATATATCACACAGAGAAGCTGCTATCAATATATATTAGTCTATCTGTGTCAAACTAATAAAAACCCCATCATGTGAAAATCCAAGGCATCAGATGTCCCTGTAAGAAGAAGACAGAAGAGTGCAAGGTTCTTTTTTAATTTCAAGTGATGGGCACTGCTGAAGATACAGCTGTCCTTTGCTCAGTTTTGAATTCAGCAGTGATTTATCTTGCCAAACATATACAAAAGTTAGATTACAAACATGGACCTTTGCAAGTTCTTTCGTGCTTGTTTTTAGTTTTGGTTGGGGTGGGGGGGTTTTTTGGGGGGGGGGATTTCTTTTTTTTTTAATTTTTATGCTTCTTGTTTTCAGGGCATAAACTGCAAGGAAAGGATATCAGGTGGCCTGGAATTTTGTGGAAATTGTCTCTCCACTTGGACTACAATAGATGACGTTACCAAATCTTTAATCAATTGTAGAGCAACCTAAAAAGGAAAAGCAATGAGAAAGAAATCAGCCAGGGAATCAACAGAAAATTATTATCAACAGAAATTGATAACCTGAGCCACCTAGTTCCTTTCTGTGCAAGTATCACATCTCCAAGCACCATGCCTAATGGGAATGACTAAGAACAAATTTGAAGATGGTACTAAAAGAGTTAATCTTGTAGGGTAGCAGATTTAAGAAGCTATTTCCAGAACACTGGTCCCTAAAATAATTAAACAATCCGAGGATGACTAGATGATAAAAACCACAACAATTCCATAGTTGCAACTGGCTGAAGTTCAGAGAGATGATTCTGCTCTATGGAAGAGAAGAAGGAAAGATTATGTGATAAAAAGACAAATGTAGGAACATATCATCCCAGTGGAATTACAGTTATCATCAAAATATATGATTGATAACCTTACCTATGTGGGGTGAAATCTATGAAACATAATATTTGATTTACAACAAGGAAATTATCTATATTTCCTAACTGTATGAACATTTCAGTGAATAGCTGATGCAAAAATATTCAGCTATCAAGACTGAGCCATCGCTCACCCAAGCCTACAGCAGGGTATTTTTTTGGTGAGCACATCATTTTTTGCCAGTTTAGGAACTTAAGTTCTTACCTAGTTCTCAAACCCATTAATTACTTCTCCATGTGAACATTTTCACAGTGCAAAATGCATGCAGCCAGTGTGTGGAAAAAAACCCACTTCTTGTTTCAAGAGAAATACTATTCCTTAGTAACAGAAACTGTCCCTAAAGCTTCAGTGCAATCTGGAAAAAGGCTAAAACAGTAATCATTGAAAGAATTCTTTAAAAACCCCCTTGTTTAACTGGGGCAGATAGAAGGACTGTTTTGAGCATTTAGACCAGAGCCCTTATTAGCACAAGAGACATTAGTACATTAGTACAGAGTACACAAAGACATTTGCCACCCTTTTATCCAACAGCAACAGCAGAGTGTGGTTTAAATCCAGACTTAAAAAGGAGAGAGAGGGACTTTTTATAGGGGCAGATAGTGACAGGACAAGGTGCAATGGTTTTAAACTGAAAGAGGACAGGTTTAGATTAGATGTTAGGAGGAAACTTCCTTGTGATGGTGGGTGAGGCCCTGGCACAGGCTGCCCAGAGAAGCTGTGGCTGCCCCATCCCTGGAAGCGTTCAAGGCCAGGTTGGATGGGGCTTGGAACAGCCTGGGATAGGGGAGGTGTCCCTGCCCATAGCAGGGGGTTGAAACAAAGTGAGCTTTGAGGTCCCTTCCAACTCAAACTATTTTGATTCCATGATTCTTTGAAAACAGAGCTGCTGCTATAATAAAATTGTTGTTCATTAGCTAAATCAGTTAGGAGAAGAGGGTTATCTTTAGCAAACCTAGAAAAACGAGGGGTGGTTTGTTGTTTTTCTTAGGTCTTGGTGGGGTTTTTTCAACTCTGTATAGAACTAAGAAAGATGAGATGAAGGAATTAAAGATTTCAGAACTGAAAAAAAGATCTGAAACCAATTCATTTGTCAGCCAGGCCTTCCCCTGACTGCTAGGAGCTAGTTACGTTTGCCTCCGTTGAAATACCATTTTTCAAACATTCCGTACAGTGCATCTTCTGCCTAAAGAGAAATTTTTGAAACACCTGACCTGGTAGAAAACAGCCACATCCTCTGAGTTCCTTTTAACTGCACTTGACATCCTTCCAAGTGTCAGAACTGTGCGGGAGACAGGAATCTCCAGCAGAATGTAGGCAGAGAGAGAAATGGGTAAACCTAGTTTTATTCAGCTAATTTGTAACTATGAGGGAAGCAAATAGCTTTTGGTGTGCACTCCACTGTCTCTGCATTCCTTTCAGGATGTAGTATGCTGCTGGGACATCTCTGAAGGCTGGTTTCGTGAAAATCCAGTCTGTTGAGCCTGAATAATTTTTACAAAGCCAGAGCTGTTTTTTGCAGACAGTTTCATCTGTTGAGCAGTGAGCAGAGTCACTGTGAGCATCTGAGACTAATGACCTGCCTCTCACAGCAAAAGATAAGCCTCTTTATTTAATCTCCATTGTGGCATGAGGGATGGGATTTAAGTTGTGAGTGAGTTTTAAATAGTTATCTCACTATAATTGTGGTATTACCAAGTATCAGGGATATACCTGCGTGCACACCTGATGAGCTTTAGAAATTAATTCCTTCAATGGTCCAGAAATTTCTAGTTATTTTCATAGATGAGACAGTGAATCTGTTGGAAACAATGGACCAGCTCAAAACTAGGTGGCTGAGTGACTTCTTTACACCTTCACAGCTGAGAGGTGTGGGGCCTCTCTGGGCAGAAAGTTCCAGCTGTCCAAAAGAATTTATCCAGGCAGCTCCTGCTGTGACTAGAACTTTAAAAGTGTTAGTTAACATTCTCAGAGGATAATCTGGCCTTTTAAGTGGTGGTTCTTGCTGTAGCATTGATCTGCTGATACACAAAAAAGACAGTGATAAACAGCCAGTAGAAGCTGGTGCTTCAGAGGCAAAAAAAGATACCTTGGACAATGGTTTGGATACAGAAAATATTAGTTTTCATCCCTTCTTTAGATCTGAGCTTGGAAGCCTGCCAGAAGAGTAGCATCTTTGTATAAACAGATTGGTCATTACATAAATAAAAGCAAGGCAATTAGCATCAGTTACATTTTCATTGCCTCAGAACTGCTGCTGCCCATATTGGGGCACTTCCAAACTAATAAAATGCACAGTCTTTTGTATTTAGTGCTTGGGAAAGCAATTATGCTTGAGCAATGCTCACAAGGGTATGCTCTGCAGCCAAATTTTGACACAAAGAATCTAGAAAGTTGATGAAGATGAGGAAATATCCATAAAATACAGTAAACATTCAGTTTGTGATGATCCACTGTTTGAATTCTCTCTATATATCACCCAGCCCTGTTGAAAAGGGAGGTACCTTTCAAAGTTTATTGTCTTTGTGGAAGTTTTAGAACTATTGGACAGCTGTGGTTGTAGTTCCCAAGTTATATTTTTCCCTTTCATTGTTAATGGCTATAACGTCATGCATAGGACTTCTTATTTCTTTTATTTGGGAAAAAAATAAAAAAGGAAACTAAACGGAACAAAGCAAGTATTCTGACCTTGCTACAAATGTTCATGTATTCAGGCAGTGGTTTTAAACCGTGTACAAGCAAATCTTGCAAGAAAAAAGTAAAAGATGATCACGAGGAGTCAGAAAAGATACTCCCCCATCCACAAGACTGTGTAGAGTACAAATATTGCAAACAAACATCCTTAAACTGGTGCAAAAAATCAGGGCGTCCCGTCCCAGTTGTGCTTTGAAACTCCAGATCTTTTTCTTCTTCAAGTTTCTGCTTAATTTTCAAAGTATTCTGGAAGTTCCTGCAGATATTCCCAGAAAAGAATTACATACCCACGGGCTCCACCAAGCTGACGGTCAGCCTTCTTTTAAGATAATGGCTATCAAACACCACCAATTTCTTACAAGCTGAAAGTAACACCCACAATACTTCACACAGCCAGTATCGTGTTTCCTTGGGCTTAATCTTTTCAGCAGCTTAATCAGCAAATTATGGCAATATTGGATATGCTGGATAATGTCTTAGCATGTTCCTGCAGGTGCTTGATTGGATTTACCTAAATCTTTCAAAGCATAATTATGATAGTTGTAATGAAAAAGGTGAATTGAAAGAGTCAGAAATAAACAGGATCCTGTCACTTTATGATAAGAGGGTTTGGGGGTGAGGCCACAGGCCTTGATTTTTAGGGCAAACATGAGAGTAAGTTTGCAAGTTCTCTACACTATGGTACACAGTATACAGGCTATGAGCAACAGATAGAATATTGAAATCCAAATGAGGATAGCTGGTTATAAGGAACCCCCTTTAGCTGACTACTCTCAGACATCTTCATCAAAAGCCTCCTCCTACTTACCTTACACACTCTTATTTATGAATTCTTTTAAATTAATTTTCTTTATAGGTTATTTTCTCTGCACAGTTTTACAACCTGTGTCAAACTAAGCAGATTACATGTGTCACCATAAACCAGGCTTGTGACATAGTCAAACTTGAATAAAAAACCAACTCAACATTACCACTGGGCAAGATTCCCCTTCTTTCAGTTTTGCAGTGGGGGATTTCTAATGTGGAACCATGATTGAAGAGCAAGGACCAATGTTAGTTGCCTGTGACAATGGAAATGGCTGTAAATATTTTTTTCCTCCAGCTTCTCCTTTTGTGGTGTGCTGAAGGTCACATGCCTCTCTGCTGTGCCAGTACAACCTTTTCCAAGACTGTGCTGAAGCAGCCCCAGTGAAAGCAACATATTTTGTTTAACTCTGCACTCCATATTACACCTCAGGCCCACTGGGACCTGCACCACGATGAACTGGAGAGGGGATGGTGAAGGGCAACTTGTGCCTGGTGAAGGCAATTGTTTTCTAACTGGCCCAGGCCGTGATTGCCTAAAGCTGACTTAGCTGCGTGCAGCCACGGACTTCCCTCCAGACACACCACTGCTGGTAGGAGAAAGGACTGCCCCTCTGCAGCAGCAGGACTGCAAATTATGCCCCAGTCTGGGGGTGGACTAGACTGCATCTTCCATGAAATCGTCACCGTGCTTAGCCATCACTGTGGAGGGCAGGGCATCAGCATGATTTGTCTCCAACCTTCTGAGTGCTGTCACAGGCAAGTTGTGATCAGAAGAGAAGGCCTGGAGGTGAGGCAGCGCTGTCCTGAGCTGCCTTCCTGCTCTGCCTGGAGACTTGAGCTCAGTCCCCACCCTCAACTCGCTGGGGAAGGGCTCAAAAGGCTGGCTGTGCACGTCTGACAGAGCGGCACAAAAAATCTGCTTCACAGAAGAGGTTGCACCAGGTTAACTATGACAGGGAGCAGATCGGGCCCTCTCGCTCTCATTTCCTCTTTCACTCTCGTTGTTTACACGTCGTGTTCCACTATGGGTAACTGCAGGGAGTTCTTTTAAGATGGATGGTCCAGGACAGAATTAAGTCAACCGAGACATATATTGTAATTGAGAACCGTTTATCGGAAACGGAAAGTGTGTACTAAAGAGGAACAGAAAAGAAAGACGACAAGGAAAAGTGAACGGAAGAGAGAGAGAGAGAGAAAGAGAGAGGGAGGGAGAGAGGGAGGGAGAGGGAGAGCCCGAGCCCGAGCCCGAGCCAGAGCCGGGAGACAGGGAGGAAAAGTGGGCGTTACCCCCAGAGCCTTCGGGATGCGCTGTTGCCGTCCCGCCGGGGGAGCCTGCGCAGCTCCCGGACAGGCGCGGCTGTCAAGGCGCAGCTCCCACGGGGACGCTCGGGCAGGAGCTGCAGCACCCTGGACAGGGTCGCGGCGGGATCGCGGCAGCGGGCTGGACCGGCGAAGCAGGGCTGAAAGCCATTGGCTCAGGCACGAATGAGGCAGGCAGGGGCGAAGCAGGCAGGGTGTCGGGCAGGAATGCAGAGAGGCAGGACAAGGGAAGGCTGGAGCAGGTGAGGGAGGTGGCAGGGCAGG
>VZRJ01008045.1:278268-296491 GCA_013397565.1 Ptilonorhynchus violaceus | reverse complement strand
CTCTTCTCTTCTCTTCTCTTCTCTTCTCTTCTCTTCTCTTCTCTTCTCTTCTCTTCTCTTCTCTTTTCTCTTCTCTTCTCTTTTCTCCTTTTTCCCTTTCCCTTTCCCTTTCCCCTTCCCTTCGATGTTCACCCTGAGTCATGCTGCTGCCCCTAACTCAGCTGGATCTTGCAGGTAGCAGGAAGAGCTCATTCTCTTTCCATCCAGCAGCAGCTTGTGAGCCTGTTTAACCAGCGCTGCTCTTATGCAGACCCTGAGTGCCAAAAACTCTTCTTGCGGTCACAAGGGGCCGCTGTTAGCTGTTATAATCCAGACAAGAGCGTTTGGGAAGCCTTCCATGCATCAACATCAAGCAAAATTCTCAGAGCAATGCAATTGAGTGTTAAGAAAAGCAGGAACAGCTCCTGAGCTAGAAGACATATATATATAGGTTTCTTCCAGGTGAGAGATGTCTTTTTTTCTTTTTTTGGAACAGGATTTGAATTACTTCTACTGCCGTTAGGGAACAGAACCAGCGTACCACTTCTATGCTGCTTATTAAGAAGCCACAGAATTACAAGCAATACTTGAACTGACCTTTAGATAGTGCAGATGGCATGCCAGCCTGAATTAGTGAAACTGGATATCGTCACGGTTGCTTAGTATACAAATTAGAGAGGAAAATTATTCCCTAGGGAAAACAAGCACATAAAGACCTAAAAGTAATGTGCGTGCGAGCTCCAGTCATAGCCAAAATACAGGATCTGATGCTGAATGACACTGGATAGACAAAAGAAACCCAAGGGACCACTGTATTTCAGATCTTAGGATGGCATCAAACTGTACAGCTGAGAACTCATCATCTAGTCTGACACACCTAGAGAAATACTACCATTATGATTATTTGTATTACTAAAGCAGCAAGACAGTAAGGGAACTGCAGGCTGAAGCTGATTCATAATTATTCTCTGCAGCAACTAAAAATTATTTATTCCTAGCTCGAATTAAATTATAAATGGATTTCAAAATGACTGCAATTTCTCTTCAACTTGTGATCACACCACCAGCCCGGTTTCTTGTGCTTAAAGGGTCTGTTCAAAGATGTCTCTACTATTCCAGTTATACTATCAACTTCAGAACTTGCCCAAAGGAACTGTCAGCCTCTCAGGCTGAAGGAGCCTGCACACAGCCTTTTGGTCTACGTCTGGTTGTGCTCACTGTTGCTTGGGTAGGAGAAATACCCAAGACAGTACTCACAAGATCTAGGATTGCAGAACATTGTTCAGCTTGAACTTCAGTGCATGTTGCTGTTCATGTACCAATAAACTTCTATCTTAAGCTGCAGTGACAGGTCCCTCCTCCCATTTTAGAGAATCAGGCATCAGAAAGGGTGAAAAAAGTGATCACATTATTCCTCTGAGGTAACAAGCACCTCAACTGAAAAACAAATTAATGAACACTTGTCATAAAATTGCCACACAGTCCCGACTGCTGCACAAACTGACTGGAGGTGGGTATTAGAAGGAGCAGTAGTCACTCCAGATTCGGCATTATTAAGCAACATCAAAAAAAGTGGTGAATTATCTTCTCCAAGACAATAATTAAACCAACACAAGGAAGTCACAGTGAGACCTGGACTAATATCCATTCTTTCATCATGCTTACACACACCTTCTCCCACCTCCTTTTCAGGAAACTGGATTAGAATATAGAGATTTCACCCCTTGGTCAGTCTGGCCTCTCATACAGGCTCACCTCCCTTCAAGCCAGCCTCCAAAGCAGCTCAGGTCTTTGCAGGATTCTCACTTCCCACACAACTCCAGCCAGACAAGCAGCCCTTTTGCAGCTCACCTCTGGTGGAGGCATTATCCCCAACAAAGCTTCTCCTCTCTGCCTGTTCCCAAATGAAGGCTGTGCCAACCCTCCCATCTCCTTGCCTTAATCCTACCCAACCTTCAGGTGAAATGCAGGACACTGAGGACACACTATTATTAACATCTTCATATTAACATGCAGTATTTAATGCAAAGCTTCATAGGAGGAAGTTTTCAGAAAGGATCTGAAGAAAATTCACATGACAATCTGGATGGGGTGGCAGGAAAGGCAAACAAGGATTTCAGGGGTTTGTGGCTTTAAAGGGAAGAAATAACAGGCATTATGCCTTTAGGATTGTACAAAAGCACCTCAGAAACAACTGTAAGATAAAAGCGTATCCCTTTGCTTTATTAAACAGACAGAAGCTGATGTCAGAATGAGACAGAGTAATTCCCTTCCAAATATATGCACTGCAGCTTGCTTAAAGCCTCTATGCATTTCCTTCAACCATGATCCCACTGTTCAAATTCCCACCCTGGCTGATCTCCAGCTTGAACACATCCTTCTTGCCACTGTGTATTTGCAGTCTTCACAGCACAATAAGCAACACCACATTATCCTTGAAGATTTACCCCCCGGTAAATCCCCTTGTTAGACTCATCTAGCTTGTTAAAGAAATTCTCTTCCTATATTTACTGCAGATAAATTTGGGTCAGCAATAACAACATTTTTTAATGTACATATTTGTTTGTTTAGAATTCCCTTTCTTAAATTGTTCACCTTTGTCCTTGTTTACTCATCACCATATTTACTGACTCTTACAATCAGGTTGAAAGTTCACAATTTTCCAGTTCTATCAGCCAGCAAATAAACCTCAAAAATCTTAACACCAATTCTCTTGTGACTGATTCAGCTTCTAAAACATACAGTTCATTGGTTTTAACAGCATATTTTCTTTCACACCAGATATGAGTACAGTTGCACATGACACCAAATGCAGAACAGTTTTCCTGAAATGGCAAATTAATAGTTGTAAACAACATAGTATTTGTATAGTTTGTGCTCTGAAGTTGTTGCTTTATTTAGAAGACAAAAAATTGCACAAAATCTTCCTGGAGGTTTTTTCTTTCCCATGCATATTTTTGTTTGTGTGTATGAGGGCATTTCTTTGGTCTGTAAATAGTTTGTTTGTCCATATCATTTTTTAAACATGCTGCATTGTTCAGTGAGAGGTACCTCAGGGTTTCATCGGCTTTTTGCTGTAATTGCTGTAATTGCTAATACTCTGTTCCACCATGAAGGATATCTGTTTACTGTATTGTAACAGCTCCCTTAAGGGTGCACAGTGAATACATATTTAGAGAGAGAGAAAATTACCTTGAAAAGCAAATACAAAGATGGAGGTGGAGGAAAGGCTAGAGTAATAAGAGAGTCCACTAAAAAGACAGTTAAATCAATAGAGAAAGAAGGAAAAATGGGGCAAGTTTCTAGAGCACCAACACTTAATAACATATAGTTGCAAGGGACAACCACATCAAGTAGGCAAAAATATTTTTTTTTTAAGCTTTTGGCTATTATGTAACTTCTTTACAGTTAAATTGTGCCCAACAGGCTATTCCCCTAAGAAAGGATACCGAGCTATGCTAGGAGACAGTCTTGCAAGATACATGGATGCTACATTTTCAGGGACACCTCAAACCCACTAAAATATTCCAGAACTGACAAGAAAAACCCCAAAAAAACAAAAAAAATAAACCAAAGGAAAAACCAACCACCCAAACAAACAAAAAGCCCCCCAAAACCAAAAGAAAAGTACAGCTCTGGATGTGTCCAGACAATGTAATCAAGAACACCGAACATGTTCATTGCACAGTGCTGGAGTACAACAGTCTGTCCTGGCCAGCACTGGCCAATTCTACTGCCCTTCTCCTCACCTTCCCCTGATAAATCCAGCTCCCCACCTCTCTGCTATCTTCTGCTTGTACAGCCTCCAGCATTGCAATGAACCAAACCAAGGAGTGTATGTGAGACAGCAGTTGAACTTACCCACAAAAAGCAAGTACTTCACAGGGCTGAAAGAACAAGGGTGATTAGAGAGCAAAAAGCTAATTCCCATTTTTCTTTATGAAGAACAATATTGTGTTTGTGCCTCTCTCTAAACCAGTGAAGCATTGCTTTGATTCCATAACCCACTGAGATTTTTTACGTTTCATAAGTATTTGATCAGAAAAGATACATTCTCTTCTCCACCCCACATCTACCTTTTTTCAAGCACTCATTCCTCTTTCTAACTTGTAACTACTGAGAGGTCTTTGTCACACTATTCTACCGTGGAGGAAGATATCCTCTTTCTCCTTAAAAACAACATCTGCAAATCATCAGTTGCTTCACCCTCCCAAGAAAAAGTGTGTCTGTTAGTATGTGTCATAATAGGGTTAAGGCTTAGTTTAAATATTTTTTCTTAAGCATTCTGTTGTGTGTATTGATTCAAGCTTTAAGGTTCATCTGGTGTACTTTAAAATTTCTTCCAGAGCCCTGGAGGAAAATGCAAAGCTAACAACATACAGGGTAATAAGAGATGGAAAATGCCTTTCTTAATGATTAAATATATATTTATACTAGGGTTTATCTCCCCGATGCAGCTGTTTACTTGGTTTAAGCAGCAAGCCATTTTCCTTGATTCATCTACTACTTTTGTTTTTTTTCCTTTCTCCAGAACTTAAGAAAGGCATAAATACAATAGCTGTCCAGAGTGAGATGCATAGATGTCTCTGGTATTTAAACTGCCTCTCACACAGCATAGGATTTTCTTTTCCAGCTCAGCTATCTACTGCTTTGTTTTTCAGTTCCCAAAGTGCAAGAAGGGCTTTAGAGGAGAGGATTACAAGATCCATGTTCCCAGTGTATCCAAATGCCACATATCCAAATTTCTTTTGAAAAATCCTTCATTCTAGTCAAAACCAGAACATAACTAGCCTACTAAGGATGAGCCATAACAAGGCTCTCATGATTGTAACAAGAACATTTTATTGCTATTAAAGCCATGAATCATCACACAGAAGATTAACTATTAACGGTATCATTACTTCATTTGCTATCACCTAAAGCACCAGAATAGGTGTTAGGAATAATACAACAGAAAAGGCAGAAAAATCAAAGAGGACATGACCTCTATCCAGGGCTTAACCTTCCTCTTTTACCTCACTGCACGACTTCTCTTGCAATATTGACATTAGGACAATTGACTCCCTGATGGAGTTCTGCCAGGGTCTCTGACACCACTCCTGTCCAAGCAGATCTTACTCCTTGAAGCATGACAGGAATTGCACATTTTGAAAGCAGATCTGCCACGTTTCCCTCTAGCATAGGTTCTCCCAGTAGCAGTGTCCACAGGAAAGTCACCTTAAAGTCCAGTCACCTAAACCATATTACTTTCTCTTTTTTATTTTGTATCTGCTTTTACTGAGCATAGCTTTACACTCATTCAAACACAACAGGAACATACACCACAACTGGCAAGTCTGAAGAGGCTACAGTAATCAGAAAGGAGTAAAAGAAGAAAGGAAGAAAGAGCTAGATCTTGTCTAGCCAATGACAAAGTTTTCATGATGTTATTGAGCACTGTCTTTTCCATACCCATTTGAAAAGAGTATTTTTCTCTCAAAAGAAAATTATTGTATGTCAAAGCGATTTCAAATGGAAACACAAGGTGTATGATAAAGGGACAGAGGGCTTATGTGAGAAAAAAGCTTTCCCAGATTTTTCAACTTGCCTCTCCAGAGAGACTTTGACAAACAGAAAGGATCTCAAAAAGAGATCTTGATTTGGCTATTTCTCATGCCCATCAACTCCATAGAGTGAAGTGGGAAGACTCAAGCAAAATTTCCAGGCTCTGACATCTAGGTCAAGAACAGACCTTGCCTAGAAGCACAAGCAAAGCATCTGGAAATACAGGTTCTCTACTTTCACACAAAATTTCACTTAAGAACAAAACATGCACATAAAAATCCCTTCCTTCCCTGGCTTTCTGCAGTATCCACTGCAGACAGTATGTATGTACTCCTTATTCTTCCAGCAGACTGGGAATATGTATCATCTTCATTCTAAACTTTAATTCCACTACACTGAAGTTCACCTTGCACTTCAGTGACACCGTATTTTCTGGGTTGTGTCCTCCAGCTTTTCTCTGAAATAAGCCAGTGTTGTGAAACTGCAGCTCACAATGCATGTTCATTAAAGGCAGTGCCACACGTACATGGTCATGCAAATGCAGGTTAACCTGAATGAAGTCACACAGAAAAGAGACATTAAACAGCTGGTGACTCAGTGAAAAAAGCGAAAAAAAACCAACCCAACCCCACCTATTTTCAAGTGTGGAATTTGATCACACATTGGAACATGTCCAACAATACTGGAAAAATATACACGACTTCACTAGGCAGTCCTCTAAACCTAGGTTGTGTCTCCTATGCACAGAATAAAATAAGGCATAGATTCTCTCTGGGCTCATCAGTACCATGTATGCCTGTGAGGAAAGCCCAACAATTTAATTTTGCCCCTGAATGTTCTCTCAACAGTTGTCCATTTCCTGTTTCTGTGCTGCATGGTAGAAGCGCACCTTACATTTAGTGATTGCCATTGCTGCAAAAACCATATGGAGAAGAACATGGCGGGGTGTCCTGGGTTAACCATAAAAGGATATATTCTATTACCACCCACATATTTCCTCGATAAGATGGGTCATTCACAGTTACACACCTGGTCCCTGAGGCTATGCTCATGTGAGGTAGACTCCTTATCTCAACTGAGATAACCATTCTGGCAGACAGCAAGCACCACCCATCCTGAGTAGATTATCTTGGTTAATGGCTCATTACTGAACTGGATAAGCATGGACGAATAGAACTTCAGAACCACCCTGAGTGGATTATCTCGGTTAATGGCCCGTTAGCGAACCAGATAAACACCAACCAATAGAATGCCAGAAACCGTTTGCTCCCCAGAGAGGCTTCATGTGAGCTCATTGCCCAAGCAACCAATAGAACGTCGGGAAAATCCTTTTCCATTGTGGAAATCCCCGCCCCTGGGGGAGGTACCAATCAAGAAACACGACATAAAAGCAGACTTTGAGATGGAAGAAATCACTCCACTCCACTGGACTGGACTTGACTGGTCTACTGGACTGGACTACCAGCACGGGACTACCACAACTGGACTACCAGATGACTGGAAAGCCAGAGGACTCTGGACCATCGCGACTGGACTCTTCACCACTGGACAACCAGAGGACGGGACCACCATCATTGGATTCTCAGCAGACCAGACCCAAACCTTCTACAGGACCAGTGCCTAATTGGACTATACAGCTACCACCCTGGTCAACGGGGTATCAGGCTGTACCGTGACTCTGTCGGTTTGTTTAGGCTGGTGTTTCTATATTCCTGCATTTACTTTAACCTTTTAATTAAAATTGTAATTCTGACCTAAAATCTCTCAAGATATTTTGTGTGGGGTTAATTTCCCCTGCTGGTTACAGCCAAACCAGCACATGGCAGAAAATGTCTCTGCTCTCCTCATGTTTCAGCCTGACTTCTGTGATGTAGTGATCAATTCCATCAGATGTATTGGTATTTTGTATGCAGACTTCACTTGATTGGAAACAGATTACACTTAACTCAGGCTTCCAGACTCAAAAATATTAAAAGAAAAATGTTCTCCTGCTACTGCCCATAGCTGTATCTGTCTGTAAGAAAACGCATGACAATGGAACACACCTGAAAACAATTCTAGTAATCACTGAAAGGGTGACAGCAAAATTTGGAAAGAAATTTTCATTTGAAAAAAATCGCATTATAGATGACAAAACCCACTGAAATAAGAAAAAAACTCTGTGACATCAAATGCATTTAATTTTCTTCTACTCTTAATATACCTGTAATCACACAACAGGCATGCAACAACGAAAAAAGAGAATCCATAACTGTGCCAAGGGTTTTATGAGTCATTCAAATAAAAAATTCTGTTTTCACTGTTTCTTTGGTTTACTCCTTAAAAATGTTTAAGTATCAAAAGATCTGGCAGTCCCTACACTAAGATAGCTCAGCACTACATGGTGAACTTAGTGATTCTTGAGGCTTTAGTATCACTGACAAAACATTTACTAACAGTGCATAAGACAAATGCACAGTGAACTAAGCCTAACACTTGTTTTATTTGGAACTCACAGAGATATATCAAATTAAGGCAAACTAATAAATAACAGAAAAATCTCAGCCCATAATTTAGTGAATGTTGTTATTCTTAGTAAGAATATACATGGAAAAAAGGGTGCCTTCAAACTGTTATATAACTTATTTCAGCAGGTTAATCAATAAGAGGAAAAAAGTCCATCTGTTTACTAAGGATGTTCTCTCTATACTGACAGATACAAGTAATTATAACAGATTATATTTTTTTTGTTAATTTTCTTTTCTGGGATACTTTGTGACAGACAAACAAAACTCATCATAAAGCACATGGTGGTCCCAAGAAATACCACTGAGAACAGGGCCTAAATGCCTGGAAAGAATCAAAGCAAGAGATACAAATAAATCCTCTTGTATGCTAGGAGAGCGGGTTCTTCATAAGTAACAATCTCTATGTCAGGCACAATGACGGATATATTCCTGTATGATGGGTCAACCTGGCAATCCATTTTCTCATATAAGGAAAAACCTACAGCACCTGAAAAATGACAGACAAAACCAGAAAGGATAGTTAATAGCAATGAAAGACGCTCATAGAGATTATATACAAAGACACACGAATACATTATGAAAGACTTTAAAACTGTGATTCAAAAAAATAACCTTTTGCAATCTTCTCTCAAAAAATAAAAAAAAGAAAAAGAAAGAAAAATCCACACAAATCTCCAAACTTGTACTGGCAGGTTTTGTACCATTTATTTTATTTAGTTTGCTTTATTCAGCAGACAGCTTTTTGCTGCTTCGTATTTTGGGCCTTTTCCTCAAGATATATTAAAAAAAAAAGTATTCTAATTGAACAAAACCAGTCAATAATACTATGTAAATTTTGCCAAAAAAAATTGTGTTCAAATTATCCCACATCATTTGAAGAGCAAAAAACTCTGGGGGTTGCTTTTAGATGACTTCTTCTCCCATAAAATCACTAGAGTTCTTCAGTTACAATGACATAGCTGCAAGTTCAACTATCTCAATTAAAACATCTTAAGTATTGTATGTGGATTCTTTATTAGTCAGATAGGTGTTCACCAAAGACAATTTTGTGTGGATTTAGTCTATAAATAAATTGTTTGGTCACTAGATATAGAAGACAAAATTTCTGAACAGACTAATTAAAAATAGTGATAGCTACCACTCACACATGCTAGCTGTAACCTTGATTTACACTCACAGATAAAAGAGCAAGCCTTTTTCTACCTCTATTGCTTTCTTATTGTGTCAGCTGAATTTGCTACAAAACGGTAATAAAAGGGGTTTTTCTTCTTTGAACATTGCTTTGATCCATTAACTAGGTGAAAAGCACTAGTTTATTTCGTATAAAACACTGAATGGTGAACATTTATCAAATAAGTCAGATGGAATAAACATAAGGAAAATAAGTCTTTTTAGGAGATGATATATGATGTCACAGCTAGCGGAGTTTAGAATAAGATTAAGTGTTTAATACCACTGAGGTGTTATTATGTATTTCCCCTGCCTCTATATATTATTAAAAAATATATAATACAACTCTGGAAATCTTTCTTATTTACAGCTCCATTGTTTCCTCCTCTCTTGCAAAAATAGTAAATATGATTGGCATCATTGGCCCTTACCTCTCACAATGGGCTACCGACCAGTTCCTCACACATAAAGGGGGATATCACAGGAATCAGAGTCAAAATGTTGGTCAAACATTTTCAGGAATGAAATTGCACATGTTTTCCAAAAAAAGTCCAAAGGATACACATCCAAAGGATACACATGCACCTGTCTAAGAAATCACAAGGATATAAATATAGCAAAAATCTGCCATGAAATTCTAAAGTAAAAAAGCTTCTCTGAAATGGATCACTACATCAATTTCAGTAAAAATTCAGATAAATTCCACAAAGTCGATGCACAGTATCATAGTGACAGCATTTATTCAATGTCCCAGATCACATAAAAAGTATATGACAACCTTATATGATATTTAACTATATTTAGATCTAAAAACAAGCCTAAAAGCCATATATCTTTTCATAATGGAGATCAAAGTTATATGAAAAAGTTGTAGAGATCTTATCAATGGCAGAAAATTCAGACTTTAGAGACAACATACCTTCAGCAGACCTTGTAGCAAAACACTGCTGAAATTAATCACTCATGTCAACAAAGTAGACATAGATCTAATTAACATAATTGAAATTGATGGTACCAAAAATTGCTGGCTAACATATAACTTTACCTAGCATAGATGACTTTTTAATACAATGTCTGCTCTTTTATACATAGGTTATTGCTGCAGAATTTTTTGTAGTTCAAGTCCCAGAAGATAAAAAATTTAGATACAATGACATTCGTAACACAAAGCTGATCAAACACTTCACCCAGTACATCACAGAATCATACAATGGTTTGGGTTGGAAGGAACCTTAAAGATCACCTACTCCCACCCCCCCACCATGGGCAGGAACACCTTTCACGAGATCAGATTGCTCAAAGTCCCATCCAGCCTGGGCTTGAACACTTCCAGGAATGGGACATCCACAACTTCCATGGGCATCCTGTGCCAGTGCCTCACTACCCACATATGGAAGAAAATTACTAAGAAAGCCTCCATTAGTACTTTATCTATGTGCTCTGAATTTAAGTAATTCCTTAAGCTTTTTCATAACTTTGATTTGAGGTTTTCCACCAAGAGGGAGGGAACTGTTCATGCATATTTTTCAAGAGCTGTAAAAAACCATCATTTTGCCACGTCAGACTAATACACATTAAATCACAGGCTGAGTTGCAAATATTATAAATTCTTATTTTATATAAGAGTTATAAGAACCTAGCCCAGAAGCCTGGTACATATAAGTCATTATACTCTTGTGAATAGTTTCTAGCATTTTCAAGATTAGAGGCTAACTAGGCACCTTTTTTTAATAAACTAGTGAGAATAAATACACTTCATGGTAACTATCACAATTCTCCTCCACAAAGGAGGAAAGATTTTTATATTACTTTTGACTCTTTCATTACTATGCATGCTGTCTTTTCATGCAGTTTTGTTTTGCATATTGTCACTTTTTCATTTTGTTTTAGAATGCAAAACAGTTTCAGCAAAACTATAATTTTTTTTTTTTCAAAAATTAATCATGGATTAATGATGTCAGATTTCTAAACCAATAGATTTAAGTGGTATCCCCTTAGTGAGTGTGCGTACTACAAGTGGTGTTTATCGACTGTTTAATCACCGGATTTATTTGATTCTGTTTTACTGTCTTCCCATTTTTCTTCATCTTTTCTACGAGACATTGGAGGTTTGTTGAAAGAGGGGAGTAACTATCAGGAAAGTGCATCTTCTGAAAACGTAGAGACCACAAATTAATAAATACCTCTGTCTTATAATCCCAGGCTGAGGATTCAAGGATGGAAGTGAAATGAAATCTTCAGTGCAGAAGTTACATTGCAGGGTGAAACTGCTTCAAAAATTAAGAGAAATTCTGTGGCTGAGCATGAGGACTGGGACTAAGTTGGACAAACAAACTGGATTTATCAGCAAAAGGATGGGATGTGTAGAAGGAGATAACATAAATACTAAAAAAAGCCACAAAATTGTTACCTGTTAGATAAGCACATGCCCACACAAATATCTTGCCATGAGGATCCATATCCAGCAGATGAAATGAATACAATCAGCCCTGAATAGGACATGTGAGCAATCACAAGACACAGTTCATGTTACCTGGAACAAGCTGGACAAAGTGATAGAGTGACAGAGTGATGTAGTGCTGACCACTGACTTCAGTAATATTTTATGGCCTCCCATCACCACTACAGCTTTTTCCTGGGCAGACACAGGAAATGAGACATGTCTTACATGTTCTGGATAATAGTAGCAGTCTCAATATAGCGGGTATCCTGGTTGCAGTTTCAAAACAAAAGCAAGTTCTTACTCTGAAAGCAGAATTGCTCTCTCATGCACCATCACCTCTGAAGTATATATTGACGTACAAGAGTAATAGAGACGGCATTTCTATTCCCTGGGTGTATTGTACCTTTCCCACGTAGAGGAAACATTTCTCAGAGCTGTTACTTGTCTCTTTGAAGAGCACTGTATTGAAAACACAAAAGTGTATTTTGATTACTGAGTAATACTAAACGTGTTCAATCCTTTCTAAAGAACCTCTGATGTGTTGCTTGTTTAGTCATTTGAGGAAAACATCACATTTGGTGACTTTGAGATCCCTGGGAAGATTAAGTAACCTTTACTGAACTCATGGCTTATTTTGTATTGATACAACTCTTAACTGCCTGAGGAGTTACTAATACTAATATGGATAAAGTCTGGTGCATCAGACTGAGAGGGAATTAAAAGGTTACAGCAGAAATTGGCACTAAATCCATCTTTGTTTATTAGTGCAACAAAAATAGTAGAAAATAAAAATAAATTAGATAATGTATGAAATAACCTGTTGAAAGCAGTAATGAAAATTAATATAAAGAGCTGCTGAGCAGTAAACAATTGCCAGCTAAAATAAAATTACTTATTTGGTCTTTCTAGCCTCTATTTCTTCATAAACATTCTGTCCTTCTAGAATTTAAGTTTAGAAATTGCTCACAGTGGCATATCACCTGGATGATTTAGTGGAAGCTTTGTAATTTTCATAGGCAAATGGGGAAGGTAAATCACTGTCATGAGCTCTATTCTCATCTACAAACTGTATCTGAGCCTGCTCCGGCTATGCTGGGGGAATGTGAGTGTGTATGTGTGTGCTAACAGAAACAAACAAATGAAAATGCCTCCAAACCTAGAAGTTTTTATTTGTAGGCTCAAGAGTGAAAAGATTTCTGGAAACACTGCAGACAAGCAAACTATTTAAAAATGTCTGCCTTGATTTGATGATGATACTCTAATTGAAGAAAATGGCTCAGCCCATATTTGCTGAAAAAAAATTAAAAGCAACTATGTTGCCAATTCCTTTTTTTGTGAGATTCTATATTATCAAAACCATTCAATACTTCGCACAGTATCTGAGGATTTCAATTCAGATTAAGTCTTAGAGTTTTTCCATCAATTCTAATTGCAAATGACTCCACATTTCTTTAAGGGCCCATTGTGAAGTGCTCCATAGCATTACATCATGGAATTATGCTATCACCATTTCAATCAAGTTTTATTCCACTGATTTCAGTAGATTATTAACAGCCTAAAACTAGAATATTGAATACACACAACAATCATATACTTTTCCATTTTAAGCATTTTAACCTCTTCCAATCCCCCAGACTCAGCACCCCACCCGACCCTGCCCGTGGCTCATTCTCATCTAGCTTCATGTCAAAGACTACCAATTTCAATTCTTCCCATTCATTTCAACCATTTCCATTCCAACATCTCCACACATTCTCTGAGGCTGTATGTATTTTTCTGCCTTTCTACATTTGGTAAAAACTGTACTGGCTGAATTTTGATACTTGAAGCTTTACTACAGTCAATTCTTTTTGTAGTCCCTTTCCAGTTCAGTGATTTCAATTCAAGACATGTTCCCTCTATTCCCCATATTTAAACAAAAGGAAAGCCAAAGAAAACATTCACTCAGACTGACAAAAGAGTCATGTAAGGGAATATAAGGAAATATCGAAAGGATTTAAAGTTGCTGCCAAGGAGGGAAAAAATAAACACACAACAGCAGAATATTCAAATGTGAGTATAAAAACATACAACAAGAAAGCGAATGTTATTCCTATTTTAAGCCATTCTGTATGCTCTGTTAAATGAGTATGCTATTTCCCTGACTGTAATAGATTCCAGTATAGAAAAAAACACAAACCAAAAGGAATTTAAATGTTAAGTAGACTGACTGCATTTGGTCAGCACAGTAAGAACACCAGAGAAATGTGTGGGCTGGAATTAGTGTGAATTTACGAGTTTGCTAAATAAAAAAGCACTGTGACAGCATATAAAACCAGGCAACAGCCTTGCAAGAAAAGAGTAGTAGCTAACAATCTGAATGTGCAGGTACATTCTGGGTTTTGGCAGAATTTTTATTTTACTACAGGTGTATTTAAACTTCTGTAGTTAATGCAAGTAAATGGTGTATATCAGGAATGGTGGAACTGTGCCCAGAGGGCAGGGCAGAAGAACGACATGTTGTCATGACACTATAAAATGCTAGTGCCAGGAAATCCCTATTCTTAACATTTTAAATGCAGACTTGAAGGAAGCAGAAGGCAGCCACAAATAATAGAACAATTCTGTTTCCTCAGTGCACACCTGTGTGGTAACATAGAGTGCCCTCTCTCTAGCAGCTTTGCTTGTTACTGGACTGCTCACATTGTGGAATAATCTATGTCAATCAGCTCTCAAAAGCAGTTGTTAGGGACCAGTATCCTGAAGAATCCCGGGTCAAAGAAATGGACATGGCAAAGAAATAGATCAAAGGTACAGTTTGAGATAAGCGACCTCACTCTATAAATATATGTAGCAAGGTAGGTCCCTTAGTGTGATCTACCGCAAGATGCACTGATTTAGAATAGTTTTGGAGCCACTGAAGACAAAGCTGAGTATTAACTCACCTATCTCAGCAACTTTGGTGTGTGATTGTGGGCTTCAAAGAGTATCAGTTTCTGATCAGGATTTATAGCCCTGAACTTTACCCACCCTCATCTCCCCAAGTTCAAAATGAGTTACAAATTAATCTTTAAAATCACAGTTATGAGGTAGCAAGCTTAAAACAGTCAATTACAATATACAGCATTGCACTTTCCTACCCTAGAATACAGATAAGCTGAGATTAGTTATCTTTTCTGCTTGCAAAGTTTCTAAGATAATTTTCTAATCATCCTGGAGAATGCTTTAACAATTATATAATATGCCATTCTACAGTGAGAAGCTACTATTCTTTCCTTTCGAGGCCACTTCATATTGCAGGAGAAGAAAGTATTAATGCAGGAAAGAGTCATAGCATGTAGTTTCATTTCTAAAGAACATTTGTCCCTGTCCCAGCCATGTGGTGAATGGCATCTCACTTTAGAAACCCTAAAGCCAGAAGCAGAAGCAGACTGTGTTGCACAAGAACTGTCATAACAGCGCTCTCTGAATACAAAAGCTGTGCTCTAAGGCAGTGCTGAATGAAGAATTAAAGAGCTGGCACATTTCCCATCAATCTCTTACATCATCTGCCCAAAACCGATACTCATAGAGAGGATGCAATTTACAGTTATTTTATGACTTACAGCATGTAGGTAGGAGATGCCACAGATTGTAAGTGAGAAAAAAACACTGAAATAAAAGACTTGTCAGGGAAAGAAAGCTGCACATCACAAAATAAAACATGACAAAATTTCAGCACTCTGAATCATTCCTCTAAAAGACAGAAAGAACAACAGCCATGTTCTTTTGCAGTGCAGCATCACAACCAATGGTCTGATGTAATGAAGAGTAGAGGTCTCCTACCATGGGATGAGCTGCAACAAACCTTTTGCCACACCAGTTTTACTGTTGAGGAAGTGAAATTGCCCCATAGGTATATCAGCAAGATTTGTGTACTGAACAACAGCTGTCAGAGCAAGTTTGTGGGGAGAACTAAATGACTGTGTCAGTGTGCTGGGAGAGCAGACCGAGAGGATGGCAAATGTAATGGTGAAAATGTCTCAAAGCACCACAGTGGAGAGGAGCTGTAAGCTTCCTTGCTTTCCTAGAGTGCCCAAGAACCATCAGCATCATAACTGTTCTTCAGCACAACAGGGGAACTATGAAGGTCTCAAAATAGTAAGGAACAGCACCAGACAGAATGTGCACCCACTTAATTTAATGCTTAGCATTCAAATGAGCAGCCGCTCCTACTCTGCACACTACTGCTCACCACAGAAACACACTGCCAGTTGGCTTACCTTCTTTTCCACCTCAATTTTAAGATAGTTTCAACTTTTCACTACAGAAATACCTATTGTGATTGAGCAGAATAGAGTCTGCATTTATATATTTCATGCAGCTTCTGGGCTTCTCTGAAGGAGAGAAAGGTGCCAGAATATAAAGGATATCAGAAGCCGCTGCTTCACTGCCACAGGCACCTCAACTTACCTACCTCCTTGCTCCAGTACAGCCCTCCAAGGCCTTCCTCCCACATTTATATTCAAGTCAGCCTCTTCCAAGATATCTTATCTGTCATCAGCCTCCACAGCTATTTCCTCTGATGGAAGAAAACCACACAGTACCATGGTGAAAACTTCTCCAGAAGGAGACAAGTGTTCTGCCTTTTGGCCTCCCACTCCAGACTGCCGGGCACCCCTACCAGCATGCTCTCAGTATTGCCCCTGTTACTGACCATCTCAGTCCTGTCTGCCAGGCAGCCTCCATTCTCTTACTCAGAGAACCAGCTGAATTTCTAATTTCTTCTCATGCTTGCTACATTTCCACTTATTTTTTCAGATGGATAGCGCTCCCTCAAGTCATCTAATGTCCCTTGCTGCGTAGTAGTAAGAACTTCTCCACAGGAAGGGCAAACCAGGAGCCAAAGAAAACCACAGCCCAGGCAGTGCCCACACTAACCAGAGCACAGTCTCACAGGACCTAACAGCAGCAGGCAGAGCCACATGCTGACAACAGGCTTGACTGACAGCCCTAGACAGGACAAAAAAAGACTCAGGTCTAGCCTGGCCTCCAGAGAGGCCAGGTTGCATCAACAGGAGACAGGACCAAAACCAAGACTACAACATCAGTTCAAGATCAGCCAGGAAACTTGGCTGGTGACAGAATGGGCAACAGGCACACTCCAAACATAACTCAAGCAAAAACAAATCAGGGCTCTTTTACGACAGATCAGACAAGTTCTGTGTTTCTTCACGTCATAAGATCTCTGCCAACTTTTCTCATTACAGTGGAGTCAATCCTGATTTAAATCATTATGATATGGAGTGACTGGCCCTAGTGATTTGCTTGTTCTTGTGCCTTGATCTTATCTTATGCTGCTTTCATGTAAAGCATAATTTAACTTCACTCAGTTTAAAAGTGGATATGTAGAAAAAGTGTAGAAAATGTGAGGGCAGAGAGACCAGCTTCAGAGGATGTAATAAACAGTAGCAAACTGCCTCTAAGATTGTCTCACTCTGAATGTTGATCAGTGTGAAGTAGCTTGATGTTGTTAGATCTGCTCCTCTGCAGTTTTCACAGCTTGGTTGTTTTGGATGGCATCTAAGAGTCTCTAACTCTCCAGAATGTGAGTAAACACATGCAAAACCTGAAAGACCAGCATTTTCTAGTATGAGGTGTCTCTGTCAAGGTGAGAGGGAGGAAAGAGAAGGTTGTCCCACTCTCTGGTGGGGAATAGGAAGGTGGTTCTTGCTGGAGCCTGACCCACATCCTGATGCTCATCTCCCACTCTCCAGGGAACAAAGAGAGTTCAACACATAGAACAGCACAAGGCTTCTCAATGTATCCTGGCCCTTGTTGGTGCTTGAGTCAGAATTACTTTCACCAGCACAAGCAGCCTTTGGTCCACGATACGCTCTTGTCACAAGATTAAAATGGGATGGATGGAGTGATGTCTCCATTCCCCTCTGGATCTAAACTGAAAACCTGTCACTGAACAGCCCAAGAATGAGACAAATAACAGCAGTTCCTGCATGGACCAGACTCCCTTTCTTTGAAGCAAAATCCTGGGCTGATCCTCATCATCGCTCTACCTTCTGGTTAAAAATACCTGACCTTGTGAAACTTCACAGTTCTCTCTGGGCAGCCAGCCCCTCCCTGTCCAGTGAAACACCCGTCGAGGTCTACTGAGGACCAGGCAGTTCTGCCTGTCTCCACGTGTGCCTGCCCTTGATCTGATATCCCCCTGATATTGGTTCCTCCTATTTTTAATCTTCTCCCACAGCTTGATAACCTACTTGTTATGCACCTATACGGACACATGCACTGATCTGCAAGGAGGGGGGGTGGACGGTGGGGGCTGGTGGTGGGTGGATGTGGATGTCAGGGCATGCTCACCACCACCCTCCGCCCGGGAGCTGCGGCGCCGCGCTGAGGGGTTCCTCCTGCAACCTCCCCTGCAGCGGGCTGCTGCTCTCCATCTCTAGTGATGGATGGGCTTTGCTCTCCTCGGGAAGCAGTTGGAAGGAATGCTCTGTAGTGCCGATACATCTCCCCGGTTCTGCTGTTTATCGGGGCGGCGGCAAAACACGCTGCCGGAATAGTGAGCATTTAATAAGTCAGTAAGTGATGGAATAAATCA
>VZRJ01008045.1:77408-276607 GCA_013397565.1 Ptilonorhynchus violaceus | reverse complement strand
TGCGGAACGCGGGTAAGGGGCGGCGGGGAGGCCCGGGGGCGCCGCCCGGGCTGGGGTGGGTGGGGGTCCCGCGGCCCCGGGACGCAGGGCCGTAGCCTCTTCGTCTGCCGGTAAAACTTTCCCCGGGCGCGCAACTCCGGGGTTGGGCTCTTTGCCTCCATCCCCAGCTGGCGGTTATCGGCTGTGACAGATGCCAAGAGCTTCGTCTTCCCTGCCGAGTCGGTAATCGAGCGGGAAAGGGTATTTTTAGCTCCCGCCACCGAATCGTGGTGTTATTTTTAGCTCTCGGCAATTCCCACCTAGAAGAAGAGAATGGCAAGTAAGTCGTATTTAAGAATGAAATTTAGTCACGGTACCGGGGATGCTGCCTTGGCATACAGTGTGTGTCTGTGCATGCTGGATGCTATTCTTCTGATTGATTTTCTTTGAGTTACAGAAATGTCTCCAGTAACAAATTCTATGGTTGGAGCTTCAAATCAAGCAAATACGAAGTTATAAATATTGCAGGATTCAGACGATTCCCTCCCCCCACCTTTGTTCACCTCCTACTTGCTGTCTAGGTCTTTGGGGAATGGGAAACATCTAACAGAACACAGCTTTAGGCACTTTTAAAAAAAAAATCTAATTTTGACAGGATAGAATCTGTGCCGGTCTATTGAGTAAATCCCTCTTAGTTCATGGATTATTGGTCAGACAGGCAGGAACTTCTTCAGATTCATTCTGCTTTATCATGTCAGACCAGCTGCTGCGCACGTGTACCAAATCTGTGCACTCCAAACCCTATGCATCTTTCATTGAAAAAAATACAGGAGCATGTGAAGAGAGCTGTACTCTTAATGAAAGCAGAATTTCGCTCCATGACAACTGAGAAGCTGCTTTTATTTTTTTCACAACTGGGCTGTCAGGGTCTTCATTATTACTGCACTAAGTTCACTAGCTAGTGCTTTACAATTCATCTGAGGGGGAACTTGAGCCCAGGCTTTGCTGTGAGCTAGCCTAAGAAAGTAGCTAGTATTGGACTCTAGCAAACAGTGGCATGCTTAACTTTCTAAGGTTAATTCAGGTAATTCAAGTGGGTTGTACGTTTCAGTTTTATTCAGCCATAGTGGAATGCCACACACAAGATCAAAACGAAGAGTAACAGATTTTAATTTTTTTTCTCCCTACGATTGCCACTGATGTAAATTGTAAAAACTATATTATCTTCCTGCTTTCATTGACAGAAATTTCATTCACTGGAGCTGGCAGGGTTACACACTGCAAGCGCACGTAGTTGAGGGAGGACTCCACAAGTCCAAGTCAGCACTTGACTACCCTTGTTCCCTGGAAGTCTTTTTAGATGGAGGGAGAAAGGGTTGAGACAGGCATATTACAGGGGTTACTTCAGGGGAAAGGGTGATATTTTCCTCCTCCTTAATCAGTAAATCTATACTTTAGCACTCCTGTGGGGAATTTGCAATACAGATGTATCTGGTAGTACGTCTGAAGTAAACATGGTGTCTGTTTTCTGGAGAAATAGCTGAATTCTTGGGCTCTGTGTGTGCATACTCTGTGCTGTAGGTATCGTATAATCCCTCCTGAATCTCAACATGTGCTCACTTGCTCACTCTCACTGCATTTCTTGTTCTTGCCTTTTTTGTCATAGTGACTATTAAGAACTGCGATAAACATGCAACAGTTATCTCCTACAGCTAGGAGAATAGAC
Source organism: Ptilonorhynchus violaceus (assembly GCA_013397565.1). Classification (NCBI taxonomy): domain Eukaryota; kingdom Metazoa; phylum Chordata; class Aves; order Passeriformes; family Ptilonorhynchidae; genus Ptilonorhynchus; species Ptilonorhynchus violaceus. Next base: position 274,902 of record VZRJ01008045.1, on the reverse strand, counting down.
CATTCTTCTGAACATAAGTTGTTTGAGACTGGAACATGAACTAGATACTGACTGACCCACTGAAATTAAGGATTAATTAAAAGAAGTAGATACTTGGTACAAGATGGTAAATAGTTTATAATCTTGATTTAGGAAAAAAATAGCAAGCTTTTAAAGTTCTTAAGTTTGGAGATTTTTTCTTTAAAATATAGGGGGGTTTAGTACATGGATTAAAGGAAACTTCAGAAATAACACAATTAATAAGCTTTAAAAAGGTGTGCTAAGTGTTTTTGACTAATTGTGCAAAAACCTATGCCTGGGCATAACTTTACTTATGTAAGCACCACTATTAAATTGGGCCTTCAGTTAGGAAGGGGTTACTCAGGCAAGTAAACTTATGACAGGGCATAGCTACTTAGAAAACCCTGACCTAATATTTATAAGTATGAAGACTAAAGTCTCCTAGGTCTTGTTTATCCTAATTCAGATTATTCAGAAGGAGATTACATTGAAAATAATCTGATTTATACATACAACTAATTTGTAACTTTGTAATGCCAAAGACAGTTACAACTTCTTACAGATTTGTAATAAGAAAGAAACTTCTGGTTTTGCAAACAACTTATATTAATTAAGTCTTGCTGGCACATTTATTGAGGAAAAAGGACACAGGATGAAAATTCTACTGGAAAAAGGTCAGGGAGGAATAGAAGATGCCTCCTGAAGAAAATGTATCTCACTGAAGATTTTCTTCCCTCTTTGCAAGAGAGGACTAACAGAAATAACAGAGTGTTTAACCCTTTCACAAAAAGGTGGATTTGGTGGGGGAAAACATCTTGCATCTCTGTTCTACTCTCTATTATATACATATGCTTTTGGAAGATAACTACAAATTGAACCTTTGGACTTATGATTTAAAAAGTGCATTGGGGAATAGTAGGAAGGCCTAGAAACACCTTCTCAACAAGTGGTGTAACCTTCCTGGCAGTCAGAAGGTTAGTAAAAGACACTGATCAAAGCAGAGAAGTCAGTAACTCAAAGAAGTTTGTCTCAGCAAGCGAGGAGTGTCTGATACTACAGACTCCTTCATAGGCACAAGCATGGCTTCAATAGATGCTCTTCTAGACACAGAAGCTGATGATACAACTGGTAGGATCCTCTTTTATTTAATGTACTTGACTTGTAATAAGTTTCATAGTTCTGGTCTGTTATTTCTTTTATGGTGGCTTTGTAATCTAAGAGGTGCCTGACACCAATTCAGTCCTGATGGGAACAGCTGCAATTTAATGCTGACCTACACAAAGACTGAATTTGGTTTATGATATCTGTAATCTTTTAACTTTGAAACAAAATTCAAGGGAAACATTCAAGGCATAAGGATTTTAATGACCATATCTTGATAGCTCATTCATGCAGTTTGAACTTTATACTAATGTGCTTTCTTTAATAACTAATTTTTAAAAAGAATGAGAATAGATGACTTTAAAAAGAAGTTTTGTGTAAATCGTTGTCTCATTTACCATTGCTAATGTTCATAGATCAGAAGTAAGGTCATTCAACAGATCCTCCCTGGAAAGATGCAATAACTAGCCTTAGGGAAGGTGTATTAAAGAAGTGCTGGTACTTGCAACAAGTGGAATTATTACTTGAAACTATCAGCATTGAATCAGAGCGTCTCAGAAAACTGAGGAGATCATTTAAGTGATTTATGTAACACTACACACAAATTTGGTGATTGCTGGTATCCTTATGCCTTTGTTGTTACCCACACCAAGAAAAACAATGCATCAAGAACAAGGTGAGGGAGCAGTTCTAAGTCTTTGACTATAGAGATTAGTTTTCTGGTAGTGACATTAAAATGTCAGCACACACCTGTTCCTTTGGTGACAGGTGGATTTGGGTACTCAGGGATTGCAGGACTGGACCATTTGTAAGGTCAATGAAAAAACTTTTCTTGGGTGGTATTACACCTCTTGCTCTTCTTTCTCTTCCTTTTGAAACAGTTCTCTTGGCCTGGTGGGTTGCTTTTTTTCCTGGCTGCTTTGTGCGCTAAGGTTCAAAGGTTCCCTGACTACCCCTCCAACAGAGTCCTGTGTTGGAAGGGAGCCTCCTGTAGACAAGAATGGAGCCCCAGCAGTCTCACCCTCACTCTTGTGTGCCTGTCCTGTCTGCTAACACCTGACATGGGTTGGGATAATACAGGGACTGGTGCCAAGCTGGTAACTAGCACTTACCAAATCAGGGCAGAAAGCTGCATTCACCCCCTTCTCACCGATCTCTGTTCTGTGCTAGCTGTATTTGGGTTTTTGTACTTTTTTCCAGTTTTCCATGTCCTTGGCCCAAATGTTTTGTTGCTGAAACTCCTTGTTTTGTTACTGGTGAAGAAGGCAGAGAGGAAATTTGACATTCCTGAGGTCCCAGGGCCCTGAACAGCAAGATAGTTAACTTCACTAGGACTGCACACGTGCTTAAAATTACCTATGTGTGGTAACTACTTTTCTGAATGAGATGGCAATGAAAAAGGGAAAAAACCCCAATGTTTGTATGCTCAATCTGCCTCACCTGCTTCAGATCCCAAGAGTTCTATGAAGACAGCTCTGTGATTGCTCAAAAGAATATAATGAACTCAAGAGTAATCTCTCTAAAATCTCTAAGATCAGTGAAGTCACTTTTGAAAGAACTAAGGAACACAGCTACTTAGGATTTTTTTTTCATTCTTTGCTAAATAGTACAACCATTGCAGAATTAGGGATGGAAATCTATCAGTAAGCATTTCATTTTGGAGGCTTTTCAAGATGGCCCTGAGTTTTCATTTGAGCAGTGTAAGAATCTAGTTGAAGAGTGCTCCTCTTAGTGCATTTTCTAGAATAAAAATTTTAAAAATAAGAATGGAGCTATCTTTTAATAATCAGATTGGAGATATCAGCCTTTTCAGAAAAGAATTGTTCTTGATGATGTTTTGTTTTTTAATTTTAAAATTATAATGTTAAATGCTCTAGTAAAGATTGTTTTATCTAATAAATGAAACTCCTGTTATGAATTCAGACTAATAGAATCATTCTTTTTGTCACAGGTGATCCTTGGACTTCGTTTTGTGCCCTGAGAGACTATGGGTAGCCCGACAAATACTTGACTCAAGGAAGAGAAATTAGAAGATCAAGTTGTAGCACAAATTCAGGGTTCTGATAAAAACTGACATGTTGATGGCAATGAACATTATTTCAGAATAATAACTTCCAGTATTAAAAATGGTAAGCTGTTTGGGAGAAGGGGAAATGTCTAGTGGAGATGCTGAACTTTGCCAATTGTTGAACAGAACTGAGCATAAAAATATAGTTTCAATAAAGTTGTTCCTCAGACTGGTTTTGATTGAATACTTTCATGAATCAAAGGTTTACTTCAAAGACTTGTTTAAATGGTGCTGTGCTGTTGGTGACCAAAGGTAGAGGTGAGTATTTCAAATAATTAATAATTTATTCTTACTAATATGTCTGTCAAGCTCAGCTATTTATTCTTTCTGCAATATTCTGCATTTTGGAGTTTTTAGAGGCATTACTTTTTCTAGTTTGTTGCTGCCAGTAGACAGTGGTACTTATATGCTCTACTATTTGCTGTCTTTTTTGTTTTTGTTTTTTTTGAGGGGTTTTCCCTTTTCTCATTAAGGTTTTTTTCATCTCTATTTTTTTCATTAGCAATTTCTGATTTACTTCTACTCTTCTCTTTCCTATTTCTTCTTTGTCATAACATAGGTACTTCATGTCTTTCTAGTGTTAAGACATCATCAGCAAGCCTAGGTTAGTAACAGAAAATGCTACCAAGAGTAGATATCCAGTGCTGGTGTGACAATGTCCATTTTGTTTCTCTGGTGAGGCTTGCCTAGGCCAGTAAAAACTTTGCAATGTCAGTTCAATGCTGTGCATCACAGTTTAGTTTTGCAACATCAAAAAGAACTTTTACCACTTCTTCTTGGCAATTTTTCTTCTAGTCACATCTGTGTGCTCCCTTAAATGCCACATTTCCACTCCTGAGAAACAATTACCAACTTCTGTTTCAGGGGGACAAATGTTACTAAGAATTCCTCAGGATAACAGAACACAATTCATTAGCAAAGCAAACAATGTTTGCTTATTGAATGAACAAATAAACATATATTTAATGTGTGTAGTTAAGTAATGCTTGGGACTGTAATATAAATGGTACTACTAAACAAGTGTTCTTTCCAAATCTAGCCTTCCAGAAGTTGCAGGTGGACAGTATTACAGTCCAGTGGGATAATTAAGGTTTCTACCTTAAGTGACAGAATAAAGGTCTGATTAACTTCTTACTTATGTTTTAAGAATGGATAAAATATGCAAAAGAACTTGACCAGTGCCCTTAAATTCAGATGACAAGCATATTGCAAACTTCTTAATATTTTCTTTTTTTTCAAGTAAAGCAGCAACAGAAGGTAATCAGCAAACCTATTTACAGCATTTAGATAGTGACTTCTGTAGCTTCTATATAGCTTTGTGGTAATAACTGACCAGTATGTGTAAAAAGTTTCATGTTATATAGTTTTTTAATGAAATTTATGCATAAAGAGGAGGCAAAGTTATACCCCTTCCTTGAAGAAAGACCTAACACCAGAAGTAAAAGATTTTCAGCTCATTGTTTTCATTTTTATGAATGACCTAATACAGTACCAGGTCATATAGCTAGATGTGCTTTTTGAAGAATAGGTATTAGATTACTGATGTTCCTAAAAATTCAGTTCTTGATTATATCAGAGAGTCCTGTGCTTGAGTTGGGGACTTGAAGTTGGTTGTCTGTGTTTTGGGCAGGGTGGTGGGTTGGGTTTTCTTGATGGTGGGGGACTCTTCTATTGCTAGAATTCCAAAAAAGTCCTTCAATGCTTTACTTGGACTCTCTACCCTAACTCCTAAGAACCCCTGTTCCCTAAAATGAGAGAAAATAGAAGCAGCCAATTTCAAACCCTTTTGTGTGTGACCAAGCACTGAAATTCTCTAATCAAATACATACTAAGCAGCTGGAAGTATTTATGGATGGTTTCAGATTAATTATATTTTATTTTTCAGTTCACACCTGTAAACTGACTGTTTAGCTACCTTTGTTGTGTAAGTTGGACAGGTTATGTACTTTTTTTAATTTGAGCCTACAGAAACCCCGTTCAATATGTGTACATGATATTCCACATGTGGTGCTGAAATATAAGGTTATTTATATCATATCACCTTGGTTTTTTGTTGGGTCTTGGTGGGGTTTTTTTTGGCTGCAGATGTAAGGTTAGCAAAACTAATTTGTCTTCAGGGAGAGGTTAGCAAGCAGGGGTAACCTGCTTGCCCCTCTGCTGACAGAGGTCAGCTGTATGCTTGGGATTGAGGTCTATCAGTAACATGACTTCTTTTTTAGCCAGCTGTTTCAGCTGCACCCAAGTACAAGCCTATTGTTATTGTGGTGCAGCTGCCAGAACTAAGTTATTTAGCCAGACAAGGTGGCCAACTCTGAAGTGATGAACGGGCATGAGTACAGGGATCAGCCTTGAAAATTGGTATCCAGTCATGCCCTGCAGAAGTTGCCCCAGATCTTTGTGTTCTGGGGAAAAATCATGAATGTTCTTTTCCACCTGGTAGTGGCTACAGGTTTCATTTTATGTTTCTATTTTCCAGAATAAGTGATGAACAGTCCTCTACTCCTTTGTCTAACTTGATTTTTAAGGACACATTCATCTCCCTGTCTGTGTTTGGGAGAAAAGTGTTTTCATTTTCAGGGGTGAAATAGTCCAATACAGTTAGGGTGTGACATTTTTGTTAGGAATAATTTGAAAATACGGGACTTGCATATTATGAAGAATCAGAGTTTCATTTGATCACGAACTAAGTCATTAAATGAATAATTTATTTCAGTTGCATTTTTGTTTCATTTTGGATGAAGAATTAATCGTCTGTAAGTAAAAAAAGTGTGTGTATTTTACATTAATATGCTGTCTTAATTATAGTAATTATTTACGTGAAAGATAGGTCTCCACATTATCTCTGTGTAATGCTGAGGTCTGCCTTCTGTAGTTTGAGTATTGCAATGTGCTGCAACTAACATGGAGGTTCACATAATTTTAATCTACTTTTTAAAACCTAGGTTCTTCTCCACATTACCATTATTCCATATTATGTCTCTGAACTGTCCCTGAATCTCTGTCACTGAATTAGTTCTCACTTAGAACACAGGATTGAAAGAGACTTTTTCAATCATCAAACCCAACTTTTAGGTGTTGTAAGTGTTCATAGAAATCCTTTTGGAATTGCCTGTTTCCTTATTCCAACTGAAGAAGAGTGTTGAGACACTGAAAGGTGGCTCAGAGAGGTTGTGGGTGCTGCATCCCTTGAAGTGCTCAAGGCCAGGTTGGGTGGGCAACCTGGTGTAGTGGAATGTGTCCCTGCCCATAGCAGGGGTTTGGAACTAGATGATCTTTAAGGTCTCTTCCAATCTAACCCAACCCATTCTATGGTTCTTGTTGTCTAAATGTATTTTCTGTCAGTTTATATGCTTTTGCTGTTGTACCAATATTACATAGCACTACTTAGCACCTCTCTATTCTTCTAATAAAAGCATCACCTCTTGGCTGTCTTTTTGCTAGTCAAAAAAAGGTTATATCAAATTTTGTTAGTCTTTCTATAAAATAACTTTTCCTCTTTTGCAAGAGAGCACCACCTCCAGAGGCACATGTGATCTCTGGAAATACCTTCCCTAAAGTGAAATTCTGGTTTTTAATTGAAATCAATAGCAAATCTCTTACCAAGGTCTGCTGTCCTTGCTTCACTTTTTTTGTCTGCAATACTTGCCAATGAGTAAGAAGGCTGCTATCCTGCTCACAGACTTAAACCCAAAGTGTGGTAAGCAGAGAAGTCTTCCATAACTCTGGAGTCAGAACAGGATTTTTGTTGGATCACTGATATTCTTGTAATAAAGCTGAATACAGGTCTGTGTCAAAAGTGCCTGACGTATATATCCTGAGGTGGGTGCATTGTCAGAAGCCACATAAAATTTCATGTATAGTAGGTATGCAAGCTATTAACTCTGAAAATTGATGCTTCAAGAACACACCTGGGAATAAAGAAAACACAAGAGACCAGCAATGATTGTTACTCCAATCCTGTCATTTATAGGCTTATAAATGGAAATTGTTACTTAGGTCAAGGATATTTCATTTGTACTTGAATTGTCTGGTCAGATCATATAAGAATATTCTTGATATTTTTGTCCCTTTCTACTTTCTAAGAACTCATTGTTCTTTATTTATTAAACAGAATAAACTTCACAATTGGGGTTTTGGTGCTGTAGCCTCATTGTACAGATGGGTAGTTCTGTTGTGAATTATATCATTGTGTATATGCATGATGTTCCTTTGGAAATTTCTCAATCTGGCTGTCTGTGACCACTAATTTTTCCATTCTCCTTTGTTTTTGTTTTTTTTTTCTTGTCTGAAGAACTGTACTGTTGAGAATCTCTGCAGTGCTTATAAACCCATCTTATTCTCTGTTCCTGTTGAGGTAAAGCATTCCAACACCTGTCGCTAAGGATTTTCATAGCATTGGCTGTGTTTTGTTCTGGGTATGTACAAAACCACATTTACATTAAAGCTTATGTAAATCCTACTGGTTTTTACCAAGTTGTAGAAGTTATTCAAACCAAAGGTTGTTTAATTTTGTGTAGTTTGGGTTCATGAATTTACAGATATAGATACGTCCAGAAATGTTTCCTCTAATTGGGTGGTTTTTTGCAGAAAGGAACTTTTCATTTAACTACTTTTTTCCTAATGCAGCATCCACTGGCACATTGTAACTCATACTTTTGTATGTTGCTTGTGAATATACACGTTCCAGAAATTACTGTCTCTCATACGTAGGAGAACAGTATACAGCATCTATGATGGGAAGGAAAGATAGTAGTCTTTTCTTACCTTTCCTCCACCTAGACACAGGTGCTGGCTTTAGTTCTTATGACAAATTAGAAGAATTTTGGTGTTTTTATAATTCACGCTTATTGAGACAGCTTCCACAGGAATCTTTCTATTGGTGAGTCTCATGTAAACATAATCTTCGTTGGCCAAGTTCATTCTAATTATTCTGGATGCAAACTTTCAGGACTACAGAGTTAACAAAGTAATCCTCATCAAGCTTGGTAAAAGAGCTTTTCATCTCTTCTGTATGCTGGTAAGTATGGAGAAGACAGCGTTTGTGTCTTAGCATATGTTAAATATCTAATGTAGAGCTCAAAATGCAATCAGATTTTCTTGCTCTTCCTGCAAAGGTTTTTGAACAATTTTGCTTACAAATTTGTGTACATTCTACTGGTTTTTGTAGCTCTTCTGATTCCTTTTTCTCTTGCCTGTCCTGTGCATCCCACTACTGCAGTGCCTGATAATATTGTCAACCGCGAACATTTTGTTGGTCAGTGGGAAAGTGGCTTAATTTTCATAATTTTTATGGCATAAAACTTGTCTTCTTAGTAGACAGTTTCCAAAAATACTTTGTGTTTACCTAACATACCCACTTTTGTTTAATTAATTTTGCATGTTCCTAGGAATTTGCAATGCTTCTGCTCATCATACGTTTGCACATAATACCCATTGGGTATTATGCTGAAGATGGCATGAAGATGACCACTCCTGTATTGAAGAACAACTTTGCAGTATTCTTGCTCAATTGTTGCTGCTGTATTTTTTGTTTTGTTTTCCTTTGGTTTGGTTTTTTCCCTGCATTTCTCCATTGAGTGTAGATGTGTCAGGTTTTTTTCTGAAAGTCTCTTGTTCTAGAGTCGTTATTGACTCAGGTCTCTCCCTTATGATCTCCTTTCTGCATTCTGTCAAAACTGGTTTTTCTACACTCTATAAAAATAGAATTCTGAGATGCTGCCCAGTTTTTAGGGGCATTATGAATACTAGGATTTTAAACAGTGCTGCTTTTGTAATTATTCCTGGTAAAAATTTCTAATGCATACTTTGTGACAATCTAGGGGAGATTATACAGTTGTGCAAAGCTTGCACTTGCACCTTGTTAATACTGCTTGCAGCTGTCATCTGCAATGTGACCTAAAGATGTGGCTGAATCTGACAAACGTGGACATGCATAAGTGTGAATGGAAAATAATGAAGTGTACAAGATAAGTTTAAGCAACCTGGTGGGTGTAGAATTTGCAATCTGTTTGTTATTGGTGCTTGTTTTGTAGTGGGATATCCCGTCTGTCACAAATGATGCATCTTTTCATTGCGCAAGCTTTTCTCGTGGGTCGGGTCTTTTACTTTTCTCAAGCCCTGCACTGGCAGGGCTTTGCTGCCAGGATGCTTCCTGGGGTAAAGCTGCCTGAGCACATCTTTCTAGTGCAGACATAACTTCATAGACTACCACCAAAGCAGTGAGTTGATTTCTACAATCTGTTGCTTATATTTAGATATTCATATTATCTTCTGTCCCCATGTTTACTCAGAAAACTTTCTTGATCAAATTCAAATTTCACAGAGATTTAATCAGTTTCTGTCTTTTGAATTGCTGACCATTCTTTTTGGTGACTGGACACTCACATCACAGCAGGATGTTTGCTTACTTTACTCAAAAACACGAAGCTTGCTTGTTTTGCAAATAAATCTGCAAATCATGGATTCATTTGTGTTGTTTTTTGGTCTACTCTCTTATACAGTATTCCAATAAAGTAAATGAAACTTCCAGTAGTAACACTGTGAGGCAGCTCCAGTATATGTTTCATTTAAGCTAAAACCTGTTCTGAATACATGTTTACTAGCATTATTTTAAGGATTTATTTTGTAGGAACATTTCTGCATATTCATGTGATAAGTGCAAATGCAGTATGTGATCAAATACTTTATACAGAAACACAATATGTTGACATTTTTAGTACACTGGAAATAAGGGACTGTCTAATGATCATCGGTAAAGTAAAATTATTTTGTGTCTTTAATATCCAGAAACTGAGCCTATACTGAGGTAAGAAAAGAGTCATATGAGCTAACAAATTAGAAATGCATGTAACTGGAAAAATTAGATTACTATGTCAGCTATAGTAGGACACTAATTAGTCTGTAATCCTAAACCCAACCTTCCTCTCGCAGGTGTAATTATGGAGTTGGTTATTAGAAGTAAGCCAGTGCTCTGTTTGCATGTGTACCTGCGTGACTACTCAGGGCTGGAGTCTCTCTGTCTTAACAGAGACCACTCATGGGGTTAAAAGCCCCACCCCACACCCAGTGATTACAGCTGCATTAATTACTGTACTCGTGGTGAACAGAAAGGGCCTCACTGCAAACTTTCATTCATTCCAGGTAATTTTATTCCCCAGGGTGTCGTTCAGCTAGCAGCCTCAAAATGTTGCTGTTCTTTCTCTTTCTTGCTTTTTTTAATTTCTCTTGCTTCTGGAAAAGAAATTGGACCCTTTAAAGCCCAGAACACTTCAGGATGAGTTTTTTGCTGTTAGTGTCCTTTGATAAGTATAGTTGACAAGTACCCTGACTTATTAATTATTCAACTTAGTTTTTAGCTCCTACTTGGAATTCTTCTCAGCCACCATGCAGAACAGTATGTCTGCTCAAGGATACTTCTGCACCGTCTGTGAGATGAATGTGCATGCTACTGGATGCCATCATAAACCTCTTAAAAAGAGGCTTTCCAGAAGGGCTTTCTGTTTTGTTCACATCTTGTTTTCACCAGGTTTCTGATCATCTTAGGTTGCACTGTTAAGGGAATGCATTTGATTCAGTTCTTGCACGTTGTACCTTGTATCTGACAAGGATAATGAAACATTTTGTTGCTCATAACTAAAACAAAACAGCATGATATCCAGCGTGCTACAAAGTTTTGTATAATACATGCAGGTGGGCATAGTTAATTTTGTCACTTTCTCTTGACCTTTATTTCTCTAGAGTCTTAAACAGTTTTAGGTTGTTTTTCGAGCTCTTCAACAACAAATGGCAGCAGTCTCTCCAATGCTGTTATTTTGGCTCCTTTGGAAGAGCAGACTTAAAAAATCTTCTATTGAAGCTCTAATGAAAAGGGCATCGCTTGCCCTTTTCCTTAGTGTTTTCCAGAACCATCTTCCAACTCTTCTGTAGGCTTCATTGACTCCATATCCATACTCCAAAGTTCAGATCTTTTTTTTCAATCTGTGTCCATATATTGAATACTAAATTTCTGAGCACTTGCATATGTGTGACCTCTGTGTCTTGTTCTCACTGAGACTTTTGTGTTTAGGACCTTCCTTCTTTATTTTTGTCTTTCTATCTGTCATGAATGTCCTTCTGTATTTGTTCCCAACCAAAGTTTATAATTCATTCCATTTCATTTGATCCTCTCATAGATTTTGCTTTATGCCATGATTTTCAAGCTGTCTGTGTAGAAAAATATAAATCCATTGGCTTCTATTGCTTTTTCCAGTCTCTAGGCAGTTTTTTCAAAATGTGTTCTCTATATCAAACCCTGCTTCATTTTAAACTGTGACTATGCTTTGGAAACAATGACTTTAAAAATTACACTTTATCACTTCATATATTCTGCCTCTACATCAAATCCCTTTGGTTTACACGTCATTGTGAAATACCAGGCATGTTCATCTATGAAGGCTTTTCTACATGTACAGGTAGGCTTGATAGCATTCCAGTTAATAACTAGTACTATCTGGAAAAAAGTATGGCAACAATGCAACTTCAGTCAAAAAAATTCCAAAAGATAAGAATTTTTAAGTAGGTAGAGAAAAAAATTTGAACAATCCAAAATGCAGCACTGCTCTGTAAATTTCTTAGGAGGGTTTACTGACAAGTATTCTTTGATTCTTTCTGTTCAACTTTTTGTTTGGATTATGACCACTGGACGAAATGGTCTGCTTGGAGTTAAGGTGTTTAAACCAGTACCTAATGCTTTGTTAATTGTAATAAGACAGATGGTTTATTTTAGTGAATCAGCATTGCCTTCAAAATTTCATGGTGTACTGGCACTGTTCAGAAAGGAAGGGCTATGGGGAAAGGAATCAATAGGAATCTTGAAATTAGTCTCAGTGAAGTGAAGAAAATGGTAGAATAATTTTGAACCTGAAATTCCCATTTGCTAGTTTTGGGAATCCAGAAAGAAAATCACTGCATGTTTTTTTCTGTCTCTAGTGACTTTCACTGATACAGTTGACTACTGCTTGGGTGTAAACTGTTTTCTCTGATACACTGTAAAGTCCTTCAAGCAGTAATAGTGTATAGATTATGCAAATTATTGACACCAAAGAAAGGTGACAGAAGTATGTAGTGAAATAGTAAGACTAAGTCCTTTCTAAGTATGGAACAAAATACTCCAACCATATGTTTTGAGAATTCTAGTAGTAGAAAATCTGGACTCAGCAGTAGTTAAAACTAGTGATTCTCTTTTAAAGGCCTGTGTATTCCCTAGAGACTATTCTGTCTGAGCCTAATTGGACTTTATGCCTTTGGCTCTGGAACTGAAGATGCCACTGTTGCCAAAGGATCTTACAAATGCTTAGTTTTCAGAGCTTCTGAAGTTCTGTAAGAGTCTATTATACTTTTTCAATGAGACTTGAACAGTGTAAAAAATTAGTCCAGAACAAGAAATATATTAGCTCACATGCTGATTGTAACAGGCAGTTATGTATAGGAAAGTCATAGGCAGAGTTAGTATTTGAAGAAGAAAAAGGACTAGGATGACCTCTTAATTCCCTTCTATTCAAACTGAAATAGGAATATGACTTTATGATCAATTTTTTTCAACTGAAGTAATGCTCAGCATAGCTTGGGAAGCATTTTCCAGGAACATTAAATACCATCTGGAATTGACATCAGTCTGTTTTATTTTGACCCATATTTTTATATATTTGTTGACATTTTTGGGGGACATATGCGATGCTAAGTAATTTCTTATCAGCTGAGAATCAATTTCTTTCTCATATTACAACTGTTTGTCTCCTGTTAATTGTACTGTTGTAGTATTGTAAAGGTGCAGTTTCTGAGCCATTCTTGATCTTCACTGTTTGGGCGATACTGGTTTGTATTTAGCATTACAGTTCTGCTAGTGAATCTACTTGTTCCAATACTTTATGTTCTCATGAACATTTCCCAGCTTCATTCTGGAACAGTCTTTTGTCTCAGCATGACAGTCAAAGGTTCTTTATCTGAAATAACTGCAGAAAGTATAATCTTCCACAGCACTTCTGTGCCATAAAGAAGCCTTGTACCAGACTATAACTTTTCTTGCAACTTGGTTTTCCATAGAAAGAATGCATAGTTAATGCATTTGTTTTCTTTTACTACATCGCCAATGCTATCTGATCCATCTTTCTAGTTTCTGTCCTTGCTTTCTTCAGTGTCTCCTCATATTCTCTCTGAATTTGTATCATGTCCTTAGCTATTGCATGGATGCCTGTAATGTCCCTGAGTTAGTCTCTTAGTCAAAGAGACTAATACAAATACTTTTGTCAAAGTATTGCACTATTCCACTGTTGATTTTATCCCCAAAAAGAATAAGAAAAAAATACATTAATACTGTGTATCTAGCATACACGATTTAGCTGATTCTTCATCTTTTTTTTTCTTTTAAATATCCATTTTCTTTTTTCAAAACAGTTAATTTGTTTGCATCATCTATTTGATTACCTGATATTAAATGTTGCTTAAGTTATGTGTGTAAACTCTTCTAAACTCTTCTTATTTAATAGCTGTATTAGGATCTTCAAGGTCAATACAAATTGTAGTTGGGAGGGTGCCTTAGGGCTGTGCTATCAACCTTTGTCATGACAAATTCACACTACTTATGGTTCTTCCCTTTCTAGGTGTATTTCTGAATCTATTGGCCAAAGTCCATTTTCCTAAAACTTCTATATATTGTAAAGGAGCGTATGAATCATGACAAATATACAATGCCCAGGAATGTCCATAGCCCCTCAAACGCTGCACAATTAGATTTATTTGAGTGACGGATGCATGTTCTGACCATGCCCAGTTTAGCATATTTAGACTTAGCAAAAAGGAAGCTTTTCAGCCTCAGTGGCACTGGAAAAGTTTTCAAGAGAAAGTATTAAGAACTATCCTTATTCTGAACTGTTGCTTCCACTAAGGTCATCTCACCTCAGGCTTTTTGGATCCTTTCCCATCTTAAAGCACAATGTAGGACTATCTTATCTGAGTGAGACCTAATATCTCTGTAGAGTATCCATAATAATGCAGTATGTTGATTTCGGTCACTTTAAAAAGCTTGAGAGATTCTCTACAATGAATGATACTCAGTTTCTCTGAATTCCTAGATTTTTATGTTATTTATTCTGTAATACTTTAGACCTGAGGCAGAGATTTCTGAATTTATGTTTTGGGTAAGTCATCTGTTCTGAATATGGCAAATTGTGATTTTATTTCTCACATTTGTGACACATTACTTCAAAACTTGTGGCTCTATGTAGAATCAGTTGTACAGACTGTTGTCCTGTGTGGGGCTGGGAGTTGGACTCGATGATCTTTTGAGTCCTTTCCAGCTCAGTATATTCTGTGATATTGCATATAGTAATTTCTGACTTTCAGATTTTGTACTCTCCCTGCTCTTTTGTGAGTGGTCTGTGAGTCTGTCAGTATGCAAATCAGTCTTGATCTTCCCATACATTTTTAAAACAATTTTTGGGCAACTTGTGAAATTCTGTAAATGTACCTTACATGATGTATGAATAACTTCAAAACACTTGAGTTTTTCTCCAAATATCCTTTATTATAAATTCTTTTTGCTTACAAAAGTGTTTTACTCAGTGAATATGTCCAATACACCTTCAAAAATTACCTTGACATGAACTGTGTAACTAGATGTTTTTTCACGATCATGTACTGACACAATTTCCTACTTAAGTTGCACAGCTGGTTTTGGGTGAGGTGATACAGTGAAGATAGGGGATGTTTGGTTTACTTTTTTTCTGGGATTATTCCAAAATATATCATTTTGAGAAGCATCAGTTAGACGGCAAAGCTAGGGGATTTCATGAGACTGTGATTCAGTGATGTGCTTGGTTCAACTACAGCACAGTCTTTTCAGTACAACTGTAAATAAACACTTGTTACTGGATTATAGGTATTGGATACTGTGGCCTCCCTCTAAAAAGTCTGTATTTCCAGCATTTTCATATAATACCATTTACCTCTCTTTTGATCTAGGTATGTCATGAAGATCATTCACTAGTGATACAAGTTAAAAAGCTCATGTGAATTCTTTTAGCTTTCTGTCAGCCTCTTTAGTCATGCTGTTTAATTGACTTTTCTGCCTCATATTGCCTATCTTCAGTAAAAATAGAGTGTTTAGATATTTTCACTCAAATGACAATTCAAATAATGTCTAATATGACCCAGAATACATTTGCTGTTACTTCTTGTATCAGTAGCTAAAACTTGTGATGTTTTTCACAGAGCTGGCCCTAAAATCTTCATTTTACTATGTGGAGTGTCATCTCTTCCACAACACTTCCATAGCTTTTCATACTGTTGAAATCAGAAACTTCACAGAAGATACTGTATTCTGCCAAAAGCAGAGCTTTTGGGCTTGACTTGCATTTTTCTCCTTGCTAGATTGCTCCTATCAATGAAGTTAACGTTGTTTAAAAGTGTTTGTCTGAAAAACACTCTTTGTACTTGCTGGGAAAGGCTACAATGCTGCTTATTTACAGGCAGTTTTGTCTGTTTTCTCCTAAGACCATCATGTCTGATGATCATGTTCAGAAGACTGCAGAATGTCTGTGAATAGATTTACAGTAAGTTTTACAGGTCCCCTTTAGCTTGTGAATTTTTAAACTTCTAATAAAATTGTTTATGTCCTTGTAAACAAGGTGAAATACCAGTCAACGGTGACTATGCATGTGTGAAAATTCTACTGACAGCCATAAAGTAGTCATAAAATATGGGCTTGGCATGGCTTTAAAATCACTACAAGAAAAGCTGATATTGTTTGCTACTACAGCTATGGTCTTTTCCACTTAAACTGTGGACCTCAGAACTGTCTAGAAAGTTTCTGTTCTGCTGATACTGGTGTTTATCCCATTTATGATAATTTTAAGAGCTAATGAGTGACTTTGACTTAGAAGTATTATCGTCATAGAATTAATAAGCATTTTACATTAAAACATTAGTCTGGCCCTAGCAGCCAAATATTCTCTCATAAAAGCTAAATTAATCAGACAAGACTCCTGAAAAACCTTGTCCCTGAAGAAAATAAGTAGCAAAGCTGAGGTCACAGAATAAACCACAAATCGAGCCACTAGCATGGCTCAAAGATTTGTTAACACAGCTGTAAACTGTAAACAGAAATTTTCTAAAAAGCATTGTAGTGGTCCCTCTGTTGACAATGCAGTGATTAAAAATTGAAACTATCATGACCACTATAAGGGGAAAGCACAAAACTGGAAACAGTCTCATTTTCATTTCCACAAGCCTTATCCACCAGTTCGAAAAAGTATTTTCTAAGCCATAGGAAAAAGATGAAAGAGACTTATTTTTATGACAACAGAAATTAAATTACATAGCAATAGGAATAATATTACCGATTTCATGCTTTTATCTGTACTTCTCATCACGGCTTGAGCTTCTATGTAGTAAGCATTGCAAAAGCACCAAAAAAAAAGAGTTCCCTATTAAAAGGATTACAATTAAGCCATTATGAATTGGGTTTGTGCAATTGTTTATTATTTAAAGTTTGATCAAAGCAGTATTCTGGAATTCTCTGCTGATCATTCATTCCAGATGTTTGTCAGAGCTATAACTTGTATTACAGTTGGGCAAGACATGTGGCAGACTGAAATACTGTATAGTGTTTATATACTGTGCATATCTTATGCTCTGGGAAATATATCCCTATTACATGATATCTTTTGTACTGCCCAGAGCAGCACCCCTTACAATAATAATTTCATTTTTAATTAACAGCTGCATGGCTTTGGCTGCAGATTTTCTGCCCTCTCTGTGTGTGAGAATACATCTACTGATATATTTATCTTCAAACCTAATTTCAGATGGACTGAGTATCTCAAACTGTTCTTTTCACTTCAATGTCGTATTTCATCTATTGAAAGAAAATCCAGAGCCATCTGCTCCCTTGAATTCAGTTATGTGGATTTTTTACCTTGAATTGAGATTTTCACGGTGGATTTTAGTAGCAGTGATATTGCCCTTATTTTGTTCTGTGAAAGTGGGGTGTCTGTGCCACTACTGAGTTTGGTAGTTTTCTCCATAATCTGCTTTAAGTCAAAAAACCACATCCTTAACTCCTGTTAATGTCCTCAGCTTCTAGGGTTGAGATAGTCAGCTGCAGCTGATGTTACATGCCTTGCCCCTCCCCCCCCAGTGATGATCTTTGCCTATTTAAATTTGGTTTCAAGTCATAAGAATCATAGCATCAACGAATGATTTGGGTTGAAAGAGACCTTTACAGATCACCTAGTTTCATCCCCTCTGCTATCAGCAAGGCCACCTTCCACTCGATCAGATTGCTTAGAGCCCCATCCAACTTGGCCTTGAACACTGCCAGGGAAGGTGCATCCACAACTTCTCTGGGCAACCTGCTCCAGCGTCTCACCACCCTCACAGTAGAGAATTTCTTCCTAACATGTAATCCAAACCTACTCTCAGTTTAAAGCCATTCCCCCTTGTTCCATTACTAAATGCCCTTGTAAAATGTCCAGTTTCTTGTCGGCCCCCTTTAGGTACTGGAAGGCTACTCTAAGGTCTCTCCAGAACCTTCTCTTCCCCAGGCTGAATGCCCCCAACTCTTTCAGCCTGACTGCATAAGAGAGGCATTCCCATCCTCTGATCAGCTTTGTGGCCTTCCTCTGGACCTGCTCCAACAGGTCCACATTCTTATGCTAGGGACTCCAGAGCTGGATGCAGCACTCCAGGTGGGTTCTCACCAGAGCAGAGCAGAGGGGCAGAATCCACTCCCTCGCCCTGCTGGCCACACAGCTTTGAATGCAGCCCAGGACACACTTGGCTTTTCTGTGCTACAAGTGCACGTTGCCAGCTCATGTTGAGCTTTTGGTCAACTAACACCCCCAAGTAATTCTCCCCAAGTCAAAGTTACTGACACACCAAGACTGCAGAACTGAGAGGTGGAAATCAAGTACCACCTTCTCTACCCCAGCTTTGGTGTAGAGAAAACAGCAGGAAAGTTGGACTCACAGGAGTATTCTTGGGATAAAACCTTGCAGCTGAAGAGTGTACAGTGTACATCCCTCCTGTACTGTTATGTATAGAGTATGCATAGAGTTGTGAAGATCTGTAACTGTTAGAGAATTTCTTTTTCTCTCCTTGAGATGGAGAATTTTTTGTGTTTTGGAAATGCTGAGTGGGTAACAGTTCATTCTGTCTACCTCAGGAAAACCTGGATAGGTAGGCAAGGCTTTACAGTTTGCTGTAAGGAAACTTTGTAGAAATTCAATCCCTGCTGTCTTTCAAATATAGTCACGTCGCAGAGAACTCCGATGAAGTTTCTTTTTCTTTTTTCACATGACTGTTTTTGTACAAGTGAAGAAGGGGAAAGGTGGTCACTGATGGGTTGTTGTGTTTTGCTTGTTTTTTCAAGGAGCATTCTTTTTCAGTGCAGTTCCATTTAAACACATAAACATTTTAAGGATATGAATGCCTCAGTCAAACAGTGCTTACCCCTGAAGCTAACTTATGTTGAAATGCTTTTGCAGGGCTTAGCTGTTTATGTCACTACTGGAGTGTCTGGAACTGAAAGCCATTATAAAGATTGTTTTGTTTTGTTTTGTTTTCCTTTTTTCTTTCTTGTCTAAACTGAACTTAAGATTCAAATGTAAACACACAGTGCTGCCACTAAATTTGCAACAAGTCCCAAGAATACTTCAGTTACTTCAGATAGTTCTGTCTTCATCTATGAAGACACCTCCACAAAAGCAGGGCATGATTGATGTACTGAACATCTAGGGGGAAAAAAATAGCTTCAGTGGCAGTTGTACTTGAGAAGAAAAGGCAAATGTACTTTATTTTCTATCCAGATACTCAAGGCACTTTCTGCTCAAATGACTCTTCTTCTGGTAAACAAAGTAATCAAAATGAAGTTCCTAAGACATGTTTTTTAGCAATAGTAACTGAAAGATTTCTTATGTCACTCTATCTACATGCCTAGTATGCCCATGCTCCAGTCACTCAAATACATGGATTTATCTAAAATCAAAATTGGTTCCAACACACTGCATTCCCCTTTGGCTTATCCTTAGCTGCTTGAATTGTCACAAAAGTCATATTAATAAAGGCAGCTGCTTTTCATCAAAATAAAGTTTGTGGTGCTGTTTTTTGAGTACTGACAGGCCAAAGCTGTGCACATCAATTGCAGTCCAAAGTTCAGAAGGAAATTTCAGATAAATTTTCTGGGGTTTGTATTTCTTTGTTGTTTTCAAGTTAATTTCCAGGTGGCTCTGTTCCACAGCTTTAGTATGCATTTTACCCCATCTTTCAATTTTTTTTTTTATGAAAGCACTTATGAATGTTGTTAAGCATCTGGGTGTTTTTCTGGTTTCTAAAGGCAAATGGATGGCTTGCAAATGACAAATTTGACCATTTCCAGCATGCAAATAAGTTGACTGTTTTGTGTCAGTGATTCCTTTCCCTAATCACATCTTTTAAGCTAAATGGCACTTTTTGCAGATTTTTTTTCTCCCAAAATTTCGAAGAGTGTGACTGTCTTATGGGAACATAATTTCTCTTTAGAAACAAGATGAGGTTGCTACCTCATGGACTGTCAAGCCAAATCCACCTGATGTATATGCTTTGTGAATAATATCACTCACACCTGCATGAAGCAGAAAGTCTCTTTAGACTCCATCTGCATTGTAGTTATCCAGAATGGAAAAATATCTCACAGCAGTAGTTACAACAGTTTAGAAATGACATAGCCACGGTGATTGCTGTCTGATTTCTGCCTGGCAGATAGCAGTGGCTGAAAATTGATCTATGACATTACAATGGCTCTTGAATACTGAATGCAATGCCTAAACATGACCTTAAAATGATAATTTAAGATGTTTGGGTACTTACAATATATACGTCAACACTTTTTTTTGTAGTTGGAAATTTTGATGTGTTCCACTCTGTCTCCCTTCAACCGTTTAGTCTTTGGGGAACTCAGAAAGCAGCATTAGTAGCTCCCAAAATACTGGATATGTCAAATTCTATAGGGATGAGAGAAAAAAGCTGTTGTAAAACTTTCAAAGAGTCATTCATTCTGCCTCTTATCCTACCTAACACAGGATCAGCTCTGACCCTGAAAAAGGATCTCCTTGGTCAATTCATTACTGGATTTCGGAATCTTGCTGCTTAATTCAGTGCAGTAAGGTTATGGAGTAAAAACTGACTTTACATCTATGCATACAGGAACTACTTTCTCATTCTCTTCAGAGTTGTTTCTCTTCCTGCTTCTAATGACATGTCAAATTGATGAAGAGAACTCAAAAGTATCGCCATAAATCTCTGAGGAGCCTTTCTTTGTCACATGCCTGTGTCGCATACAAAGATTAAAAATACATAATCATTTTTCCAATAACATAATATGAGAAATATTCACTTGCCCTTTATCCTTCACCCAAGACTTTACAAAGAAAATTCTCAAAAGAGTTTGACCAATTAGAAATCTACTCTGGGTCCTGTGAATCATCTTATTGAGGTTTATGAGAAAAAATGCCTGCATATCTTGGAGTGTTTCAAGATTTTAAAGGAAAAGTCTTTAATTTCAAATTATGTCTTTATGCTTCAAGATGGATTATAATTTTGTAAAAAAGAGAAAAAATACTTTAATATGAAGTATAAAATAATACAATATATATTATAAATAATATATATTATAAAATGATGTAATATTATAATATAAAAATACCTCCTTTAAAAAAAAAAAAGGTTCTTGTCTGTAGCTTGAGAGCAGAAAGATATGGCTTAACAATGAAGTGTCCATACTTGTCTGTTGAAAACAATCTTTACCTTTTTGCTGAAGTCTTCGGGTTTTTTGTTACCTTGAAAGTTGTTTCCAGCACCCTATGGATGTTGATCCATTACTCTATCAGAATTTTCAGGACCTAATTATGAAAGCTTGGTGAGTTTGATATCTTGCCAAATTCACTTTCAGACTAAGATTCTGTTTCCTTTTTCCTGGTTTAATTTTGTAGAATTTTTTTTAGTCTTTGTAATGATGTCCAAGAAAAGCACCTTGGTCTGTTGATACTTGAGTAATGATAAGTACTTGGATGATTACACAAGTCACTGTCTAGAACAGTTCAGTGTGCTTTTTGTAGGCAACATCTAAAAAAATTACAGAAAAAAAGGGAACGAAAATATATTTTTAATTGGTTTTCATTCTGCTGAGGATAGGAGTAAATGTTGTTTCTTCTTTTGCTGATTTCTGAGATATTTAATTAATTGTTTTGTGCATAAGGTCAACAAATTAGTATCTCTAGATGCAAAACTTTCTTTTGTACCTAGCAAGTACTATGTATTTTTCACTGATTATAGGTTCGAAAGAAGTCATCCAACCTTTTCACATATGTCTTGCCACCTTTCTTACATAAAGTCCTCATTTTATCAGCCATTATTTTAATGACAGTTCTTCTGGAAGAAAAACTGTATAATAATTCCTTGGTAGATATCTCTTACTATTATTTAATCTTGTTTCATCCTTTGAAATCTAATTTCAGGTATTCTCTTTTGAAAAAGTTTTCCATCAAATTATGAGATAATAACTCTTTATATCTAATTTGATCTGAATCTGTTTCAGAGGCAGTATTAAGATGCTGAAATAAATGTTGGTTGACCCTTCATATTTGGAAAAGTAGAGTGAATGGCAATATTAGAACAATAGTGAATTATGCGGCAAGTCATGACACCGGCGTAAAACTTCAGATGCTTGAATTTGACTAACACATCAATCATTAGTAAAGAAACTGAACGCCTGAAGTTCAACCCCTAAGTCAAATAAATCATTCATTTGGATCCTTTTCGGGGGGTATTTTCCTGAAGTCTTAACCTTAATCAGCTTCTGCTTTACAGTCAGTGGACAGCTCAGCCCATTATCTTTGCACCATTCAGCTTGTCAGAATTCATTAGCTTGCCATCTGCAGAGAACTCCCTCTGCAACCAATTGCTTGTTAATTCATCTACAGGAAACTGAGGAATTTTGTTAAAGAGCCATTTTAGGCGAAATATATGATTTATACTTCCTTTGGCACTATTTAGCCAAAGATTCAGCAAACGTCAGATTTTTACAGCTCACCCACACTTGGTAAGTTTTTTTCTTCTTGAGATTTTGAAAGTAAAGCACTTTGTTAGCAATGATTCTGGCAGTGGGTAGATACTACAATAACAATCTTGCAATGTTTTTTCATCAAGCTGTTTAGAACTTTTTTCCCTGTAGGGACGTTATCTTCAATTAAGTACACTAAAAATAATAAGTTGCAGTATCTTTCAATTTGCAAGTTCCATAACAGTCATTAATTACTTGATGTACAAAAAGTGTATTTTTCTGAGACTGCTGCGGGGCATTGAAACTTTCTCTTGAAATGCAATTTCTTCATTTTTGTCAAGCCTGACATACTTTTGTAAGAATGTCTCCATGAGGATGACCAGCATCTTCTTTAACAGAAAATGAGCTATTTGATTTCATTCTTATATTGGAATGCTAAATACTTTAAACAATAATGGACTTCAGTATTGTATATAACTTTACAAATAAAATTCCTATAAAATTTTTTCACCTTTTCTTGTTGCCTTCATGGGAGTGCCATAATAAAACAATCTGTCATGTGCAGGAGTTCTTTCTCCTCCATGAATATTTTCTAGGCCAAAAAATGCTTAGGCAATTGCTTAGGCAACAGGGGATGTACTGTGTTGTGTCAAAGAACTAGACACCAAAATGTCTACAGATTTGCATAAAGTACCAACCAAATTTGCTGTAAAGTAGCAACCAAAGTACCTCAGTTACGAGTACAATATCAGAGGCATCTATAAAATCAATGGAAACACCTCAAGAAAGCTGTGCAGCTGAGACAGAATTCCCCATCAAGTTTTTGCACAAAATCTCAAAGCTTCATAAGAGTGTCATACAGAAGGTTGATAATAATGAGCACTATTATGACGTCTGAGAGCCATCATTTTCTCATTAAACGAACATCTGGCCGCTATTTGCTCCATTCCCCTAGTAAATATTTCTGGTTTTCAATTTGGTTACTGGGATAACTACTCTTTCTTATAAACATACAGTGTACCTGAATCACTGAGAGGAAGAGGGAGGCCTATTAATTATAACAGAGAAGAAGCAATGTGAGAGGTTTCGTTGAAAGGTATGAAGTTTCATTTTTCTCAATAAATACACAGCAATATGGGACATCATTACGAAGACACCAGAAGCCAAAATAATGAATGTATGTCTATTCAAGTTAGAGCAGAGATACAGAGGGACAAAGAGAAAGACACAACTTCTTGCTTCTCTTTACCTCTTTTTTGTAAACTTGATTAGCAAATAAAATAATTGAAGCTGTCATTCTTATTTTTCATCTCTGGAAGCTGGATACGCAGGAGTGAGCTTGCTGTCTTTGACAGTCAGCAAATCTTTAGGAAAAAAAAACCAACACAAAAATAAACAAAGGAAAAAAAAAAAATCACCAAACCCAACTCCAAAAACCCAGTAAGAGAAACAATGTTCAAAATCTTCCATTAACACCAATTTGGAAAAGTTACAGATATTTAGTTATCTGAGTTAAGTTTTGCACAAAGGGATAAATTTCACTAAAATAATGCCTGGAGTAAACAGACAGATTTCCAAATACAGACTCCTAATGAAAGCTGACAGAAAGCAGCAAAATCCACCTAAGGCCCATGTACACTCAAAGGCTTTCATTTTAATAAAATTATACAATAGATTGTAAACTCTGTATGAATGTACACTCAGTGCAGAAAATTAGAAACCTTCAATTGTTTAGATCTGATTTAATAATATTTGCCACTTGCTAGGTGCATTCAGAGAATGGACTCACAGGCCTGTGAGAAAATGTGGTCACTATAGTGACATTCAAAGCAGCAATTAGTGGTTCTGACTGTTCTCCAAAGCACCCCACACAGACAGGAAAAGGCCACATGCAGAACACCTACTGTAAGTCCCTTGACTACGTGCCTGCTTTTCTCTATTGACTTTATAGGACTCACATGTGATGGGTACAGAGAGCGGTCACCTTGAATTGCTCCTCTCAATTTGTTGAGTTTGGCTGCTCTAGTAAGTGCCAGGATCAATCTATGGCTTCACTGCATTAAATATATAAAGCCTATAGAGAGCCTATAGAGGCAAGCTTGGATGGAGCAGATCAGGCTCTGACTGCAAGGTAACAGATGTTGGCTATACCCAGAAACGATTACTTTGTAGCACAGATTATATCGATACATCTGAAGATGTAGGGCTTTTCCAAAAGATAAAGATACACATTATCAATAAAAGTTCCAATCTACATCTGCTATAATTGCTTTTAACTCATTACTATGATGTGACTGTAACTAACAGGAAATTTCTGAAGTAACGTCTTTTCCCCACTTTGTTATTTTAATGAGGTAAAAGCCCATTGATATCAACAGTAAAACTTTCTTTGGTAAATATTTCAATATGAGTTGGGTCTGATATTAATTCTTCATTAGAAAGTAATTTCAAAATAATCCCTTAGGTTAGACTTTAACATGTGCATATTAAAAAAAAAGGTATAAGTTAAAAAAAATTTTTTTAATAAAAAGTGCATTCAACTTCTTGTCATTTCCACTACCAGACACTAGAGGGAAAAAATGTTCCATGTTTTTAGAGCATTAAGATGCAAACCAAACTGTAATGTATTCCATTTTATGCATCATTTCTCAGAATAAGAATGCAGAGTATAATGCATTTGTTATAGATTTTCTAGCTGTAACAGGAAGTGATTAGTTATGCTGTATTCATATTGACTTCATTCATTATTGACTGTATTCATTATTGATTCCCTGAATTAGCACTCAGACATGGGATTCATAATAGTATTCTTTACTAAATAGTCAGCTGGTTTCAAGATGTGGTACAGTCTGATTATTTAATCCTTACAGAGTCTGGAAACCCATTAAAATTCAATGTATTTTAATCACAATGTAACAACTTTGTTCAGGTGATGGTAGCTGGTTCATTTAATTCCTATCTACAGATAGGTTCTTGTGAACATGTTCATTCATAGAAACTGCATTTTTTTCTTTTCTATGAGATATATCCTAATTTTCAAGAGCACAAAGAATTCTTCTATGTTTGTGATTGTGTTTCTTAAAGCAAATCTGACAGCTTTTTTTTATTGAACTCCACACTCTATGTTCTGCTTTACTACACACAAAAAAAAGAGGGGGGAAAAAAAAAGGAAATTTGGCATACTTAGGTTTTTGCAAAATCCAGATACTTTGAATATATATGTCCAAATATATATCAAAATATGTTTTACTTGAAATAATCAGAAGATTTTAGAAAATTCAGTGGTATTTTCTCCCAGACAGGCACACAAAGCAGAAGTGTTAAACAGTGATGGGTAACAGGGAGCACAACAGATGTGTGCAAGTGGGCTCCTCAAACTAAGCCAAAAACCATTCTAACCCAGATGTTGGGAAGTCTTTAGTACTACAGGGCATATGGCATTATAGGACAGTGTTAAAAACAGTGGGTTGTTACCTGCTTTCTTTATGGTTGTTTCTGTTACAACTCCTTAATACAACCTGCTGTTTGAACCGCTGACGAATGTGATTGAGATTCTCAAAGAAGCCCGAAGAAACTAGACTTCTAGTTCCCCCTGAATTTGAGTGAGCTCTGGGCATCCAAGTCCCTGCGCTTCATTTTGGGACCTCAGACCGGGGTTATCCTATGAAGGCGCTTTTCACCTTACTTGCTTTGCTGAATCTCAGCGGGTTAGTTTGGGCAGAAGGTGTAGGAATTCTCCATGTAGGGCAGAGATGCGTGTTGTTCTGTTCTCATATTGATAGATGCAAGAATCGGAGTACAAGGGAGGAAAGATAAATAGAAGTGTCAGCCTGGAGAATTACTCAACATAATTGGTTACCCCTTGTCTGAGTGCAACAGTACAGTGAGAAATGATGCTGTGCTAGTTCTACTAGGTGACAAAAGATGAATTGACAAGTAAAGAATAATATGAACTTCTATTTGATACTCATTTGGTAGGTGAGAAGACAAGCCTGCAAGTACATTTGGGGGCCACAGAGGTAGAAAAAGATGGTCATAACAAGCAAAAGACTGACACCTTTCTACAGAATTATTTGGTTTGTTTGTTGTTTTTCAGGACTGCCCAAATTTTTGATGAGATTATATTCTAAAATGTACATATATCTAAAAATGAAGAAAAAGAGCTCTACAAGCAGATTGGTTGGTTTAGTCATCTGGAAGTAAATAATTTTATATAGAGACAGCCAAATACAGAGTTTAGACAGGATTCTATATAGCTACGTTAAATAACTGGGAAGATTTAATACCTTTATTTATCCTTTTACAAATGTATCTTTATAGAAATTTTTCTGAAAATTCTCTTAGCAATTCTTCAAAATTCCAGTGCCTCTCGCAATGTAAGGGCTTGATTTTTAATCAAAATGTGCAATTAATTAGATAAACCAAAGCAACACATATGTAAAAGTAATACATCTATAATGGCATTATATATAAAAGGGGGCACTTCATATGTTTTGGACAGCTTCATTCATAATGTATAGCTAATGTGACTACTTAGCAAGGCTGAAACAATTTCCAGACAATGATTTCCAAAAATGAGCACATATCCATGCAATTGCTGATGCAGTTATTAAATGTCAGATTCAGTTTTAAACAAGCTTAATA
This sequence comes from Ptilonorhynchus violaceus, assembly GCA_013397565.1. Taxonomy (NCBI): domain Eukaryota; kingdom Metazoa; phylum Chordata; class Aves; order Passeriformes; family Ptilonorhynchidae; genus Ptilonorhynchus; species Ptilonorhynchus violaceus. Next base: position 248,017 of record VZRJ01008045.1, on the reverse strand, counting down.
AATCCTACTAATAATAATGAGACTGATGTATGTTCAGGAAGGCGAAAATATATCTCTAGTGAATGAGAGTTGTCACTGAGATTTCTGATGATGTTAAATAGTTTAATTTTGCACTATTCTATCACATTGTTTTCTAACATTATTAATCAACAACTTTGGCTATGCTATGAGTTATGATCAAGCAAATGCACCTAAAAAATTAGCAGTTCAACTTCGTTTGTAATAGAGTCAGTCTTCTGCCATAAGCTTGATATAAACTTAAACTTCTCTGATACTCCTAGAGGCATCTATCACAGCTACCTCCATTTTATTTCTTTTTCTGTGTATATACCAGAGACAATTTGGTGTCATGTACCTGTATATAATACAATATATGTGTATGTAAGCATGATTTTTATATGTATATAAAGACAAGATTTTTCTCCTGCATTTGCATAACTATACGTAGGAGTTTTAAAATAATTAGTCTAGAAGAAAATAAAGAAAGTTCCATATGGAAAAGACTGTATATATTCAGAAAAAACTTCATTTTGTTCTCTGACTTCTGATTTTTGTCTCTTCCTATTTCCTAAAAATTCAGTCAGTTGCAAATGCAGTGATTTTCCAGTATTGAAATCATAACCAATAAAGCTCTTGGTATTGAGCTCTAAGCTATGCCAATTCTTAATCTCTAAGAAATATTTATGTGTAATCTAAAAGAAACAGGAAAATATATTTTGTTAATCTACTAACAAAGATTAAGTGCAATTCAAGCTGGATTAGCCTGCTGTACTCAGTAGTAGTCCTCCTGTTTCATAGTACTAAAGATAATCCTTAATGGCAGAGAATGTTACTGAGAGAATTAGCAGTCCAGTAGCTGAGAATTTGTACAAAAGCCAAAATGAAAGATTTGGCACAGTCTTAGTTTCTTCATGTTGCCTCTACAGCGTTCTCTTCTTTTCTGTTGCAAGTGGGACATATATGCATGGTCCTCAGATATCAGCCAGCTCTCCTGGACGACTCCTGACTTGTCCAGGGCCATATCCTCTGGAAAGGTTGAAATGTAGAGCTGTGATCCTGCTCTTGTGCCTAGCTTCTTCTCTTAGGGTCCTGAAAACCACCATCTCATGTTCACTGCAGCCAAGGCTGCCTCTGACTTTCAAGCTCCTCACAAGTTCTTCCTTGTTCATAAGTACCAGCTCCAGCGTAGCACCTTTCTTGTTGGCTCTTCAATTGCCTGTGCTGGGAAGTTGTCTTCAGTGCTCTCTATAAACTGATGTTGCTTGAGCCCTTCTGTATTGTCCTTCTGACATGTATCAGGGTGGCTGAAGACTTCCTTGAGAACTAGGGCCTTGTAGAAACTTTGCAGCAGTGTCTTACAGACCACCTTCTTTCAAATTGGATTAAAAAGTTTCAAACATGGGAAAAGGGAACATCCGGACAGGAGTCACTTGAAAGCATTTTTTGAGGGTTTATGATATTTAAAGATTTTACCTAAAGAGGATTTCTTAATATTTAGAACCCAAGATTGATCCTTCTGCTAGGAAATTTATTTGTCAATGAATTTTACCTCATCTTGTTTTTTCATCATAGTATGTACAGCAAAAGATTATCAGTAGGTATAAAATATGAAAAAAAAATCCAGAAACGTTCTATTTTGCTTTCTTCATGTAGATGGAAAAATATTTTTTCCTCTGTTCTTTCTTGTACTGTCATTTTAGTTCTAACCCCACAACTCCAGGATAGTCCCTAATATAACAACTGGGACATTTTAGCACAATTTGCTGAGAAAGTAAAATAGTAATTGGTGGGTAATATTTGTAAAGCCACTTCATGCTGCTAGATTGCCAATTCCAGTTAAAAACGAGTCTAAACATTAAATGCAGCTTTCAAAACCTGAACTAAAGTTATTTAAAAAGGCTATGATTGAATCTGGTGCAACTTCTTATCCCTTTTGTCTCTACTGTCAAATCATTACTAAACCCACTCTTCAAATGGTGTGTGTTGGCTTTGTGGCCAGCCTACACAACCAGTTCTGTACGAACAAAATTAAAGTCTACATTATGCATATTCCTAGTGCAGCTGAGTGATCCTTTCTGAGGGCTACGTTGTAAGTTAGGGCCGTTTCAGATACAGCTAAATTGACTGCAGACTCTGCTCAAGCCAGTTCTCCACAGAGTAGTGAGAATCAGTCATGTCTGTGTCTTGACTAGCAAGTAGGTTGGAAAGTACTTCTTTTATATATGTACAGCCATCTTTCCACTGCAGCTCACAATGCAGGAAGCATGTTTACTTACTCCTTAGCATAGACCACTGTCAAATATTACAGACAGCTTTCATAATATCCTAGTCTAAAAAGTGACAGTAAAGATTCAGTGCTGCTATGCACTGGGTTGTTAGGTTGTACACCTATTTGGTCAGTTTTGGAATATTACTGAAGAGTTTTCCATAGTAATTTATTTTTTTAAAAAAAAGCACTTTGTACATAAGTTAAATTTTTGTTTTGAAAGGGAAGACTAGTAGTTACTTGATCAGCTGGTATACAGTAATCATTTTTCTTATAAAATGTCAAAAATGTCTAGTTACTTACTTATTCACAAGTCATCCCTCCTAACTGAGATATTTTCATAGAATCATAGAATACCAGGTTGGAAGGGACGTCAAGGGGGATTAACCTATATTGGCAAGAGCACAATAAAACCACAGTGTAGGCAAGATGTCTCAGAACTGTGTGCAGCTGAGTCTTAAAAGTGTCCAATGTAGGGGAATCCCACACTTCCCTGGGGAGATTATTCCAGGAGTGGATTGTTCTCATTGTGAAAATTACTTGTGTCCAATTGGAATCTTCCCAGAAGTAACTTGTATCCATCACCCCTCATCTTTTCCATGTGACTCCTTGTAAAAAGAGAGTTCCATTTTCATCTTAGCCACCCTTTAAATACAGGGACATGGTGATAAGGTCTTCCCAAGCCTTCTTCTCTGAAGGCTGAACAAACCCAGTCCTCTCAGCCTTTCCTCATATGACAGGTTTTCCAGTCCTTTGGTCATCTTTGTGGCCCTTTTCTGGACCCTCTCCAGCCTGTCCGTGCCTTTTTTGTATAGTGGAGACCAAAACTGAACACAGTATTCCAGGTGTGGCCTGACAAGCACTGAGTAGAGTGGGATAATGACTTCTCTATCCCTGCTGGTGATGCCCTCATTGATGTGACCCAGTGTCCTCTTGGCTTTCTCTGCTGCAGCAGCAGACTGTTTGCTCAGGTTGAGCTTGTTGTCCACCTGACTTCAAATCAACAGAAGTGAAGCAACCATTGTAATCGTACATCTAGAAGTGATTAGCTTTTGAAGATGGACTGCATTTAAACTACAGATGCAAGCATTATGAGAGAGCTGCACTGCGTTCAAGACATTAACTTACTACTTTCCTAAAATTTTTGTGGACTAATTCACGGATGCACATATGAAATGCTAAATTTACAGATTATTGGCTCAGAAAAGATTCTTGACTTCAACTTGGACATCCATCTATTTATCCCCCAAAAATTTTTTTACAGATGTCATTACTGCTTTATACTTGACTTTTCTTTGAGCACTGAATTTTGAGAGCAGACTGGTTTTTAATGTCATTTAAAATGAGTTGATAGGCATGTAAATGCTATGTGTAGTTTATTGCATAAGGAAAGTACCAAGAATAAGGTTCTCCCATTATATTTTAATCCACACTTGAAAGTTATCTAAAATAATTTTTAAAACATGTTTCAAATATGAACTTCATGAAGCAACAGAAATCATCTCTATGGCAACATTATTCACTGCATTAATGGTGTCCTTCATTTAAACAAACATTCTCAGTGATGGCTTTGGCTGGCTCTTTGCTGAGTTTTTCACAAATAGTATGATCATTGCTCTCAAAAAGTCAGTGGGCAGAATTATGGTGTCCAATATGCAAATTCGGACTGATTTGATCCTTTTGCCTCAGAAAAACATAGAAGTAACTGAGGATCTTGAGAAGTTAGTCCCCCTTGGATGTGACTGATTCCAGAGCCATCTTTTGCATATAGATATGATCTGGACCTGAACCAAAGCATTTATCTGTACACTTTCTAGCTTAATGGAGAAAGAAAGTGTTTAGAAGCTTAAGTAAGTTTGCTCCAACTTTGATCCCTGTCTATATCAAATATTTAGGCATATTGGCTAATAGCCATGCTTTCAGAATTCTGAAAAACTTACCTCCTCCTGCTATGCAGATCTTCTTACACTGAGGGGTTCTGATTTAGCTGATTACAAGGGCTGTTTGTTATTTTCAGCGTATAACTCTGTTCGGGTTCACAGTCATCTACCAAGAAAAGTATTGAGGATTAGCAATAATAGCTAAGAAAATAAAGATTTTTCCTAAATTATAGTATAAACTATCTCTCTCTTTTGCAAAATTATTTTAATTTAAATGTACAGAGTAAGATCTGAACCAAAATAAAATGTTACTAACAAACAGAATTCCAACTGGTGACAATTACAATATCCCTTGAAATACTATAGTATTTTTGTATGTGTAGTAAATAATTAAAAATTATAATTTCACCGACCTGTAGCTCAAACAACTGGCCAGAAATTTGGTATATGCTGAACTACTGTGTCTCCCAATAGCATGGGATTTGTGAATACCAGAAATAAGTAGACTTATAAAAGCTCAATATTTCATAAAATGTATATCTGTTCAGGTTATAGAACAGAAAGTTGTTCCTGTGGTAAACATTGTAACTTCTGAGGTTATGCATGTTACAGTAGGTAGCATTTGTCATTATGAATTGAGCGTTACACATACTTCATTTTTTAGCCGTTTCTTGTTTGTGCATATCGTTCCTAAATGACCAAAAAGCCAGAAATGTGGGTATCTTGTATCATGATGGATGAGTTGATTTAAAGAACATTCTCACCCAGTCTGCACATACAAAGAACAATACAGATGAGAGACAGGCCACAGAAACAGTGGATTATTTCTATTCTCTCAGCTTTCTGAAAATGCGACATGCACAGATCTAAAAAGGCTCGTGCTCTTTGATATTAAAACTGATTTTGTTTATTAAATAAAAGTTAAAACGTAAACTTGTTAAGGATATGAACATGATTTTTAGTAAGAGTTTCTATTTTTACCAAGGCATTATAAATAGAAATAATTAGATAGATTTCAATATAATAAAATTGTATTTCTTTGGAAAGCCTATGGGAGAATAGTAATGATTGATTTTAGGCCTTGATATGGACGCATTGTCAAATGTATATGACTTTAAATTTGAGAAACCACTAAATAGATTTATTCTCAGTGCCTGTAACCCTGTACGGTTTCCTCAAAGTTACTGTGATTATGTTGATTTACTCAAGTAAACATATTCAGACCTGAAAGATTTCCTCCAATACAATTGCAAGAAAATACAGAGAAATGGCATGTAACAGTCATCTCACTTTGTCTTCCATTTACCAGAAGGTGAACACATATCCAGTAGCAGTACTTTTCCTACAATGATCATTGCAGTTACAATTTCTCTCTAACACAGAGCCCTTTTTAGAGATGGCAAGATGAATGCATATTAGCACAAACACTGGCTCTTTAACTTTTTATGTTCTTTTACAGCTGGCCTTTGCCAAAGGAATACAGGTTTATACCTGAAGATTCATTCAGGCTACTAAATCTAATGTGTAACTTGTATTCATTCTTAAACACAGCTGAGAGTAAATAAGACAATTCTATTCCCAGAACAGTTAACTTCGCAAGAGAAAATGTCAGACTTGACAGATTTGTTAACTTCAGTGACTGCACCAACGTTTAATAACACAAAATAAATGCTAGTTAGAGCAAAAAATTACCTCAAAGATTGATAGGAGGTTTAATGGTAAAGTTTTGATAGAGGACATAAGCATTTTTTTCACTCTTTGATAATATTTAGTGGTTATGATAATTTTTATAGAAATTCTAGTACAACCTCCATGAGACATTGGCATGTGTTTATAATGTCAAGATCACCAGGATAGGGTATTTATATCATAGTTTCTGAAGATTTCCAGCAGCTATATAAGAAATATATTCAAATTCACTTTAGTTTGACACTTGCCATTGGCAAAGGCACCAATTTTTTCTTAACTTCATGGCATAAAAACTTCAGGACAAAAAGCTGTCCGTCACTTAGTCATGGATACTGTGATATGCTTTCATATATCTGCTAGACTAGGGAATATGAAACATTTTTCTTCAGAGGCTGTCTTTCCCCATATGCCATCCAACATCAATTTATCTTTATGAGAAAGAAAAGAAGCAAAATGGTTGGTCCTAATGTGATTAAATTTTCTCCAAATGCCTCATTCCTTTTGTTTTTGGAGCATCCATGCACTGGAAGCAAAGCTCGTCATTTAGAGCTAGCATATCCTCCGATATTTGTGCCTCAAACTGCAGGGAGAAAAAGGAAAGAAAAAAAATCAAAGAACAGAGAAGGAAGCAGAATAATAATAGTAATTTTGAAAGTGATCCATCAATTTACTGTCTGTAGAAGTGACATATCTTCAATATCTACTGCTGGCTCAGGTCAGGCTGGACATGACCACACTACAACTCTCTTAAGATTACTGGAAGCCCAGAATTTGTTACAGCCCTGTCCTAATGAATGCAACCATTCTTTTGAAAATAGAAATTTTGCTTTTCTGACCTTTTAGCAAAATCTATAACACACAAAGTTTCCTGCACTAAATGTTAGGGTTTTTTTAATTAAACTCTTGATCCAGCTTCATATCCATGAGATTTTAAAAAAATAATCCCTTTGCTCAGGAAATGAAGGTGGGGTTCTACAGCAAACACTGCTCCTATAGCATAGCACGGCAAAGCATCATCCATCAGCCTAAAAGACACTTAAAATAAGAACTTAATAATTTTTTCTCTGAAACATCTTCCAGACTGAGGGACATGTCCCCATAATTAATTTCTCTGGTATTCTTTACGAGTATTTTCCACACAGAATTTCAATTTATTTCTGCACACAAAGTTCAGCCGAGAAAGTGAAATATTTCTGCTTTGTGTAAAAAGCATTCTTTTCTTTAATCTTCATCATGAAAACAAAAGCATTGTGATATCTGGTTTTTATGCTTGAATTTACTTCAAAAGTTTATTCAGAACCTTATATGAGTGAATCTATTGGGGCAATTTTATTCATTCTTAAACGAATAAAAATAAATGATTGATTGCCAATAAATGAATTCAGTTTTCAGAATAGTTAACTTTACAAGGAAATAGGTTATGCCTGATTTTTTAATTTTAGAAACTGAACCATAATATATTAGTGTGTTGAAACATAAGAAGACACTATGTTGAAATTAAAAAAAAACCAATCTACTCAAGTCCCATTAAACCTTTTTATAATGATGCTACTTTTTCTGGATTTGATTTTAAAAGTTTAATTTTATTGCTTCTCAGAACTTTCTTCTAGAAAAGTATTGCTTTGAAATCACTACACTCTAGTTATTTATTGAGGGGGGGATGAAATTATTAAAATAATAAAATTCAGTAATTGCTGCTAATGGAAATTTCCAGGTGTGCTCCTTGAAGGGTCTAATTGTCTGCAGTAATAATGAGTGTGAGAAATATACAAGACCGGATGTATTCATGGTGGTTTGATAATTTAGCTAGATTTCTGTCATTGGCTCTTTTGGGGATTGGGATTTCTTCTCACTTCTATAAAGTTCTATAATCTCAGTGAGTAATGTTCTGTGAGGAACACTAAAAGATCACTAATAATGTGTTTTCAATGAATCATTTTATGTATGAACAATATGCTTATGAATTATAAAATACTAATGCACTCAATACTATAAATCATAGTCCCATATTTCTACAGTTAACTGAAATAGATAGGAGGTTGATTTGTAATTTGAAGTCATGTATAGCATAGTTTTTAACGCTTAAGCCTTGAATGGACTGTAATCAAATTTACATCAACATCCACATTTTCATTATGCACTGGAGGCAGCAGTGATTTCGAGTAATCTTCCCTATTTATAGAGACACAAATGCATAGCATGCATACTTTTTATTCCACCATAGAGCTGAGATTATTTCTCGCCTTGTATTGCCTATATTTGTTCTACCTATATCTTTTGGGGGACTTCAGCTTGCCAGGTGTCTGGTGGAAATATAACACAGCAGAGAGGAGGCAATCTAGAAGGTTCCTGGAGAGTGTGGAACTGCCTGACACAGATGGTAAGTGACCCTACCAGGGGAGGTGCCCCACTAGTGGGTGCTGGATGTGAGCTGGCTGAACATGAGCCAGCCATGTGCCCAGGTGGCAAAGGTCCATGGTATCCTGTCCTGTATCAACAATATGTGGCCAGCAGGACTAGGAAAGGGATTGTCACCCTGTACTCGGCACTACTGAGGCCACACCTTGAAGCCTGTGTTTGGTTTTGAGCCATTGACTGCAAGAAAAACATGGAGGTGCTGGAGCGAGTCCAGAGAAGGGCAACAGAGCTACGGAAGGGCTGAAGTACAAGTCTTATGAGGAGAGGCTGAAGGAACTGGGATTGTTAAGCCTGGAGAAAAGGAGGCTCAGGGACAACCTCATGGCTGTCTACAACTACCCAAAAGGAGGTTGTAGTGAAGTGGGAGTTGATGTCTTCTGCCATGTCTCAAGTGAAAGGATGAGAGGAATTGGCCTTGAGCTGTGCAGAGGAGGTTCAGATTACATATTAGGAAAAAAAGTCATTGAAAGTGTGGTTGGGCATTGGAATAAGTTGCCCGAGGAGGTGGTGGGGTCACCATCTCTGGAAGCGCTCAAGAGATGTCTGGATGTGGCGCTTGGGCATGCAGTTTAGGGGTGATTATGGTGATGCTGGGTTGATGATTGGACTAGATTAATTTGAAGGTCTCTTCCAACCATGATGATTCTGTAATTCTGTGATTCTATGATCTGAGTGAGCAAAAATAGGCTAAAATTCACAGGATAGTAATCACCCCAAAATAATAAAATTTTGTTATTAATAAAAGACATAGAAATTATATTTCTGAAGTTTATGGTAAAAATCATGATTGCAATTTTAATTAATTGCATGCAAATTTGTTCGACAACCGGTTTACTGTTGAGATATGCTAGAATCCAAGCATGAGAGGCTGCATTTCACAGTGAACCTGGCTGCTCTCATGCTTCACCTGTGGAGAGAATTTCCAAGATGCAGTTCCGTGGGGCAGAAGGGAAGTGGAGCAAGTCTCTCCCCATTGTCCTATCACAAACACATCCATTTCTCTGCCCATCTCTCCAGGCTGTCAAGGTCCCTCTGAAGGGCTGCACAGCAGTCTGGGTTATCAGCCACTCCTCCCAGCTTTGTGTTCAGCGAACTTGCTGAGGAAACATCTGCCCCTTCATCCAAATCATTGGTGGATAAGTTAAACGATACTTGGTTTGCTCCTTTGATACTGGTCCTTCTTTTTACATCTTCTGACTTTTATACCTCTAAAGAAAATCTCATATAACTAAGTACTTTCTTATGCTCGAAGAAACAGGCTGCATGTGTTTGTTTGTTTTTTCATTTGACTTAGTATTTTTGCATAGGTTTTTAATTCCTTGCAGACTTGCAAGAGACATTTTCAGGGACTGTCTTGAAAATGAAAAGTTTAACTACTGTTCTTCTCTCCCTTAAGTCTGAATAAGGGTATTTGTTACCTTTTTCCTCACTCTGCTTGCCACATTTTGTTAGTAAAGGCATATGTGGGTGAGGTTTATCTCCCAAAAGAACGGGGAAATGACTCTCTCCCTCAGAAGCAGCTGAGCGGGGTCAATAAAAGCAAGCACTGAACAACAGGAAGATCAGGGACGGGAAGGCATCAAGAGGAGAGCTTGCAGCTACAGCAGGAACTGAGATGGCTGAGAAGAACAGAAAACAGGCCTAAGAAATGAGAAGAGGACCATAGGAGACTATCAAGGTCTTTGAACTGACAGAAATCAATCCTGAAAGAAAGGAGGTGCCTTAGAAATACAAAAAAGGCAGGGAAAAAAATGGTTTGTTTTTATTGTTCTCTGTCTTACACAGTTTTCTTCATTGAGCTCACTGTAAGAAGGTTGATTGATCTCTTTTAAAGCTCTAGCCAGGTCAGCCTCCCTCCACACCAAATTTACAGGAAGTAAGCTTGTTAATAAAATACAACTAAAAATACTGTAAAGAACTGAGACTGTCCTATTCCACATATTGGAATTTATAAACAAAAAATCCACTTGGACTTTCCTAAAGTATGAGTTCAAGCCTATCAGGAAATTACTGTGATGCCAACAAATTCTACTATTGCCTATCAATGGTTTCAACTGACAAACATAAGTTCAATAAAAGATTTAGAAGCAGGTTTTTTCACCTGTTATCAAAATAATTAATTTCTGATTCATGAACTGACCAGTTTTACACCACACAAATGAAGGTTGTTAGTCTTGAGTGAAGAATTTTCAGATCTTTAGGGGAAGCCCTTCTGCCATTAATTAAAAAAATACAGTAATGTGCTAAAGCAGACATTTTTGTGCTCATAATGGAAACAGCTAAAGTGGTTCTCTGAGGGGCTCAAGCCATCTTTCAAAAACGTTGAAGAAATCTTTTCACCCACAAAGCTAAATACAGATCTTTCTGAAACTAAGAAAATCTAGACGGTTTTAGCTGAGATGTGAAAGACACTTTCCCCCCCACCTTTTTTTTTAGCCTTCAGTCACCTGTAGAACATTTTACAAGACTATTGTTTTAAAAATGAGATTATTATTCCCTAACAGAACAAAGTAAAGAAATGCAAGGCTACTGTTCAGCGCTATCTGAAGCTAAGGCTTCCTTACCACTCCTTCCTCTTCACAATAAACTTCATGTCAGGTTTTGTAACACAATATAAACACACAGCATCTTTGACATACACTGATTGTACAGAACCTCTTCTTTTTGGCATCCTTTCATCATAGAAATACTTTTTATTAATATTTATTGAGATAGTTATCCCACCTTTCTTTGGGTGCCTTATTTTTAGTTTCATAAGTAGTAGTGTTGACTTCTGATGTGCTAAATTTTGTTAAATAATGAAGTATGTTGGCACACAAAAAGCCTGTGCCTAAAAAAAGATGAAGAACTGAGCAGTAAGGTTCAGAGGGAGAACTGGAAACGTTTTTACTGAATATTTAAAAGGATACTATCTTTAGCTGGCTATATATAGCTTTGCAGCTTGCTTAAAAGCTTTTTTTGGGGGGGAGGGGTAAGATTTTTGCTAACATTTAAACAAAGATAGAAAGGAGTATAAGAGAAAAAAAAGAAAGGAGCTCCCCAGCCAAGATATTGTATACAGATCATTATGAGACTAAGATTATAATGGTGGTATAGTTTTCCAAATTTATTTTATTTTCACACAGTGAAAGGGCTCACATTTTTTACATTGCAGGTATTGAACTTAATTTTACAAATTGTGTTTGGTTTCTCAAAGTGAGCAGTTAGGATATTTCTGAGTCATAACAAAAATCAATGGGTACAAATAATTCAGATGAGGTATCATAACACAGCTTTTAAATGCTACCACACTGAAATTACTATAATACAAAATCCAATACTTTTGACAGCAACTATAGGTTTCAGCAATTTTGTATCATTGTACTGGAGAGTCTTGTGCTACAGGTTAAGTAAGAATAGTGAGTGATAAGTTCTGAAGACATATGCAGGTACTGAAAGTCGACATCATTTATATATTTATTTCCTATTAGCTAGTTTCATAGTCTCATAGTTTTTTTGACTACATTCACTGATAAACAAGCAGTTCAATCTTAAACAATAGAAAAATAAATGCTTTCTGAGAAATTCCACACCACTCTTCATGAAAGTAAAACCCAGAGAGCAGGCAAATAACTAAAACAAGATGGAGATGAATAACAATTCAATAATATAATTATGATATATGTTCAATGCAGTGACCCACTTATTTGCTCACTTACACTACTTCAACTTGTCAGTGGAGTTAGCTGAATCATTGTTTTAGCCAATTTTTTCTGTTCAAAAGCCTACTTCTAAGGATTCAACGTTTGGCAAATGCATCTATATGCTGAATTATATATCTGCATGTAAGGGAGCTCTCAATAAAGAACTTAATTTAATACTGTTAAGATAAAAGGCACAAATTCAAACCCCATTTTATTCCTAATAAGCATTAAATCTAAAAGTCATGTATTTTGTAATTAACTAATTCAGAGAATATTGAAAAAATTTGGAGTTGTATGTCAGTAATTGCTAAAGAGAAGAAAAATCCTTCAAGTTGACCTCACTTATGTAAGGTACAGTGTGAAAATACCTGAAATCTTCTATGATGTCAAAGGGCAGTCATACCTCACTATTTCTCTTACTAGTTTTCTGTGAAATAATTACTGCTTGAAAATTTTATCCTCTGCTGTATGAAAAATCCCATCATGTGGGGAAAAAGAAAAAAAAAATAAAGAAGAAGCAAGCAATAAATGAATTCTCCTCGTTATGACTTCTAGAACCTGGTCAACCCAGACCCAACTTGTTTTGAAGTTTTATTATTCAGACTGATAGCAAAAAATAGAACATTCGGTTAAAATTTACGTGTAGAAATATTAATTAACTGCAAGAATAATAGTATATCCAGTTGCAGAATACATAGGTGATATACATGCACATCAGTATTTCTCATATTGTATACTGTAAAGTATTGGCATGAATTTATGATAGCTTAGTATTTTGCCTGCAGTGAAGTCACGGTCTCTAATTTAGGCTGACTAGAAGAAATGCTGAAAAAGAAGTTACATCTTTATTTGTCTGAAGAACTAAAGAAATAATAACTTTAAACTATTTTTTTAAGTTCTGTAAAGTCTTTATAGTCAGCTTGTCCCTGTTGTTATTCTGACAGTTACTTTTGTAATGAAGAAACTAAATTGTACAAAGATAGGAATCCTGGGAAGCCTTAAAATAAATGAAAATATTTTCATGGTCATTCAAATGTCACAATGTTAAACTTTGTCTTAAATTCTATAATAGACTATTGCTACTAGCAATGAGGATAACTTTAGAAAATTGAGAATTTTGTTTGTCCACATCTATTTTAGTTCTATTAGAGGAGTAGAAATTAGATATTTAGGTTAAAAAAAAAGTGTTTAGGTGCAGATAAAATATATATTTTCTGCAACTTTTTTGATACAAATTAAAATACAGATTTTACTTAAGGTAGTGCAATGTCTTCATTCTTTCTCCTGTAATACAAAATTTCAACTGTAGTTTAATCAGCAAGGTATTTTAAAATATGCATCTAATATAAACAAAGAAACATTGTTTCTGAGTCAATTATTCTGTACAGTGGATAAAAAATTAATGAATCGGGGCAATAATTAATAAACTGCCTACTTTCTTAATTTCTTATAAATCTATCCTATATCTAAATCCATCTTATTTTGAGTAATACAAGGGCTGAAAATATACTACTTTAAGCTTTTGACAGACTTAAATTGCCAGGGCTATCATTTTAATTGCTTGCTGCAACAATCCAGAATATCTGCTCTAAGAAAGTTGTCTGAAACCTAAATTGTTGTTTCTTCATATTTTGAATTTGTTTGACACTCAGTGTAACCAGTTTAGGTTTAATTTGTATTTCTTACCATATTTTTACCCCAGTGTGGAAGATGCTGCTGTTGGTGTGGGTGTCCATCAAATTACAAAGGCACATGTTAAGAAAAGGATTTTCCTGGCAGTCTGTGGACATACACAGACAGCAAACACAGGAGGATAGGGTAGGTGTCTACTGTTCGACTGTAAAAGTGCATTTTGGTCCAATAGCTGGAGCAAATTTCACAAGGATTTTTGAACCTTTTTACAGAGGAAAGGAACTACACATGTTGGGGTCTTCACTCTCTTTTAATCCAGAGCTGTTTGGCTATATCCTGTTTCCTGGATTCAATTTCTGTCCATCATAAAGAGGAAAAGACAAACAGAAGATAGGTACTAAGGTCCGTCACCTTGCTGCCATGCATATAGAAGTTCCAATTATTTGCCCTTCTTTTAGTTTCCAGTGGTAATGTATTTCTGATGGTACAGAAGAGCAAGAGTTGTTGATACCATCAGTTACTTTCATAAACAAACCCCACTAATATTGCAATTAAAATAGCACTTATTCTAGTGAATTCCCCATGCTACTTGATACCAATTCACTTGCTCCACTCTGGTGTGGGACCATTCAACTTGATTTTTGCTGTAGTGCAACAGAGAAAATGAAGAACTGAAAGGAAGGGAGGAAGAGTTGGAGTCACCTGGGTCTGTGATAGTGGCGCAGTGGAATACACTCTAAAAGTCATCAAACTGATAGGGTGGGAGTGTAGTAGGATAAACATCTGTGTCTTCTCACCTTTTCTAAGAAACTTAGGGCAATGAAGAAGAGAGGAAAAGAGGGGAAAGCATGGACGAAAAAGGCTTCTCTCAGAAACCAAAGCTTTTGGGGTTTAAGGCAGTAAGAAGAGAAAAGACATGGCGATGGAATAAATCGGAAAAGGAAGAAAAGGAAGAATAGACAAAAAGAGAACGGATAGGGGAGGGAGAGCAAACACATGTGTTTATATAAGTGATTTTTTTCTATAATGCTATTTTCCACTTTCTTGGCAGATGTCCTACCACTGCTGATTTTAAGAGAAAGAACTGGGAAGACTATTTTATGAATTCATTTTGCTAGCTTTGCTGTCTACTGAGGACTCTTTAGTTAACTATGGGATTGGCTGAATGACCACCTGTACACTTATTAGTCATAACAGAAAGAAAATGAATTATTTTGTCCTCCTGAGAGTTTTTTAACTTCTTTTTCATCCCAAGAATAATTCTATGGGCAAATTCAGCCTCAAATTCGTGTTACATAAAAGTGTGACTTTCAAAGAGATTCAGACAAGTGATTTAGTGTTTGCGACATTTTAGGCAGTATAGAAATCTCCTGTCAGTTGTGTGGTTGCACCTTCACTCTTCTGTTTTCTCCTACTTGTTTTCTCAAAATACATATTAGAATTTGGAAGGGAATAGACTGCATCTTCACATTTTCTAGCAGCAATCCTGACAGATCTGTGAGATTTTGTACAGATACAAAACATAATTACATTTCACAGGTATCCATCTCTGCCTTTTCCTACTTTCGAACTGTATTATTAGTTTTATTTATCTGAGCTCTGATATTACTGTGCACAGTATAATTTTTGTCTTTCCATTTATTTCCAGTCTCTAGTGCAAATACAGTTGAAGGGGGGAAAAGTACTCTTACGTTGATTCTACTGTGATGCAGTTCAGTTGTGTGATCCTCTGACATCAGCAGTATTGTTATTCTAATCAGTTTCATACAGCTTGCTGAACCTCAGTGTTCTGTAACATCTAGGCAATACCTTGTTGGAGAACAGACTGTCCACAGGATTTTTTTCCTCACAAATGAATCATACAAATTGGAGATAGAAAAGATCAAGTCAGAAGTGGTAATATAATTCCCTTCTGTAAAAGTGGATAAGTTATTCAGGCAAATCCATTTGATCTCTGAAACACTGTCATCATGGTAGAAGAAGCTGATGTTCAAAGGGGATAGATGTTGTGACCTTGAGAACACACCCGCCCAGTGAACTGCAGAAAAAACAGTCCAGGCAGATACCAGAGCTAAAACCAGGGTCACAGAACTTCAGACATCCACCACTATGTCTGCCTGCCCTGGTTTCTGACTTTCACCTGCAAGACAGCAATGGTTTGTTGATTCACTTCAATGTCATTACAAGCCTTCTTGATATTTTATGTTATGTCTTAGTTCACTCTTGGCTGGGTGACAAGAGTCACTTTTTTATTTCTATGTTTTAAAATTATAACTATGACAATGTCAGTTTAATTCAATCTTGTTACCAAGGTAAATAGGTATTAGCTCTGATAAAATTTTAGACATTTCTGTAAAAGAACAGAAGTCTTGTTCAATTTGCTACTGCTTCTAAAGCAACATATCTTGGACATGAACCTACTATGTAGAATCTCAAAGCAAAATATTTCATGCCACTGCATAATGTAACAGAAAGATGAGCATATCCTGAGGTGCACTGTAGCTCTGAGAGCTGTTTAAAGTACTTTTTAAAATTTCATTTCTTAGAAGTTGTTTAAAAAGTGCCAGACTCTGACCACTTTTAGATGATTTTTTATGTTCAGATTCACAAAAGATCTTCAATCAACATCAACTCCTGTGTAGTCCTATGTTAGATACCTAAATGGGCAATGGCAGTCTAGGCCTTTTCTTTAATGCTGCTTTCCTTAGGTGCTTTATCTTTCATGTCACATGAATTCATCCAGTGGATAGTGCTGCCCTTCTTGGCATACTCAGAAATACCTCAGTCTTATCAGTATTGAGATATTCAATATCCCATGCACCTCCTAAATCTCCTACCTGTTACAAACTAAGTACTCCTCTCATGTGAGAGGTCCAATATGAGAGATATTTTCAAAGCAGCCCTGGCATGTCATACAAAACTTCCAGAGGCAAGGAACATCCCCGAGCCTATAGCACTCATCCAGCATACGGATTCAATTCCCTTCTCTGCCTGACAGTAAACTCACATCACTTTCCTTTCATGACCGAACCACCAAAAATAGCACCAACAAATATTTTTAGACTGTAAGAAGGAGAGCAGTAAATTTCTCACTCACATGTGTATCATGGGGCTGCAGAAAAAGATGGTAGGTAATAAAACCACAGAAAACTGTATGTTGTTTGGCATATCTGTAAAACTACTTAATGTCATCTGCATACTCTTTGGCTACAGTCAACTTGGACCTGATACCCAACCATTCCTTTGTTCTGAATAGTACATAATTTGTCACTGCCATTTTCTGCCAATTACTCTTTCACGCATCTGATTTTCTTGGCCAGAAGATGGCATAGGCATTTCAAATTTAATTGTTGCTGCAGCTTCACTGGAAGATTCTGTGTGATAATTAATCTAAATACAGTATAACATTTTCTTTTCTGAATGCATCAGTAATCTTTCATTTATGCTGTGCTGATTATATAAATTTTTCTTCAACTTGCAGCACAGTGAAGCAAAGCATTATAATATGGATTATTCTGATAGATCTTTAATAAATCTATTCTTCAGTATCTCCCAAATATACTGTTATGTAGTTCTCCAGCTGTCCAGACCTGTAAGATTCAGCACCCTGAATTTCTATTAACTGCAGTTAAATGTTGAGGTTACTTAGGTAATTTCAGCATCTGAACTTACCTATGACACTAAATATCTCAACCTTAGTAAGACTGTAAATGAATTTGAACCTCAAATATTTAAACAAGTTACCTGCCTGACATCATTACTGCTATAGGCAGTTGCCATATCTTTAACTGCCCTATTGGTTTCAGTAGTGTCCCACCTAGATGATTAAAGGTGTGTGTGCCTTCTATAACATGACAGAGGCGTACATTTGAAGGAGGTTTTATGAAAATGACAAAGTAACACAGGTCTTTTTTCAGCTTAAAAGGAAAGAGAAAGTCCTGCTTACATATGCTTAAAGCTAGAAGTTTGACTGTGGGCTTTAAACCATTCACATTTCCCTGCATCACCACCTGCAGCATCAGAGTTAACCCGCTAATGAGAAGCAAACCCCACAGGCCCATCATGCTATTCAAATTTAATGCGCACGTGGACTTCTTGATTCAAGACAGGTTTATAAATAGTGCCTTTAGTTTAAAAATAGACTTTTCAGATCTAGGGGAGTTGATATTATGATCTGTAAAGTGAATGAAGCTCCCAGGAGTAATTGGAGCTTATGTAATATTTATTCCTGCATTTTTGCTCAGCTGTTTCGTGCCATTTTGATGCTGAGCTGCAAGGACTGTTAGTTTCTTAGACATTTCAAATCTTTCTTCAGTGAAGCTGGGACTGTCTGCACACTCGCTTGTCTACGTAACCTTACTTGACTTTGGGATTTTGCCTAAGAAACCATGTTTATTGTCCTCACTTACCGCTATTTGAATTTAGCAATTTTTATTGTGCATGATCTCTGTGGAATCCCAAATTGTGCTGCCAGGTACAGCAACCTTCTGATATTAATTTAGTGCTAGAAAAATTATGGAATGATCTTTTTCTTGAAACATTCTGACTGGTTGATGTCCCAGGGAGAAGAAACACTGAGTAGAGCTAAGATCTGTCTCTGGATACATGAATAAGAAGATTTTATTAAATTTGTATTAGGTACTCACAAAAAAAGCTTTCGCTCCTTGATTTCATAGTTGTTTATGATGTTTTACAAGAGAAATATCAGTGCTAATGGAACAACATTCAGGGCAAAAATGTTCATGGAATATGAAACAAATCTTGTTAAGACACCATTCTGTGCATGGAAACTATCATTAAATAAGCAGGAGGCCTGACAAAATGCCTTTCTAAGGAAGAAGTTCATCTCTGTGATGCTGTACTCAGTTATAATTATGAGGTATCACATTGAAAATTTCTGATGCTTCTGATGAAATAGGTGAACAGAAATAGTGACTTGGCAACCAATACTAACAGGTATAGAAATATCTTGAGCAAAGCAGGAAGAGAAAAGGTAGCCTTACCAATCTTGCCAGCAATATGAGGTCTTCTCTAAAATTCACTCAAATTTTCTGAGTACCAAAAAATTCTAGCTGGAGTCCCTCTAAAGTTTTTAAAAATCATTATTTTGTTCCACAGATAAGCTGTTTCCTTTTTTTACAATAATTTATTTTCCCTAGACTAAAAGTTTTGGAAGAGTAAAAGTACTGCACAGTCTTAACACTCGAGGAAAGAGCTCTGTAGATCACATCTCCCTCAATTCTCCTAAAATTGACAGAACAATTAGTCATTTTTGACCTGCTGGCAAAGTGTTCAGCCCTCCACTCTATGTCGGGTATTCAGCACCACCTAGTCTATGTAACTGTAATCTTTTTCCATTAGTATTCTGCACACATTTAAGTTGCTAGAAATTTCTGGAAACTTTCTAATTGCCATTCAGAACATACTTAGTACTAAATCTAGGGAATAACAACCTATATAGTAATTTGTAAATGTTCTGCAAATAAAAGTTGCTACTGATACAACTACATTATGTGGTTCTTACTGAGGTTCTTATATTAATTTTGACATCTTGGCAATCCCATCTGCGTTTTTTCATATAATCTGTCAGAGTCACAATTTTTACACTCAGTTTATGTTGTATTGTGCTCTTGGAAAAGTCAAATTGTCCAGGAAAACACTTGTTTGTTTTCTGTTGCTTTAATGCAGCTTGATATTCAGCAGCTAGGTCTGATATTGCTTTGTGTTTGCTGAGCAGAAAACCATGTTTTTCTGTAAAGGTGGTGAAAATATTCAGTGGAACATTGCTTTAGACAGCATCTAAAAGCATAACCTGCTCAAGCTGGTTACCACTAGATTATCTTTCTTCCCACATCCGTCCATAGCACAACATTTGCTTAAATTTATTAAAGTTTATTTGGCTTATGTCAAAGTCAAGAAATTCAACCTCTACCTTCTCAGTTCAGCCAACCGCTGTTAATGGATAATAATATATTCTTTAGTTACACAAATCACATTTTTTCAAAGTAACATGATCTTACTCTTTAGAGAGAATGAATACTTTTTCTTCAAGGAAGAGTTATTCAAGATTTTGATTTTGTGGCCTTTTTAAAGGGTTCAGTATAGAGCTTCAGGCTTCATTTATAGCATTCTGTTCAAACCTAACTTTGAAGATATAACTTAATTCTTCCATATATGTATATTTTTATGGTACTTGCCTCTAAAATACCAGGTATTGTACAAACAAAATAGTTTAATTTCACAATATGCCATTAAAATATGGGAACTTCATAAATTTTCAGTATTTTCCAGTGATTTTGGTACCTAAAGCTAGGATCATGTTTTTAAATTGTGTATTATATCACATATGAAAGCTCAGCATGATTTCAGATCCAGCTTCAGAGTCTGAAACAATTAACCTCAAAATATACAACCAACATACTAATCCCAAAAATTTTTTTATTTGCATTTTCTATTCTGTCTTAGCAAAAAAGTTACCATGCTTATAAGGAAAATGTATCTAAATCAAGTTTGAAGATAACTCTTCTGGAAAGGCAAGTCATCTCTGCAAGCAGGTTTCTGGTTTCCAAGCAGTTTCTGGCCCCAGTGCTTTGCTCATTGAGCTGACGGGGCTAACCGTGAGCTGGCAGCTTGGGACTTTCCAAACTCATGGGGTTTTTTTGGTTTTTTTTTTTTAAGACAGGCTACCAGGATATTCTGCTAGCCTCCTGCTAGCCTCCAATTTTCATGTGAAACAGCTTGTTTTTCCAAGACTTTCAGTTTGTCACTCTACAGCAGCCAGTTGAAAAAAGCTGGAACAACTATGGTGCATGAGTTTATGGAAGCCTGAAATTTGGTTGGTTCAGAGTGCCTACTCTTCCTAGACTCAGTTGTTTCCAAAGCTAAAACTATTCAGAGAAATGTATACCACCTGTTGCCTTTCAACAAAGGGAAAACCCCCTTTTAATTCTGTCCTTATAATTTGGCTCAAGTGGGTAAATAATGACAATATTAGCAATATTAATGGTGAGTGCCAACAGAAGTTTCAGTGGATAGCAGAGAAAGAAGTTTGGGATGGGCAGTCTCCAGCTAAGCAGAAAATTAATGAGCAAATATGAATAGAATTCTTTCAAGTATTACATTTTAATAAGTGTCTGGATTTTGTATGTTACCATTTCATCAATCCTGCAATATTCTGGACAGGGGAAAAAAACCTGCCAACAGCATCTTTTCATTTACTTTCCACTTCTTGATTCATCAGATAAACAAAGAGCTCTAAGTTCCATACAGTCTCTTGTTCTTGTATCACTTGTCACTACATCAAGGGTAAATTCTGAAAGCAGTGATTTTTTCCTGTGTCATCTTCTGCTTAAAGGAGCTCTGATGTTTTGTGTTGAAATGATCTGGAATTCTGCCAAAGACTTCAGAATAAGCATATTTCAGTCTGGCAGTGAATCCCCAGTCAAAGAAGAAACAACTACAGACACTATCATGAGAAAGCTATTTATAAACCCAGATACAAAATCTATGAAAACTAGTGCAGCAGTCTTTTAATTGAAGCCCTTTGTTCCAGCTGCCATTAGTATAAATATCAAATGTGGTACTTTGTGCATGTATCAAAATTTAAATAACAGTTTAGGTAGCATCCTGAGAAAGATAATTTCTGTGTTTTTGTCTGTCAGTATTTTCAGATTTACCATTTCTAACTGGCCATTTAAAGCCTAAGATTAGTAAGAGAATATGCATTTTAAGATATTTGAGATAATATGTTAAAAAAGTAATTTTGAGAATTATAGTGGCTAAAATGCCCTATTGGTCCATAGATGCTTTTACCTTTTCTGCTAACCTGTTTTTATGTTTGTATTTTGTATGCTTAAAATAAATGCATAAAACAATTCACCAAGCCCACTTTGGATTAATAATGAAATTGTACACCATCTACAGTTAATAATGTATTTTATTACAGGTTGCCATAGAAGCTGATATTTCATCCGCCATGAATAATCTCAGAATTCCAAAGCAGAATCTCAATCGCACAAATGCCTATGTATATATGCATTTATATACCTACAAACATGCATGTATAGATACACACTTATAGCTTTCGGTACTTATGCACATGAATAACTGAGGTTTACATGTAATAGTTATTTTAAAGAAATGAATAAAAGTGACATCAATGTTTCTTGTGAGCTTCTTCTTAGAAATTAGAATGGTTGGGAGGCATTCAGATGGGTTATCATTTAAGCAACTAAAAAAAAGAAAATATAGTCTATTCTCAAAAGAATTCAAAACATGATGTATTCCATTGTCTTTGGAGAATATCATCTCCCTTTGTTAAAAAATGAATCAGGAGAATGTTTCATTGCTTAATTTTCCAGTTTGGAGGCAGAGAAAAATGGGGCATCAGTAGTGTCTGGGAACTGTCTAGGTCACTGCCCAGCATCTTTTTTTTTACTGAAAACCATGGCCCTCAGTTTAGGAAAGACAATTAAGTCTGTATTTAACTAGACTCTTAGAAGTTAAGTTTAGTTAAGTGCTCACCAGAAGATTCAAGGAGAGTAACATAAAAGCCACGTTAAAGTCAGGGAAGCTTGAAATATAAATGGGAGAAAAGATATTTTCATTTCAGGGCTGGAAAAGTTAAGGACTAAGGTAATGACAGGAAATTAAATTAAATAAAGAAGGTAAATGTGAGTTTGGAAATTTATTAGTAATATTATTTCTGCTGATTTTTCAAGAGAGACTATTTAAAACCAAAGCAAGGCTCAAAATAATGAATAGTTTAATTTGATGTGAATTCTAAGTCTGTATGATTGGAAGAATTCAAATAAATGACATGATACAAATAATAGGTCATGGTAATTAAGCTTAAAGACAGTTTTCTTTCAAAAGGTGCATCTTTAAGTTAAGCTACCTTTTTAGACTAAAAATGAGTGTCGTATTTCTGATAAATGACAGTGAATTTTGATCTAGAAAGTAGAAACTAATTACATTTAAAGTGTTCCACTGAGGCTGCTCATTAATATATTGAGAGCAGAAATGACAGAAAAGAGCAAAAGAAAAACTAATACTTGCCTTTTTATATTTATTTTACAGGAAATGTGTTTGTTGTAAGCCTGGCAGTTGCAGACTTGATAGTAGCTATCTACCCTTATCCACTGGTCCTCACATCTGTGTTTCACAACGGATGGAAACTGGGATACCTTCACTGCCAGATTAGTGGCTTCTTGATGGGCCTAAGTGTCATTGGATCAATCTTCAATATTACAGGCATCGCTATCAATCGGTACTGCTATATATGCCACAGTCTCAAATATGACAAGCTGTACAGCGACAAGAATTCATTGTGCTATATTGTTCTTATATGGGCCCTAACATTTGTTGCTATCGTGCCCAATCTGTTTGTGGGATCGCTACAGTATGACCCCAGGATTTACTCATGTACATTTGCACAGTCTGTGAGCTCAGCATATACAATAGCAGTTGTGTTTTTCCACTTCCTGCTTCCCATAGCCGTAGTTACTTTCTGTTACTTGCGAATATGGATCCTCGTTATCCAGGTAAGGCGAAGGGTTAAACCAGATAACAACCCTAGGCTGAAACCACATGACTTCAGAAACTTTGTAACCATGTTTGTGGTATTTGTACTGTTTGCAGTCTGCTGGGCTCCTTTGAACTTTATAGGTCTTGCTGTGGCTGTCAACCCAAAAACTGTAATCCCTAGGATTCCAGAGTGGTTGTTTGTATCTAGTTATTACATGGCATATTTCAATAGCTGCCTTAACGCTATAGTATATGGACTCCTGAACCAGAACTTCAGAAGAGAATACAAGAGAATTATTGTCACTTTTTGTACAGCAAAAGTTTTTTTCCAGGATAGTTCTAATGATGCAGGAGACAGAATGAGAAGCAAACCTTCTCCACTGATTACAAACAACAATCAAGTGAAGGTGGACTCTGTCTGAAAATGGGAATGTTACTATTATCATTGAACAGTATCCAAATAAAGTATCTGTTTTATTAGACCTACTGTTAAATATTATAGTGAAATATACCTTCTACACTGAAAGCACTTTGATCAAGTTCCTTGCATGGTATTTGGGAGCTTGTTACAGAGCTTTGACATACAGATCCTATTATACAACAGTATATATCTTGTATAATGACATAATGATATCCTTGAGGGAATAAAAAGTTATGAATGGATACTTTTTTTTCTTAGATGGAGATAAATGCCTAGAAAGAGATTGAATCAGAAGTATCCATATGGGCTGGTGCAGTAAAACAAATCATACAACTATTCCTGCCACTTTCCACATGCTTTTTCTGGCCAGGTTACGGTCCTGATTCTAAAACCTCTGTAAACTTCATTTAAAAGATGAAATCAGACCTTTATGAAATATATTAGGAGATGTGAAGTGAAAAATCAAGGTTATTGAAAATTCATTAGGAGTTTTGATAAGTACCTTTATCTATATTGCTTTGCTGCTACCATGGACATGATTATCAATTTTTTTGATATTAAACCTCACCAGCCCTCCTAGGAATGACATTCTCAATTGACTTCTCAATTTTAAAATAGCTTGTAGGAGGAGAAACATGCCTGAATGATTATCTTCAAAGCTCCAAGGGCAGGAGGATAAACACCAAGGAAAGAAAAGAGCCATGATTCATCAGCTGAAGTTGTTTCAGCATGAAAAAGAGGTGTAGGAGGGTTGGGAAGGGAAATTTAAACAACCATTATTTCTGAAGAGATGGTAACTCATGAAATTGGGAAATGCCCCAGAGGCATTTCTGGGGAAACACCTTCTAGAAACATAAGTGAGGAAGAACTGTTATATCTCACTTGTGTACAGGACAGAAGTTCTAAATCTAAATCTCTGTGAGAAGAAGATTAATGCATGTAATAGGAGTGGTGGTTGAGTGTGACAGTTTTGTCTGGTTAGCGGAATCTTAAGCCCATGAAACCCTGGGAAATGAGACATATATACAGGATGAATATTTAATATCTTCCTGACATTGATCTCCTGAAAATACCCTGAGATGAGAGGTTATTTTTTAATCTGCCACAGATAAGCTTTTCAAATTAATAATTATGTGTTTACCACAATTATGAACGTAGTGTAATAACCTAGAACAGTTAAACACCTTTAAATAACAGAAAAGAGAAGATACTACTTATGACAGTGGTACAAAGAGGAACACTTGACTCTCAGGACAGGACCTGTTGCGTGGACTTTCCAGAGACAGCAGGGACCTCTTCAGTGAGGGGGAGTACACTGTGAAGTGAGGAAGAATAGCTAGACAGGCTGTCTTCTGCAACAATGAATCTCTCTCTATAATGAAGTCCTCTGGCAGAGAAAAGCAATTCACAACAATAGGATTCACCTTCAAATTGACCTAAAAAAGAAAGAGCATTTAGTTCTGGAAAGAAGCTCCACCTGTCATACCTTTTAATGCTCAATTGTTTATACCTACATTGACGTTCAAGTACACTTGTGCTTTTCCAAGCCAATTCCAACAATGTCAATGGGACTAAGAGCTTCTGAATAGCCATTGGACTTTTGTTAATCAATGTTAAAATGTGAATTTTACTTAAACATTATTTTAAAATATTATTTACTGTACTGGAGATTTTCTTGAGCTTATATATCCTAGAAAACAACAGTCATTCTTTCACTGAACTCCTTAAACTGCATATAAATCTAACAGCATTTCATCCTTCTTGGATCATAGATTAGTGTACCTTTGGCTTAACAACATACTAAAAGGGAACAGATTCATATTTACTTGAGAGCCCCACTGACACTTCATCATCTGACCAGTTTCTTACCTTAAAAACAGGTGCCTCATGTCAAGTTAACAACAGAACTAAATGAACAACATTGTAAAACACTGGATATGAACTAGCAAGTCAAAGCATTGCTGAGGTGCTTGACTCATCTTTGTTTACATTTTCCAGTTAGAACCACTGTGTAAATAACCAGCTCTCTTCTATTGTGGTATCATCATATGATGAGATATGATACAACGTGATTAACAGCATAAAGTATATCACAGCTTTCTTCACTGTGATTTCATCCTTGGAGGATGCTTAGCTCTGTAATTTTATTGCTTTATGTGTAGTGATTTTAGAATAACAAGGGAGGCATGACCACCTTACAAGTAAATGAGTTTTTCATGCAAGAAAAAATACTGTTTAAATTCTTACAAAAATTGCCTTATTTAAAGCATATTTTCAATGAAAATAATGTCTTATATCTATGAAAGTAGCATAAAGACAGTTAAAGTAGCTTAATCATTATTAAGTTTAGAATTCTCAAAGATCTTTCACATACCATTTCCAACAGAAAATGTACAGCTGTATCATGTCTACATATTTACGAGCAGGTTCAAGATACTGTATCCAATATGTGGGTTATCTGAGGAATTAAAGTCCCCTGTAATTCGCAAGTGCTAAAATATATTTTTGATGACAATGAAAATGGTTTGCTATATACAACAGAACATATTATACCAAAGGTATATATTTTATTGAATAGGCCTGTAATAAAAATGGAAAACATTTTTCAGATCTGTATTTTGAAATATTTGTATTAAATCTAAATCACAGAAATGTGCATGTTGGTGATGTTATGAGCTACTAAATATAGCAATAATTTTAAGAAATTAATCTCATGTTCTTCTTTGGGGGGAGAGTTGAGAATTTAATTTAAATTACTATGGATGAAAAATTTGGGCAATATCTGCTGCCCTCTTGAGATTACTTTTGCATTTACTGCCATTCTGAAGTATGTTTTAGGTAAAGATTGCAAAACCACTCATTGTGACAGTGGAAGAATAATGATGTTTAGCTCTGCAGTAATGTTTACTTTTAATTCAAGTCTTTTGCTTCTACAGAGTCAAAGTGATTCATGTAAGACAGTCAACAGCCTTGTCAGCTGCTCATTGACAATGAGCATGGTGATGTAAGTCAGCACTTCACAAGATCTGACTCTTTATGGTCAGCATAAAGATGACTGGTGAAAATAATAACGATTTCTGTCCGTTCTAAGGAGATGGAGCTAGAAACATCTGAAATTAGTTGCTTCTGTGAAAGTGGATGTCCATAGCATGTTTTGTTACATTCCAAGTAATTAAATTTTCTCCTGTATGAAAGGTTAGCACAGCACAATTGCATCACTTAGACTTTTATCTAGATGTTTTAGATAGTGTACTTGTCCTATGGCAGTCATCAGCCCTGGATAGATTTATTTCTAAAACATGAGTCTTGGGAGTCTTCATCTTCAGGGGCCTATCCCTTTCCTACTTCCTATCCATTTCTGTTCTGAGCCCCAGTGAAGCCAAAGGACCTCTGTGAAGCAGCAGTGAAGCATCCCCGCCCCCCTCCCCAAACACAACACACTGAAGACTTATAGCCTTATTGATCTCTACCTTATCCTACAAAAATTTCTTTCCTATATTACAATCTTGATTATGTTGACAATCTGAATATGCTCTTATCAACACACCTGGAACCCTTACAGATAGATAGTTTTATTGGTGGTCATCTACATTGCAAACTTCACATTAATAAAGAAGCTGGGCATTGTTACATATTTACCAGCAAAGAGAATCTCAATGAATATATTAATATCAAACAGGGTATTTATTGTATTTAAATTGTAACTTGTATGCAACAATGTAGTTTCATTTGGAATAGCTTACTTAAGAGTGCTTTGCACACTTTTTTCTACCACTGGGCTAGTGCAAGTGCATAGATATGAAACAAGCATATGTTATTTCAATAGGCATAATATATAGCAACACTTTTACTTTTTTTTCTTTTTCTTCTTATTTGTTTTCGAAGTCAGGTATATGAATCATGCATAATAAACATACTACCATGAACAATCTATATCAGTTTATAGTGCATCCTTCTGCTTCTTTTTGACCACTTTTGAAATGGCATCAGCTTAGATCTAATTAATTATTAGATATTGAAGGGAACTGTTATTTCCCTTAAATGGCACTGAAACAAAAACAGACATAGAAAAAGCTCCTTATATATACACACAAATATATAAATATATGTGGTCATCCAATTTAAAATATGATTTCAAAAACTCCTTCTATCTGAATAACTTGTTCACAAACTGTAGTAATATAGATGGACTGTTATTCTTTGATTCTTTTCTAATAACTGCACTTTCTAAGTATCATTAATATGGTTTATGAATAATTAAGAACTATAAATGTCTGTCATTCTGTCACTGACGCTTGGAAAATCACACATGCTAAAGCTGACTTTCTTAGCAGAAAAAAATTTTCAAGTAGTGGCCTGGCTTATAGCCCATGTACTGTATCTCAAATTTTTGCCTGTATTAAGAATTCCATTATGTGGTTTTATGAATTTACTTATTAAAAATATTATTCCTACCTCAAACTTGTGTCTGAGAGATTGCAATGTGAATAGGGTGGAAAAGACTCACAGTATAAGTCAATAGCCTTTATAATTTTTAATAGAAACAAAAGTAAATTCAGCAAAGGAGTACATATACTAATAATGGTCACAGAAAATATTTTCCCAATTGAATAAAATACTCATCACACAAACCATCCCAACTACCAAACAGTAACCAAAGTATGCACATTTTGAGAAACCATGTTGTTCATAAAGGTATATACAGATTATTCCAAAAGTTATACCCAAACAGCATTTGAGACACGGTGTCTCAGTTTCATCTCACATAAACCAGCACAGCTTCACTGATTCATGTCAGCTGAGAATTTTGGCGTATTAGAGTTCATAAATCTAAAAGTTAGATATTTTACCCTATTACATGAGCAATATATATTTTATTTCTATGAAATTCCTCAACTGTCAGCTGTCCAGGTTGTGGTAGAGTGTGAATTTGCTTGCTAATGATCTGCAAAATTAATCTCATCTAGTGGAACTCTCTCTGTGATTTGTCATTTTTATAAGCAAATATATAAAGTCAGCAGTCTTTTATGTGACTTCGTTTTTAATTGCATAAGTAGCATCTATTTAGCAGAAAATTATACCAAAGTTAAGAGATTTAGCAACAAGAAATCTACTTGCCATTATTCTTTCTGCTTATATTGCATATGTGCACACAGATTTCAATTTAATCGCTACAAGAATTTTACTTTCCATGTTTGTTTCCAGATTCTGAAAGTTTTTATACTTAAATACATCCTCTTTGTCAATATGTGCAAATATTCAGCTTGTTTATAAAAGTTGGAGAAATACAATGGTATTATCACGTGTATGCCTCAGGCCAAAGTATTTTTCCACACAACTTAGCCTGGGAAATTTTCTGCCACAGAGCACTGCCTACACAAACCCTGAACAGGTACCCTAAACAATTGCACTGATTCACAAAAAGAAGATTCTGTTCACTCTTTAAAGGTACAATATCAGATGCTTAAAAATTAACATGGAAAAACTTCATTACGCCCCTTTGCGATAATTTTTAAAGTTATATAAAAATACTATGTAGGATTATTTATGCATGCTTTACAAATCTCAAGTCATGTAAAAAGACATGTCCTCCAAATACTATATTCAAGTAGATGTTTACATCCAGCATAAAGAAACATAGCTACAGGCAAATTAAACCAAATATAAAGCCCTTAGATCCCCAAACTTCTGTTTCAGACTGGTTGAAAAGCTAATATGCCAATAATTCATTAACTATGTTCTAGTCTTTCCTGATAGTTTATTAACATTCAATGTCTCTCTCACCATAAATTTTGCCTAGCTTGAAAGCAGAAATATTAACAGTTTCATTACTATTTATGTTCATACCAGTCATCTCTCCCAACCAATTTTGATGTTAATGCTATTTTCCAGGACAACACCTAGAAATAGATCTCCTTCTAAAAATAATCCTTTCTCCTCTCAATCCCAGACAACATGTTTTCCTTCCTCAGTTCTGACCATGCTATTAGCTTGGCTGTCCCATGTCCACCAGTTAATACCAGTGAACATGTGCCATCATTCTCTTGAGTCTGAAATATCCCTTCTACTGTGATCTATTATGACCACTTGTGGTTTTTAACAGTAGTTTGATATCTATTAAATACTGTCTTACAGACAAATTAAATACAATATTTTCTGTACTAGTCACCCTCAAAAATCTCTGATTTAATACAAGCATAAAAATTTATAGCATGAATAAAACCCCAAGGGGTTATATTCTTTAAATATGAACTTTGATTTATAACCTTTAAAGTGATTATTTTTCTTTTAAGTGCTCATTAATCCCATTTATCCCTTATCTTTTTCTCCACGAGTTAAGAACCCAGCTTCTGTACTGACAGAGGAATTAAATAGTTGCTAGAATAAGAGTTGCATTTGAAGTCTCCTATGGGCTGTGTCACGGAGGGATATCAAATTCAGAAGAGGTAACACTAAGTATTGAAGCATTTGACAAAAAATAAGAGTCTATTAACCAAGATTTTAAAGAAAGAAAATAGCCCTTGTTTCAGGAAGAGCTTAGCAATAAGGAATAGCTAGTAAGAAATCACCCCTGATGTCACCATCAAAAGACTGTTAGGGGAAAATGGGAGCCTATCCTATATATAAACCAAGATTTTACTGCTAGTCTAACTAACGGTTTAATGGTCTACTTAAAAAGTGCAAGTTATTCTTAGTTCAGTCACAATTAATACTTGAAATACAAACCATCTAATTATTATAGAAAATATTTATCATGACAAGATTCAGGTCATGTATATGACTACATGCGAAGCGTAGCTTCATATACAAATCTTCCTAGCATCTAGCCCCTCTTCCTGTTTTTACACTCACCGTTTCTCAGTACTTCTGAATTATTGTTATGCTCCTATTTGTTGAGATGAGGAAGCCATAAAGAAATTGTAAAGCTATAAAGCCACTGAAACCTCCAAGCCTGAAGGAAAGGACCAGCATGGGTGCAATTTGTGTAAATTTGTTTATAACAATCTTCTCTTTTGATTCTTAACAGCATATCTGACAGGAGTAGTGGAACAGTCATTCTCTCATCCTATGGGAAACAGCATGTGAGACACAACAGTGACAGCCCATAGTTAAAAGTTCATTGGGATATTTTTTTGTCATAGGAGGTCCATGAAACATGAAGATAGAGGGTAAGTGTTTACTTAAAGGTCTACTACAAAGATGTCTGCTGTTAGCTGGGCCGGGAAGTCAGACTGGTCCTAAACAGGACTCTCCTGCTTCTTTCTTAAATAGTTCTGGTTTACTCCTTTTAGACAGACCTTGTATTTGATTTATATATTGCTAGAAAACTGTTGTCTGGGAGAGCAGTAATCAAAAGACAAAATCCATCTTATGTAACGTTTCTACTGAAATTTGAAATAAAATATGATCAAATCTCCAGTATAACTTTCAAAAAATAATTTTTCATATTCTTCTTATTTAGGATATTGCTGGCATATAAACACCAGTACTCTAATAAAAAAAACCATCAAAACAAACTGATTGTTTTTCATAGATGAGCATGTATATTCAGGCAGACAAGCCAAGAGACTGTTGAACGTTCTGATAAATAACTGCAGTTTATCATTGGGTTACATCTAAAGATGAGTATTAGGTATTGCCAACTCACCATCTAATCATAGTTAAGGGCAGGATGATGCCAAGGTGGGCAGATGGAATGAAAAACACTCCATTCATTGCAAAAATACACAAATAAGGAAATTTGGAGTAGTGTCTGTAGCCACATGAAAGCATCCTTAAAAAAGGGATTCAGTTTCAGCCTCATCAGTTATTTTACTTTTTTTTATTCTTCAGCATCACAACTTTCAGGCAGTGTTCCATGATACTGAGAACAGCTGTTTAACATCTGTCTATGATATTCTTGGTTTCAGTTCTTCCTTCTATTTTGGAAAAAAAAGTATTCAAGAAGAACCCTGATAATGCATTCCAAATATGTTCATATACAGCTGCACATACATAATTGTAGGCAGCTATGAAAATTAAGTTTGCATTCAGTAAGGAATGTAACAGTCATAGGGAATGACTAAAGCCTTTGGAAATCATATATATTACATTTGTTTTGTCAACACCAAATAACAAACTGAGATATACTGAACCATTGGATTTACATTTCCCTTGTTATCCTACTTTTCGTTTAATTTCATTTAACCATCATGTTTTCTAGGTGGTGGAGATGCCAACAGAAAATTTTGGTGTTCCCTCTGCGCGTGTATGTCTGTGTGTGTGTGAATGAATGGCTGCTCTCTCCTAAATCACCCTGCAGTGGGTCTTTCTCCTCTCTTAGCCTGATTTTCTGTATGTGTTCCTCTGCCAGCTCTAGAAGAGGCAAAGTGACCACCACAGTGGCCACTCTGCAGGCACAGCAAGCTTCCCACTCCAGGGCATACCTCTTGTTGTGATGTTTTACAGTGCTGGGGTTGGCAGAAGCACCACATACAAGTAGTGCAAGAGGGAAACATCTCTGAAAGCTTTTGCTGGTGTTTATGAAATTCTGGTGAGCATGGACCACACTAGTAAAAGCCATTGCTGTTTCATTTTACTGCCCACTAGTCCTTATTTTTTTCCTTCCTAGGCAACAGAGAGCACAATTACTAATATCAGGGATCAAGGTATTAATGGATTTCAACTGAGCCGTGACAGTAGTAGATTCTGTGATGTTTTTTTCTTATTTTCAAGGCTTGCAGCAATGGAAAGTGAATCTAATTGGCAGTATTTTTTTGTGTGTGTTTAGTTTTCAGACATTGAAATCTAGAATTTTCTCAGTTTGCTGCTTCTAAAATGGCAAGTATTTTAACTCTGATGGTAAACTGAAATAGAATGTAAGTAATTTATACTAAAACAACACCATTTCGTTTGTTAAAATTTTCTCTCTCACATTTATGTCAGCGTATCTTGCGGGTAAAGACAGTTTGAATTGGTTGGTGTTTGAACAGGACACATGAACTTTTCAAGTGTTACCAGTGAATTTTATGCAGTCATGATAGTCAATACTAGTTCAATTTTATTATGGAAAATTGGAGGGCATTGTGATCTCATTTAGATGAAACGTATCATCAGGACACCATTATTTGACTGTTTTTAAAGGACACACCTTAAAAGAAAGGTAAGTTATGTGCAAATTCAAGACTGAGTTATTATATTCTTTCTGCTTAAAAGTCCCTTCTCTGTTTTAAAGCTAGCCCAGTATATTTTGCTTTTCATATACTAAAATTTGTCTAACACTGATATGCATTGCTACTCCATGGCAACAGGAGTTACACTCCCAGCGTGACTATACTTCTGTAATAAATGACAGAGGCAGCACAAACCATTCCTTTAACCTGCCATCAAACACATATATGCTTTTATTTGCAAATAATGTGGGATAAATTCTCCCCACTCAAGTCCACACCATGAATTTTATTTTTTTTCTGGAATAAGAGTGAGACATATTCAGAATTAAAAGAAACAGACTGCCATTGGTTCCCTGGATCACTTTGAAAGTTGAGGTTGCAAGCCCTAATCTTTCGCAAACTGTGAATCAAGCACAGAAAAACCTGAGAATAGCATTAAACAAAAACGTGACTTCATATAATAATAAAGTACTTTAATCTGCCTTCCATTTTTGGGCCTGAAAGATGCAACCATTCTTGTATTTTCAATCCTTCTTTAAAAGACAGACTTTTCCAGTGAAGAGTAATATTCTCCTGTAACTGTAAATGAAAAACACCAAATATCATAATCATACAGAAATTAGGTGTACAGTAAGATACATATTTGAAAACCAGCAAAAGCACTCTCCATGTACTTCTCCCATGCTCAACAGCACAAGAAGCTTCAATAAGCTCCAGTATTCCTTTATCACTTGAATGCAAAAATAGCTTGTGAATAGTTGGGTGGATAAATCACCCAACTATTATTTAACACCTCCACTCTGTCAGTCTTTTCATCTATTATTTGCAAATAATCCTAGGTAGGATCAGGCAGTGTGAAGAAACCACAGTAAATGAACTGCATGCATAATATCTTTACTGAGATTTTTATTGCTATTCAGCACTGAGAAAAATTTGTATACTAAAAGACACTAAAAATAAAATAAAATTATACTACTACTGAAGTGGTCACCTAAGAATCAGGTACATTACACATATTACAAAAACTTTCTGTCATAAAAAATAAACACAGGTGCTAATTCTTCCAAGCATTCAGGGCTTCTTTTTCCCACTAATTTTCTAATCCTATTTTTTCCACCCTAACTGTTTTTAATGCTTAAAATAGAGACAATTGTACAACAAAATTCACTAATTTTGATTATTGATCCTATAGATCCTATATGGCCTTCAGGGCATCATGAGTGCATTCCAGTTGGAGGACTCAGTTCAGCTATCTTATACATGCACAGCACATGTGCATATATGGATGAGCAAATACTGATGAAACACTCCTTTTGTACATGTCTGTACATGCTGCTCCCTCGAGCAGCAGCTAGGGACAGGTGGCTAAACTCCCTTTCAGGAAGTATTTATTGCAAGTCAAACCCAGAGGTCTGACCGTGGAAGCATGAGGGTACTTCAGGACTCCACACGGTGACAGTCATTAGTGGGAACCAGCAGAGATGTATGTGCCAGTAGAATAAGAGAATCTTGTGGATTTGGTTTAATAACATCATTCAGGATTTTACAGCAGCATACAACACTTGACAAATTCTATCTGTACTTACATAACTGTTCCAGTATTAGGAATTATTTCTAAAAGCTTCAGTGTTTTGATTTCGATCAATTTACCACTGCCTTTAAATTGTCTCCAAGTTATTGTTTTGAAAATTAAAACCAAACTAACCTAAAAATGTACAGTAATTTCAAATATGCATAAAAATAATTGTCTAAACTTATGGAATCCTAAAAAAAGCCCAACAAACATTTAAAAGAAATAGCTTTAAAAATATAGGAACGGAGCAAGAATTCAAAACAAAATAAAACAAAGTCAGGATGTCTTCATGAAAAAGAATTATGATTTTACTCCATGTGGTTTTGACAAAGCTTAATTCTGCTATGGGGGCAGTGTCTCCTGCTTAAGATATGCAATTTTTGGTTAATTCTTGAGAACTAAGATGCAGCTACCTGTGTTCATTAAGAAGTATGATTTTTTTCCTAGCCTTAAACAAACTCTCAGATAATTTTTCTTACCCTTTTTTTTCCTTGTATGGGAAGCACTACACACTACTTTTATCCACTCAAATTCCCATGGATAATTGTGTCCTGTGCCTCCTGCAGATGAGAAGCCTTCAAGCTCTTGCGTAGGACCTTTCCAGAAATAACAGGGGAGTAAGCCATGTGCTGAGTAAATTGTTCTGGCATATGGCCTGCAAGTGCAGCCTCTCCAGTATGAAACTGCACATGGAATTATTACGTGACTCATGTGCAGTCATTCTTTTACCTGGCAAATGTGTATCTACTCACACAATGCAGTAAGTGCTAAACTCGGTAAGATTCTTGCACTGTAAATCAGCTTAATAAAGGCTGGAGACATCCAAGGCATAAGGAATAATTAATCTGGTGCCTATTTGGAAGTTTAAGCTTTTCTAAACCAACCCAACAAATAGAAATGGTTCTTAGAGCTATGGGTATTAAACTGAAGACTTTTTTTTCTTTTGTTTTTTCTTCTTGCTAACATACCAATGAATTCCACAGCATACTTAAACAAAGGTGCTTGCATGTTGCGGCCGGTGCTAGATGGTAGGGAGCCGCAACCTTCCCGCAAGTGTCATGCGTTCGGCGGTGCCTTGACGCAGTGTGCGGTGGTCAGCACACACGCACACACTCAGTGCCTAGCCGGGAGCAAAGAGTCGGGAGGGGCCCTCCTTATGGTGTTCCACGAAACAGGTTTATTACATGAAGGGGTCCAGGGAAGGAGAGCACAAAGTACAGGAGGGTCCAGGGTTATACACCACACAGACAAGGGGCGGAGAGAACACCACGGACCAATAACATGAGGGCCAGGGGGCGGAGAGCAGGGGGGGTTACACCACATCAACCAATGAGGGTAAGCGAGGGGAAGAGCAGGGGAGCAAGACCAATGGGGCATCGAGTAAGGGAGAAGGATCTGGAACATAACCATAAAAGGGTGCAGAGACTGACAGGCCAATAGGCCAACCGAATAGGGGAACCTCAACATAACATCACAAGACCTGATGGGGAGACCTTCTCCTTCACCACAACCCAGGGGGAGATCCCAGACCTTGGAGCCATCCCTCCACTGGACCTCTATGGCTCCACGGCCCTCTGGCCCATCAGTCTCACCTGTGGCTGGCCCAAACTCCGCAGCATCCGCTGCTGCAGGCTCAGCCACTGCCACTCTTACACATCATTCTCCCACTCTTTTTTATTAAAGCATCAATCTGAAAATATCCATTTAACTGTAGTTACCCAAAAGATGTTATCGTATAAGCTATCCAACATTCACTCAAAACTTTACAAATTAATGAAAATTTAAAACTTTATCATTATTGGCTTAAAATTGTAATTTTTGCAATCTTAATTTTTCCTTCCACATTATTAACCATCTCTCTTCCTGTCACACTGTAACAAGTCACAAGATCAGCTATGATTTTTTGTTTACTTTCTGAGTTCTGAGAATAATATGCGGGATACTAAGCTGATTTATGTGAAAACTGAGATATACATTTATTGAGTGTTTAAGTAGTGAAAAATTTTGGCTTACTGAAACACCACTGTGGTTACATGAAAGCACATGATTTTTTTAAAGCTTCTTGGATTTTATAGAGCCTGCGTAAGTTGAGTATTCCTAATGTAGAAAAGGGCGGAGTCATCTCTCAGAGAGAAATTTTATGTAGTGGAGCTGAGAAAATTTCTGTAAATTTGCATTTGAGACTCAGTTCTAATAAACTTGTCATGTAAGTTGCATTCTGTTCCGTATTTTAATTCAAGTGATTTTTGTTAATTTTATTTCAATGTATTTGGCCAGTGTACAATTATAAAACTTGTAGCCCATATTTCCAGCACAATATGACATATAGACTAGAATGCAGAGGACAATGCAATGTGTATGCAGTTTGGATTGATATTTAATTCTATTTTTTAATGTAACGTAAGAAATGTTGTCATATAAGATTATTTCAGTTATAGCAAAAAAGCTTTGTGATAAATTTCTTGGTTAATTTTGAACACAAGGTTCAAAATTTGCTGGTTTAAAATCCCTAAGGAAACTAGCTAAATTCAAATAATAAACAAATTAATTACTTTTTTTCTTAAAGATATATTGAACAAAAAATAAAGTCTTTAAATAGTGTAAATAGTTCAGTTTTTGTTTTCTACAAGGTACTTTAAAAATGAAAATTGCTCCTCAGAATTAATAATACAACCCTATTTGAGCCCAGGGATGAATTATTTTGATTCCAGAATGCACTTTTATCTAATGGATAGCCATTATATTGTATAATATTTTTTAATTCCAGGGACCTAATTTCAAAAGAGCACTGGAAAGATCCCAGGTATCTAAACTGCTAGAGCTCTTTTGAGAGGCCACAGAAAATGTCAGTCTGCCTGTAACTGCATACATTTGCTTCCAGATTTGAGATACTCATGACAATAGTAAAGTTTGATGAGCTTGCCCCTCTCAAGGAACCAAACTTGGATAAGATCTCACAGAAACTTATTTATCGCTGTACTTTCAGTCATAAGATGAAACACATAGAAACTTCAGGAAGCACCATAATAAGACACAATAGGAAGGAATGCTCTGCAATTGTTTTATCTTGAAACAACTCCTTGTTTTATAACAAAGCAATGCTGAGGTAGCAGATGAATGACAAATCAGACCCAAGGGCCAAATTCAGTTACCGTGTAGGTGACTAACAGCACTTTCTACCCCAGCAGAGCATAAATTTCTGCCACTACCTAATTAAGCTTTCTCACCGCTATGTGGCACCAACTTTACAGACAGCAGTTGGTGCCTTGGCTATGTGTCTCTAACTCCCTCCACAATCCGAGCCAAAAGCACATGGCCACCACTGGCACTACGAGTGCTTGCTCTCACCTCTGTTTACACTCTCTTGGAACAGTTGTGGAATTCCTGAAAGCTTGAGGATTTTCAGGAGCAACAGATTAACCTGAACTGGATGTTGAGGCTCACCTGGCACTGCCAGGTGAAAAGTCCCACCCACCAGGATCCCCTGCCACTGTGGTAACTAAGAGAATGGCAAAATCTGTCCTGGGGGGGCTTGAAGTCAGAGCTTCCTTGGCATTCAGCTGCCAGGTAGCTGTCCTCAAATAGCACCTTCCCGCCCCTTGTCCAGGTGCCTCGTTCCCCAATCCATCCAAACACCTGGGCTTCAACTACCAATGCCATGATTCTGCACTGGGCCTTTGCCTTTTTCCTTCATTAAGATGGCTTCAAAACGTTCCTGTGTGGTGCCCAGTACCTCTGCTGCTTGCATGCAGCAGCAGATTATCAGGATGTTAAAATCATTGGCCAAGGTTCTTTTGCAGAGTGCTGAAGCAGGTGCATACTACCCAAAAGGCAAAGTAGAGAGTGGATCCACGAGCACTTGCTGAAGAGAAGCAGTAAGTGACGAACGCGGCCCAAGGAGAAGTGGGTTTCAGATTGATCAAAGCCGCAGGCCGGGCAATAGCTTAATTATAGATATTTTTTGTGGGGTGCTGGGTTTGTGTGGGTACTTAAAAAGAACGTGGAAAACAGAAAAGTGGGTAAGTTATGTCTGTTACAGGAAGGCAATTTTCAATTAAAGTTCAGCATATTCTTTCAGGCAAAACATGGCAGGCCAAGCGGAGCACCTGCTGATGCAGCCCAGAGGCACTCTGATGAGCCAGCTGTGACCAACGTCACCTCGGCTAAAGCAGGATCTGAGGCTAGATTAGAAACAAAAATGTCACCGCTGGGAACTAGGCACAGATCTCTCAGCACTGGGAAATGATACCACAGAGCGTGTCCCCGGTGTATGTCTGCTAACGTCAGCACCGAGGTGAGGGTGTCAGGACTTTGTGTGGTTAGGACAGCTTCCTTGCCAGATCAGAAATTAGGCTTCCAGACTAACAGGTGAAATTTAGCCAGAGAGTGATGATATGCAAAGGTAATTGGATATGGACTGGAGAAATGTATTGGCAAGGGCCTTGACCTCTGTGAGACAGATAGTTTTGATGGCAAGGGACCTTTAAGCCTTTAAATTTGTTCACTTCAATTTAGCTATTTGCTAGCGTGAAGGAAAAATGGGTGAGTTTATAGGAACTGCAGTGTGGGAAATAGTTGCTCAAACATAAACCAGATGGTTAGTTTACCTGTGGCTACTCTGCATTATTTCTGGAAAAAAAGCATGCACTCAACATACTTGTATTATTAGCCTTATACCAACATTTAAAACTCTGGGGTGAAAAAATTTTGATGAAAACAAACCCCAAATTTATAAACAGAAATTTATAAGTAATATAAACATAATTTATAAAGTGGGAAGAGAGATCAAGAGCCTAACACCTAGGAGAGCCTACTCTGTCACAGAATTTGTACAAATGTTTTTCAGAGGGAATGGCTCTGGTAGAATATCCTTGGTTGCTTCCATGAATCTTAGTCCTTGCTTCCTTGTGTAGACTATCACCATTACTACTTGCAGAAAGCTGTTATTGTATTTTTCACGACCTCAGAACCATCATTATAATAAAACAGACCATCTGCAGAAGACACATGAGGATGCATCTCTGGACTTTAGGTGATAACTGGTTCATGTTCAGAGGCATGAAAACTCGTGGATTCTATTTTCCTTTAAAAAAAAAGCAATTCCTGTTATATCAGGAAAGACTATTCCTATTCAAAATTTATAGCTGTGCATTGCTCTAACAAGGGTATTTATAATATTCTGTGTAATGCAATATATCTGGGGGAAAAATCATTCAAACCAAATATCACAATTAATTCAAAGTAAACAGGCTTATTTTACAACAGGTACGTGCAGATTTGGTGCTGGATGCCAAATAAAACATATTTTTAGATTTTTTCGTTTTTCTATCTGACACACTTATCAAGGGGAAATAAGCATCACATGGAAATAAGTGTCACACTGCAATTACTGATGTTGTAACCTACAAAAATTCCTTTTGCAGGCCATAGAGTTCCTTACTGCATTTGATAAAATAGCATGGTCATGCATTCTGATTTTGAATGAATTGAAGGAGAGGATGGCTTCATCACCTCACAGATACATCTGTAATTTCTGTAACGCTTTCTATATCATGTTGTTCTTGGTATTTATTTTATTTGGATTTCTGAAACAGCTTGAGGATTACCACAATGAAATGACAGCTACATTTAATTAAGGCATGACTGATGTATCTGCAAATAATCTTAACTGAGATTTTAATTTTTCATTTGGAACTCTTGCAGACAGAAAATTATTTCCTTTGGCTTTCTTTTGTTTAATATTCTACTGATTTTTCTACTGCTTAAGGAAACATAGTGTTGCATCTCAAATCAAATAGTTAAGATATCAAGTGCTATCAAATAGTTACTTTTGGTTGACACATGAAATTGGTCTGATTAGTCACATCTTGGTGTTGCTCATCCTGTATTGTGAATGCAGGAAATCTGAACAAAAATATTCGCTGTGTAAATTTTAAAAAAAAAAAGTTATTTTCAGGAGCTTCAGCTGTGCATTTTTGTATGAACTTCTTGTAAGCATTCTCACTAATAGAGACTGGTCAGAGGGCACTTGAAGAAAATAAACAGAAATAGAATATGGCCACAGCTGAACAGAATTCATTTCAATATTCAGGAAACTACTGATAGAAAATGCTGGTAAAATCTGTCCAGCTCTAACATCTGGATGGGTTGGGTAAAAAAATAAAATTAAATCCTACTTTGAAATAAATTTATTAAAGTTACCACAGTATTCTGGGACCTCATGTCAGTTATTCAAGAAATCCAATTTGTTGCAGATATATTGGAGGTTCACAGAAGAGGTAAACAGTTGCTGTGGTGAAAAATTCTATGGGAGTAAGTAGGTAGAGGATGAGAAGGTTATTTGTTCATATTATTTGCTCTGGGATATTAATTTCATGTCCAAATTAAAACTGAGCAATGGTATTTGCATTAGCTGTGCTTTAGTGCAAAAACAAATCACTTTGTTATTATGAGTTAGCAGGTTTTGTTCTTAGAGGAAATAATGAAAAGCCCTATTTCTTGGACATATAAGCAGATGAGCTGTCACCATAGCAACCGAAGGACGTATCCATCGCGTCATTCTGTCAAATGGCCCCTGCATGTGACTCCAAGCTCACATTCCTTACTTCCATCTGAAAGTAGGTTTTAGTCCTGCCATCCAATAAAATCAATACACAGTAGGATGTTTTCTGTCTGTCATAGTTTAGAAATAAGAAGCTACTTATAGTAGCCTTTTTTGTTTTAAAGGAAAAGCAAAGGTTGTTTATCTATCATACACTAGGAGTTAATGAAGAACAGAGTTAATAGAAAACAGATCATTTGTTTCCAGGAATGCTAAGTTTTCTCTTGCTCTTTATTATGTTCAGTGATTCAGTCATGTCTTTGTTACAGAGTATTATGACAGGTTCTTTGGACAGCTTCCAGCAGTAAGTCTGGCTTAAGAGAAACACCATGTTTCTCTCTTAGAATTATGAAAGAGGCTTTGATTTCTCCACCAAAAGGAGGAAAATCCCACTGCAAACATTATTTACAAATCAGGAGGCAGAACCCATATACAAATTGCATAGTGTTAAATGATCATCCATTTCCCTTGCAAACTCTAAAGCAGGATTTTATTTTCTTGTTCTTCCCATCTTCATAAGTCTTTTGTAGTTTCCCTCTCAGACTCTAGAAGGTTGTTTTCACCTTGCCTCATCTTTCCTCTTCATCACCATTAGATTTTAACCTTCTTTACACCTGCAGTGTAGTAAGAGCAAATACATTTGGCCTCTGCTTTCCTGGTCTAATTTCTGAAAGCTTTCTGAAATGTTACAAAAGCAGTGGCGACTTACACTTGTGTGGATTCTGCATTTTACCTCAACAGTCTGCTCGGGTTCTGTTTCCATGAGTCAAATGACTACTGCAACAACAGTCTCGGGGAGAAAAGAAAGAACTCTTGCCTCACCAGGTTGATCTGGAGAGAGCCTTGTTACTTATGTTTTGAGCAAATGCTCTTTGTTTGCTGAATGGCTTGTGAGGAATACCAGTGGTGCCTAAGAGTAATACATAAAGTTTCACTGGAATTAAAGTCTCAGTTTAACTACAGAGTGATCATACTTCAGGATCTATATGTCAGCATGACAGTTATGGAAGATATGGAACATAACAGATGGAAAAAATTATGATGGAGAGAAGGCACCATCTCTATGTATCACTACGTTAAAGTGATTGAATGGTATACCTTCCACAAGAACAGACGGCTCCAGAACCTGAACTTTTTTTCCTCACTAATGCTTTCTTCAGTATTGTTCTCTCCTCAGTTCCAGTGCAGGGGAGTGAGTGAATGGCTGTGTGGTGCTTAGGTGCTGATTTGGGTCAAACCACAACACTCCCGTCAAAAGCAATCAAGCAAACCAGGTTGTATGTACTTTGTCTATTAGGTGTCATTAGAAAAACCAAGAATCAGTTCAAGAATTATGTCTACCAGTTCGTTTTTTCTTCAAAGGAAACAAAATATTTGAGTTTTAATCCTGAGACAGAAACTCTCAGGCGCTTTGAATTTCAGCTCTAAATCCAAAGTTCAAATGTTTTCTTTTCACTTTAAATCTAGTTAGCAGTTCCTGGAAAGGTGAACACTGCATTGAGGAGTGGGACGGAAATAACTGTTCTCATAAAAAGAAATTAGCAAGGTTTAGAAAAATGGATGACAAGTCTGTACAGTTTGTGCTGGCTCAGTTACTTCACGCAGGACTCTCTTATGAATTTAATTAGACTGCTTCTGCCACCAAATTTGATCCTCCTTAGCTGCCATCAGGACAGGCCTGCCTAGTTCCAAGTTTGTGTCAACAGATATGCTGTATTTCTTTCCGGTCTTGAAAAGTTGTCACCTGACACTAAAGGGACACTAGTCCTCCATCAGAGATACAAGCCTTATTTGTTCTCCCATTTTAAAAACGGTGCCATTATGTGCTGACCTAAAGTTTGTTCCACCTGACTTCTCCACTGACAAGTCTGGTTCAAAAGCCATCTTGCCTTGTTTTATGAGTTCCTGGTTTGTTTGTATTAGATCTCTCAATGTCCAGTTCCAAGTGGGAGCCTAGG
Source organism: Ptilonorhynchus violaceus (assembly GCA_013397565.1). Lineage (NCBI taxonomy): Eukaryota > Metazoa > Chordata > Aves > Passeriformes > Ptilonorhynchidae > Ptilonorhynchus > Ptilonorhynchus violaceus. The sequence continues at coordinate 205,219 of VZRJ01008045.1, read as the reverse complement.
TTATCACTAGGTCCTGATTGTGCTGGATCAAATGACTTGGCCCTTCTCGGTCTGTTTATGCACATGAACAGATGACCAATTTTCCAAGGCTCCTATTAGTCAGCTTGTCTATAATTTCAAAACTGTTATGTTGGCTAAAATAGAAAAAAATTATCTATAACCACCATGGCTTGAAGAAAGGACTGCTAAGTTATCGTTTTCATCCAAACACTTTATGTTTAGGGAAAAAATCAAAAAAGATCAGTAGAAAAAATTATTATCATTTTGAAGGCCACACGGTATTTTTCTGAAATGTTTTCCATAAGATGTGTTCTATTAACTTTAAATGCAAGTGTATAGTCTTTAGCTGATGTCATACTAAGAAAATAGATCTGTGGGGTTTTTTTTTAAAAAATCAATATTGCAATTTGATTCAGATATGCGATTGTTTCCCTTTATTTCATAGATCTGTGGATATTAAATCATGTCAGTTTCCATTTGTGAGAAGCTTGGTGATATGTATACTTAGATTTAGTCTGTAATTTATTATGGTTTTATATTTAAAATTTGGTAGCTTCCAACGCCCCTGCTTAAAGCTGTGGCTTTGCAGTAGCAAGTGCAAAATCTCCAAAGGTAAATGCAGACTGTGTGCCAGTGATTCCCAAAGGGTATACTGTGGTGTATAGAGTGACATAAGAACAGTAAAAATTTGGCAGCACCCTGTGTGCTGTGCCATTTTGCTTTTAGCACCTAATATAAAGAGCCTGCTTTACAGGTATCTCCTGTGACCCAGGAATAAATAACCAGATAGATTGAGTTAAGATTTTTATCCATCACAAACAGTTCAAAAGCCTATCTCTGGTGACTGAGAATCTCAGAGCTATTGATACAGTTCCCTTGTTCTGTAAGATTTGACTCTGCTGACACTGACAGTGGGACTGAGTGTGTGTATCCATCTTCTGATGGAGAATTACCAGATACAATGTCTGTGTGACTTAAATAAGTTGCATACTGATCAAAGATAGCATAAAATGTTCTGAAACCTTACAGATGTTGTGCTGGAATCATGATACTTAGATTGACTTACCGACATCAAATATTTCCCCACCTCATCATCCAAGACTCAGTCTCAGCCCTAAGAGTCCAGTGTCCTCCACTGCCAGTAAGAGCAGCAGCCTGAAAACTGTCATGATTTAATTTTGTTTGTCAACTTTCATCTTTGCTTGTTTTTATTCATAGTGGGAGATGTAAATGCCTGCAATGTAGTGTAGAGGAAAACAGCTTAAGTGCAGTGAATATACCCTATAGAAATACTTTATATTAATGCAGTCTTTTCTCTTTTGCTTTAAAAATGTATAATACAGCTCAAATGAATGAGCAGCAGTTAGTCATACTGCCAGATTTTAGAAAGCACATACTCCTCACAGCTGCCACTAATAGCAAAAAAAAATTATATAGCCAGTATATTACAAAAAATGTCATCAAAAACTGTTGATCGTAACAAATACTTGGATGCATAACCAGAAATGGAACATAGGTAAACTAATTCCTTACATTTAATTCTTCCAACTAAATTACTCTTCCTAAATACAGTTCTTTCAGAAATTTAGAGGAAAAAGAAAATGAACAGCTCAATAGGAAATCAGAAAAGCCAAGTAGATCTGGAACATTTAGCATTAAATCTTTAATCACAATTTAAAAATGTTTTTCCAGCATTTGAAAAAAAAGAAAAGGAACTTATACACAACAACTAAAGAACAAAAACTAGATATATTGCTGGTACTACATAAAGAGAACCCGATCTCATTAGGATCATATTTTTTTTCCTTCATAGTATACTGCTTTAATGGATGCAGCAGGGAAATAGCAACAAAAACTAAGCAACTAGAATGACAGTGTCATCTCTGTGGAAACATCAGCACTTATTCATCATCATCTTCAGTATTATAAGATGTCACCTAGAGAATTCCTTTGGAGATTTTTCTTTTTCTAACAAGGGTTTACCCTAATTTATATTCCCTACATGTAAAATGCAGCTTTATTGTTTTAAATTACATGACTTCTGTATCTCTCTGCATAAAAGCCCTTTTTAAGAGAAACAAAGTATTCTGTTGCCTTGATCACAGGTCTTTGGCCTAAAAGGAAAAAAAAAAGATTTCTTTATAGTTTCTCCAACTTGTCTCGCATGTCACAAAATAATGACATTATTAGTGCTTTTCTCTCCTTCCCCTGGGTTCCCGAAGTTCTTCTTTTTATATGAAAAGCTTCAATATTTCATTTAAGCAGATTTAGCATTAAATCCTCTATAAACTCATAGAGTACATTAGCACTGCCGCTGCCTTTATGTGATATATATCCTGTAGTTTTCACCTATCTTTGAGCTTTGTTTTTCAACTGATCTGATAACATTTTCCAGTTTATTATACAGTCTGGTTAAGACAAGAAATCATTGCCTAATAACAGTAGACCATGGACTGATAGTAGTGCCTAGAGAACAATGCTGGCTGAAAGACCACCAGCTACAATACATAGGATTTCAGAAGTTTTGGCAGTGACTACTTAAACTAAATTGCTCTTATACTGGATCACAAAAAAGCAAGGATTTGCTGTCTTTTAAGGACAGTTATAGATATCTGTTTCTTTATAATTAGCCATAAAATGATATTAATTAAGAACAAAACATGTCATCCTTGTGCATAGACAGGGCCAAATAGGGTGTCAGTCATCCTTTTAGTTTCTCTCTTACCTAAAACATCGTAAATTGTGAAGTGCTATCAACCACACTATAGGCAGACTCGAAAAAGCCAGCTCATAAATACTATGAGCTGAGAGAGTGAATAGAAATGTCTTGCAAAGAAGTCTTGTGTTTTGAACTGTGTATGTGTATTTAGCACTACTATAAAGTGGTAATATTAGGTATACATTCAAAAATTTACCCCACAGAGTATCATAAATAGTTTTAGAAAAGCTTATTATCTCCATACGGCTATATGCTGTGGTGTGGTTTTTCTCTTGGGCTTCTATACTTATAGCAGCAAGTGCCAGTAAAATGAACTTGGGTATACAAATTTCATATGCTGATTAGAAATGTAGTATAGGTGGTCATGGAGAAATGAGTGACATAACTTATTTTTATGTCACAACTTTAAGTTGAAAAGGGAGCAATTTCTTTTAAATTAAGTTTTATCTTTCTTTCATTTAAATGCATTTTGTGATTGATTGAAAGAAATGAGCATTTTACCAGACAAGGAACTCAATGGCTTTTCAGGTTCAATTGCTTTGTCTATGGACTCCTGAGATCTTGGTACTCCTGACTGTTCCCACTCTGATATGTCACCTGCCTTCCACCCCCCACTCCCAACCACATCAAATTGTATCACACGTACTTTAGGAATGTACAATATACTATAGCAAAAGTAGTTAGAAACATAATGGAAGAGCCAATTAAAGCACAAGCTTAAAAAATAATTCATCTGCTCTTCTAGTCTGTATATTCTTTACAAGGTAAGGCATGTAGGTTGCAACACCTTTGCTATGACTCGAGGTACTTTCCTATATTGAATCTTTTTTGTATATGATACAAAGAGATGGGTGGCTGTGATAACTTCTGTGGGGCTGAGCAGTAAAATAAGCACTACAGGGGGTTTCCAGAGCCAGGGAAACCCAAGCAAGAGCTGAGAAACCTGCCAGGAACCTGCCAGGAAACCAGCAGGAACGGGCAGCTCTTGCAAGTGGGAGTGACCCGGCAATAGGTGTTGCGAGGGGCAACCATGTCGGATTTCAGTGTGCTGAAACTGAAAGCCTCAGTCGGTTTGGTGAGGCCGAAAGCCTCAGTCAGCTGGTGACAGCAGCAGCGGCTACGGTAAACTCTGTGGGGAGGAGCACTAGAACGAGTGTGGCAATTTGCACAGCAGTTTGCCCGGAAGGATGCAGAGAAAGGGCACAGGAAGGATTTCCCTCCATAGGAGGGCCAACAGAGTAGCAGAATCGGAGAGCAGCAGATAGGAGCAGGAGTTAATGCTGAGGGAGGGAAAAGTGCAGGCCTCTTCTCTCTAGTCTTAGTCCGAGCTTCCAATGTCATGATTATTATGCACCATAGTGTTCATACACTATGCGGTGTATAATACAACCCAGCGGTGTTGAAGGTGCTGCACCAACAATGTCAGAGGCTTCCGCCCAAACAGAAGTTCTGACGGTAGATATAGTTCTGCCAGCCTCTGAAAGTAAAGAGTGCCTGGTGCTTGTCCAGGAAGCTGGGGCTGAGACTTATCTCTTCTGCCGAAAGTGTGTCCCTGTCAAGGACCTGTGTCACCACATCAAGGAGTTATGCAAGGAAGCAAGTAGGTTGAGCAGCACTCGTGAGTATGAGAAAGAAATAGATACGATATTCAAAGAGACATTACAGACACAGGAGTCTCAACCCCCCTCTACATCAGAGATGCAGCTGGCCTCTGCACCTCATCTCACAAGAAGTCAGGTGTCAATAAAAGAGGAAGACAAGAAATGGCTCACTCTCCATACAGGGAGGAATACCCCTGTTCCTCCCAAAGACCTGACATTAGCAAACAGGCTTAGTCCCTTCCAAACTGAGGATGAGGTGGTTAAGGCAACTGAGTCACCAGACCCGAGCCACACAGGATCTATCACCTGGAAGCAGCAGTAAGAAATTGTGGTGGGTGACTCCCTTCTGCAGGGGACAGACACACCCATCTGCCAGCCTCACCAGCTGTCCAAAGAAGTTTGTTGCCCGCCAGGGGCTTGAATCAGAGATTTCATGGAAAGACTGCCGAGGCTCATCAACACATCTTACTATTACTCCCTGCTGGTCTTTCACATGAGCACTATCAATATTGAAAGTAAATTGGAAACAATCAAACTGATTTCAGACCTCTGGGGACCTCGATCAAGGGTCTGGATGTCCAGGTAGTTTTCTTTTCAATACTGCCAGTTAGAGTAAATGACAAGAGAAGAATTAAATGGATTTACCAAGTAAATGACTGGATACATCGCTGGTGTTGGCAACAGGGGTTTGATTTCTATAACCATGGGACCCTGTTTTTTGAGACTGAAAGCAGTTTGGGAAAGCTGGGATCCACCTCACCAAGCAGAGCACACATGTTTTTGCCAATTCAGTGGCCAACCTGGTAAAGTGAGCCTTATCGTAGGAAAAGTGGGGAATGGGGAGAGCTTAGTGACCACCCAAATAGCAACAGGAGACTTAAGAGGAGAGATACTTCCAGCACATACAAGCAGCCGAAGATATAACAACAAGACAGGACTATGGGACATCCGTTTGTATCCTTCCTGGGATACTGACACAATCAAATACCTGTATAAAGCGCCTGTTTGCCAGTGCATGCACTATGGGAAACAAACAGGAGAAACTAGAGATCTGTGTGCAGTCACAGGGCTTTGACCTCATTGCAATTACAGAAACGTGGTGAGATAGCTCACATGAATGGAGTGTTGTCATGAAAGGCACTGTTTAGGGAAGACAAACCAGGAAGGCACAGTGGTGGAGTTGCCCTCTACATGAGACAATACTTGAAATGTATCGAGCTCTGTCTTGAAGTGAATGATGAGCATGTTGAGAGCTTATGGGTAGGATAAAAGAGCAGACTAGTGAGGGTGACACTGCTGTGGGTGTTTGCTACAGGCTGCCTGATTGGGATGAGGAAGTGGATGAGAAATTCTACAGGCAGCTTGAAGCAGCTTCACAGCCACAGACTCTGGTTCTTATGGGGGAGTTTAACTACCCTGACATCTGCTGGAGAAGTAACACAGCAAACCGCATACAGTCCTGGAGGTTCCTGGAAAGTGTTGATGACAACTTTCTGACACAGTTGGTGGAGGATCCCACAAGGAATGCTGTGCTGCTCTACCTCATAATAACAAACAGGGAAGGCCTTGTTGGAGATGTGAAGGTTGAGGGCAGCCTTGGCTGCAGTCACCATGAGATGATGGAGTTCAGTTTCAGATGAGGAGGAAGCAGGGCAAGTAAGATTGCGACCATGGACTTCTGAAGAGCTAAGTTTAGCCTCCTCAGGGATCTTCTTGGAAGAATCCTGTGGGAATGGGCCCTGCAGGGAGGAGGGATCAAAGAGAGCTGGTCGATATTCAAGAATCACTTCCCCCACACTCAAGAACAATGCATCCTAATAAGCAAATAATCAGGCAAAGAGGGCAAGAGATCTGCATGGATGAACAAGGAGCTCCTGTCATTGCTCAAGTGAAAGTAGGAAATACACAGGAGGTGGAAACAGGGTCAGGTCACTTAGAAAGAATATAGAGAGGTAGTCAGAGTAAGTAGAAATGGGACAAGGAAGGTCCATCTGAAACTAAATCTGGCCAAGGATGTTAGGGACAACAAAAAGGGCTTCTTTGAATATATCAATGGCAAAAGGAAAACTAAGGATAACATGGGCCCATTACTAAATGGAGAGGGAACCCTGGTAACAGAGGAAGTAGAGTTACTGAATGCCTTCTTTGCACCATCCATCTTGTCTCAGGATTTTTAATATTTTTTTGTCATAATTTAAACTTCATGTGAAATTTCAGATTTCCTCTTTTGTAAAAGAATCGAAGACTTTGGAATGCACCCACACATCTGGTCAGCTTCAGGACTTTCTCTCATATGATTGAGTATGCAACTTCAGAAGTACTGTAATTTCAAATATATTTTTCCATTATGAATGTGTTTTATATTGCAGCTGTAAAGGTTTTATGTAATTTTCTTTGTACTGGTACCAAATTTTTGTTTGATTTTTATCAGCATTTTCAGCATCGGTGCATATGGGATTTACTAATCTTCTTTTGAGCCTTTTAGAGAACAGCATTTCAGACATGGTTTCCCCACACTTATGGCATAATACAATGAACTGCAGTTCCTTCCTTACTCTGTTTCCTTTTCTTGTCACAACTTGAAAATAAATTTTGAGTTTCCTTTCCCATTTCTAAAGAGATCTGGAGATGTAAAATAGATGGAAATGTCAAATCACATTTGACAATTACAAAAAATTAAAAATTTCAGTCTTCTTGAGGACTTTAGAAGGAGGCCCTCTGGCACAAATACCTCTGCCTTGGAGCTCAAAACAGTAGGCACCTAAATGCATATATACATCCATACATACCCTCTAAAATGAGCTTGTCCTGCAGCAAGGAATAGTATCTGGATAGAATTATACAATGCCCGGGGCTTCTCAGAGGGCTCAATCCATATATCCTGCAACTACATTTTCATAGCTCCACATTTTCTGGGAAAGAATTAATTTTATTTACAACACAAGGCATCCCTTTTCTGCTAACAATAGTACCAGCTTCCAGAGGTTTTCTGTTTCCGGGCATCATGCTCTATTGATATTTCAGAACACATCTACATTACAGGGCCAACGCTAGCACAGCCACGCTGGCATAGCTCCTGCTAGAGATGCAGCATAGGCTGACAGGAGAACCTTTTCAGCTGTCATAGCAACACTACCTACCCTGCATAACATAACCTAAAATGGCAAAAGCACTTTTGTACCAGCATGGCTGTGACAGGCACCAGGAGGATGTTAATACACTGTGTTTGCTAAATATCCTCATATAATGCACAATTTCCTATTTTTTTGTGTAGTGGTACTTTAAAATCATCATTCAGAATATTCCTAATCAGTGCTGCAAAATATAGTCCTTATCAGACAATCATACAATGGTTGAGATTGAAAGGGACTTCTGGAGGTTATCTGATGGCTTATGCCAGGCATCAGCCTCAGTCAGAAAGGCACAGGTTCCCATCTCGATCACAGGCCTGCAATTAGACCTTTGAAGGTAAGAGAATGAATAGTATTAAGAAGGAAATGTCAACAAAAAGAATGAACTAAACAGATTTTGTCCATACATAAGATCCCCCATACAGGGAGCAGATATAAAGAGGTGCTCTTTACACACAGGCTTTCAGGAGGACAAGTTTGGTGCCATGAGAAAAGCGTAGGCTGCAGTCAGCCCTGCATACTCCCGCTACCAGAAAGAAAATGGGACAGGCTGAGATTTTGCACAGACTTTAGAGGTGAAAAAAATTCCACATTTTTTCTGCAATCACAAGAATAAGGTTTGCTCTCTGAGGCTTTCAGAGGGTTGCAAACACCTAGAAAACAAGCTAAAAGTAGTGTGTCGAGTCTCAGAGCGTGATGTCTAGAGAAACATGCACGAACATCTTGTAAAAGAAACAAAGTTGTCAGCTGTCCTATCCACAACGTGTTGACTTGGTAGATATGGAATCATTCTATGTGTATAGTATCCAGTCTGGATAAGAGAAGACTGAGGGGAAACATCATTGTGGTCTTCAACATCCTCATGAGGGGAAGCGGAGGGGCAGACACCAATCTCTTGACTCTCATGACCAGTGACAGGACTCAAGGAAATGGCGTGAAGCTGAGTCAGCAGAGCTTTAAGAAAAGAAAGGTTCAGAAAAAGGTCTTTCATGCAGAGGGTCATTGGGCACTGGAACAGAGTCACCCGGGAAGTGGTCACAGCATCAAGCCTGTTGAGTTCAAGAAGCATTTGGACAATGCTCTCAGGCACATGGTGTGACTCCTGGGGCTGTACTCTGCAAGATCAGGAGCTGGACTTGATAACCCCGATGGCTCCCTTCCAACTCAGCATAATCTATGATTCTATAGTTCCATTATGTCCTCATAAATATGTAAATTGTGGCCAAATTTGTCTGAGCCTTAGGTATAATAATCTAAATGGAGGAGAGTATTGAAGGTAAAGTAATTCAAACAATACCAAACTCAGCTGGATAAAATTTTTGAATCTGTCACTAAGCCCCTTGTTAAGTAATATTGTTTTTGCAGTTCTGAAATTAACACTGAAGTAGGAACTTTTGTGGTAAAGTATTTAATTTCTAAAATATAGAAATATTTTGTAACCACACTATCTGATGTGTTGTTTGCATTTACAAAGAGATATTTAATCACAGCCTTCATGAATCTGTCTTGTTAATAGAGTTACGATTGTGTAATCCCCAAAATTTCTGAAGGTATAAGAACTTGCTTACGGAGAGTATTTTAAACAAAAAAATTTGTTCTTTCTTTCACAAAAACAGACTAGTAAAGGTGTCTTCTAGCAATGGAGGAAGCTATTAACCATGCAGAGAACCTTCAACTAGGCAGAAGACTGTGAAAAACAGGAGTTCAAAGACTATTACCCTGAAGAGTTAAAGAAGTTCAGAGCTAATCGGGATGGAGTTAATTAAATGGTGCAGCTATGTAAAAAAAAAAAAGGAAAGAAGGTAACTACCAATAAAATGTTGGTATGGACCTTAAATTACACAGGTTAGGTAGGTGTTTCTTATATTTTTGATATTTAGACAAAATGTTGTTGTTGGGGATAAAATGAATGATGTGTTCTTTCGGATGTTTGAAGTGTTTGTTTATTCAATTGCTTTATATATTAGTCTGCTTGGTAGTGCCTATGCTATCAGCTGGTATTTGAAGAGAACAAGAAGGTTCTCTTTCAGAGATGTAAAAGAAGCATTTTAAATGTGGTTTTTAGTCACTGTAGTTCTGAAGACTGTGTCAGGCCTAAATTAGGCAAACGAGAAGTATGGAGAAATCTGTCCATAAGGGTCATCATTTCTCAAAGATTGCAGAAGTCAGTTCACTTAATTTTTTTATTGATGGGAATTGCGCACATAATACAGATTTATACTGTGTGTGGATGTGCTTTGTTTTGTATTGTAAAAGGAGATTGAACAGATCTTGCTAACAGGGCACCAATGGTTCTAGGAAATTTTCCAACCTCCTGAGGAATATTTTGGCAGTAGTCTTAATTGGACCTGTTGTCTCAGCATTGTCATTGTATAGGTCTGTTTTAGCAGTTATTTCTTCTTTGCTTTTTTTTCATACTGCCACATTTGATGCTCTGTCAGTCAGAGTCCACACTGAAATCAGCCAGAAACTTGCTGTACCAGGAATTGTCTGATGTAGCCCTTATTGCATATTAGATGCTGAACAAGGGAGGGCTTTGCCAGAGTGAGATGTGACATGTTGCTTTCTGAAACTTCAGTCTCTATTTTGTCTTCCAGTTGGATGCAACATCCAAGGTAATTTAGTTCTACATTGTAATTTAAATATGCCTCTGGTTTTTGGAGAAGAGTTAGTGGCACATGGTACTTTTTCATTGTAGAAACTATCTTAGTGATTTATGTTGCATTAAATTATAAGGATTATTATTTTACAGGAAAAATACATGGCATTTTTCTCTGTTGTCCCTCTTTCTGTTGGATATGATTCAGGGATTAAATCTGCACATGTATTTTTGATCTTTGCTATGTAAGAAACCAGCACAGCACTGTAGTAAAATATAACATCTATTGCCTCCACCAAATCTCATGCTTTCATTTGGTACTACATAATTTATAAGTTGATTTTTGAGACTTAGAACTACATATTTAGTTCCTTCAGCTTTCAAGACCATAATGCTTCACCAAGCTGTCTTGGTCTCATAGCTGGCAGGACACTGAACACCACTTTAGGTAACAATTTTAAAAGAAAAAGGAAGGGAAGGACAAACTGGAAAAAAAAGGCTACTTTTAAAATGTCATGGCTTACAAATAAGTACAGAAGCATTCATACACTCTTTTGTATCACGGAACCATTTTGATTCTTTTGGGATTGTATTTCAAGAAAAGGTACTCTCTATTTAAAAAAAGTGAAGTAATCATATATCAAGTTCACATACAAAGGTAGAATCTTTAGTAAGCTCAGTGTGAGATTACTGCTGATGAAAATGCAAGTGGCCTATTTTATACTTACATGATTTCTAGGACTTTTAATTGAACTAACCCACTTTTCCAGGATATGTGTTGGATCATGCATACATGTTTATATAGATCTCACAGTGCTTACAGTCATATTTTTGACAACTTAATCTAGTTACTTATATGTAATTGCAGGGCTTCAGACTGAGGATGGTGCAGTCATGTCTATTGCAACATAGTTAACATTTATTCTGTTCTCTTGATCATTGTGTGACAATGGTACATCCCAGTTTAGCATGGAGTCTGATTTCCCAGCAGAGAAAAGTCTGGATAATCAGCTAAAAGATGCTGATATACACACCTAGCACAACCTGGGGACTATTGAGCAAACCTGCATCTATGTGCCCACAAGAGACTGGCCTTGTCATCGCACATAATTACATAAGTAAGGCAGTGTGATTGGGTATGAGTTAGAAAATCACAACCAGGTTGTTTGACAGTGCCACTACATCTGATGAGAGAGTAGGGCTACCCATGCTTAGCCACCTTTCGTGCTTCGAGCCCAGCCAGTTCCCTCCCTATCACTTCTCCTCTCCACTGGTTCTCAGAGAATATGACTGACACACAGGTCATCAGTGGGGGCTGCCTCTGAACACCTATCTATGCATTGCAAGCAAACAGTGTATAAAAGGGCAGAAACTGTAACAACCAAAATCAGGTAGTCAGTTTTTCTTTGAGATGCAATTGTGGTCAAAGCAACTTTCTCGGACTCTCTTTGCTCATTTTTCATCCTTGATGTCTGGATATTTAGGCAACAATTTTTATGAAGTTACTATATTATTTATAGAAGTATGTACAATACAGATACTGATAAGGCTGGTGCCAAATAGAAAACCTTACCTAACAAATATATTGGTACAAATATTCTAAAATTACTCTCCGTAATTACTCCAAATGCTCTTTCCACAAAAAAAACAAGCCAAGGTAATTTGAATTCATGAGAAACAGCGGATATTTATGATGAATTTTTAATGAACAACTACTCACCCAAAGATTAACTAAGAAAAATTATTCTGAATAAAAAAAAATGTGTGAAAGTGGCAATCTGTTCCTGGACAAATCTAAGGCAGAAAGAAGCAAGCAAGTTAATTAATTAAATCACTTGTTATAAATAATTCATTGAGCCTTTTTTTCTATTTTTCTTTTTTTTTTTAATATATATTAGTATGCCTAAGGGTGTTTTAAGTAGTAAAATTAGTGATAATATCTCTTGCTTTGGTGGACCTCTCAATGCCATTTACAATCAGGGCTAACTAGTGTTAGGTAGGCAGAAATTATTTTGTTTCCCTGTCTTGGGCAGGTTCACATTTATATGTCTTTACAGGATAAAAATATCCTAGGACAGTTTTAAGTTTGTCCATTCTGACATTGAAATAGATATTGTCCCTAGAATATATATATCCTTTCCCCAACGTTCTGAGAATGGACTTTATTTTTTGCACTAAAAAAGAGGCTTTATTATCTAGTGGGGAAAGACATGAGATTTAAGTTTTCAGATCTTTCAGACTGTGAAACTGGAGTTAAAAGGAAAATGTTTTTGCCTTTAATTGTATACTTTACTTGTACTAAAATGCTGAAAAGAGTTCAAAAAACTTATAAAACGTATAGAAAATAATAACGCCCTAAAACAATCATATTATTTCTCTTCCTTTACACTTTTTTTGAGTGGAGAAGAAGGGGAGGAAGAAAACAGAAAAGGAACTGTGAGGATTTGAATGATATAAAATTTATTAGGGTCATAAAATTAAGTTTTTGAAACTAGTAAGTTATTTAATTTCTTTATGGAAAAGAGACACAAGATATATTTTAGTTCAAACTTTTGAGAATGTAGATAAATAGACCAGTCATGGTTTAACGTGCAAAGCAAATACATACACAGTACATTCAAGTCTCATATTGCAAGATTTATCTGGAGTTAATATGTCCGGTAAGCAGATACAAATTTAGTGTGGAATGCTGAGAAAGGTTTCAGAAGCAGGAGGGAGTATGGACAGGAAGCAACAAGATATAATATTGACTCAAATATTATTTACATTTCTATTTTTAAAATTCTCATATTTGAGGACCTGTTCTGAGTTATCTGGGTCTTGAGCAGAAACTGCTAAAATGCAAATTCTTTATGCAAACCATTTTGAATGGATATTTTTCATCTCTTTTGATTGCTGCTGCAGGTCTTAAGAAATACAAATGAACATGAGGCAAATTTAATTGTTTATTACTAGTCTGTGATTTAAAAATTAAACTGTTTTGATGAATAAATTTCATTTTTGGATGATTATACCTGTATTTTTATTATGAAACACTGATGTCAAATATTATGCTAAAATTTCAGAAGCTGTGAAGTTTGTTCTGTATTATGTGTGTTATGTTACAATGTTTTTTATGTAAATAGTCAGTTGTTCTCATAGGATTGTTGTTTAATGAGATGGAATATGTGGTAGTAGAATGTAAATTATCTGGACACCTAGCACAAAACATAATTTGTGGCTGCAAGCTAGTTTGGTAAGTTATCAATGGAATGTAATGGGACTATACACTGCAAATGGAAGATTATAACTAAGGGCTGGGGAATTCCAGCTCTCTGTCAGTTCTGGATAACTGTATTTTGGCTAGGATTACTGCTTTCTTCAAACCAATATAAAAATTCTACAGCTCATCTAACATATATTGGAAATTACAAAAATCTAGAGGTGTAACAAATGGAGTAACTTAATTACTTTAGTAAAGTACATTGATTGCTAGCAATAAAAGAGGAGGTCTTTGTATTTTTTTTTTTTTACCTTAAATGAGCGGTAGCATTTTCTAGCAGGAGGATTGGTATTTATTACAGATATATCTTCTTTGAATTTTTCTTCTTGTATCTCATTACTGAAGTTTGGCAACCTGTCTCAGATAAATGCAGCTGAAAAATCAAACAATAGATCACTGCGATATATAAACGTGTGTCTGACTGTTGCTATTTTGTATGTTTCTTTCTTCCTTGTGGTTTGTATTTAAATTCAAGTGCAGCGACTACTCAAATGTGTCATGAAGTGCTAGGATCCAGTTTGTCCTCACAGGCTTTTCCACAGAGATCTACACTCACCCTTTGTGTGCTGAAAATTGGTCAGACCCTGTAGGTTTGGCCTCAACAAGGTTACTGGAATATAACACAACGTCCTCAGAAAGGTTGTGTTGGCATTCAGCAACCCTGGAGAAGAAATGAGTACATCAAACTTTCCCCAGGGATTTTGGTAGTGTTTGTTTGCTGGCCAGATTGAGATGTGTAATTGCTCTTGAAGCTCAATGTTAATTGTTCAAAAAGTTAGCTTATATTAGACGTGGAGGCCACAACTTATGTGGAGGTTAAATGACTTTCAAGGATCTTATAAGATACGATCTTTCAAGAATTTAAAAACCCTTATACTTGTAAAATCTCTGGAAAAAAGTAGCTAAGTGGTAATGTCTGAAATTACAGAGATGCAGAAGTCAAGTAGAAAGTGTCTTACAAAGCTTTTTTGATTACACCGTGATTGTGGTATGCTTGAGTGCAGAGATCAGAGATGAATCAGCTCTAGAGCTGAAGTGAAGGTCTTTGTGAGAAACATTTGGCCTTGCTGCTGCTCCTTTTTAGCTTTTGTGACAAATGTAAAGGAGTATGACCAAATGCAGATAATACAGAGGTGGTGCAGAGGTGGAGAAAAAGACTCATCTTCATACTTTTCCTGTATTTCCCTTGAGAGAAAACATGGATGTTTTACAAGTGAATTTATCAACTAGTGAAGATTGTTTTTGTTTCTCTCCTGGTATGTGCATTTCAGTAGTGACATTTTGTTCTGATGGTAGCAGCTGATCAAAAACAGTACTAGGAAATGAAAAATCCTTTAGGATAATAATTCTTCTTGTTGCTTTCCTACTCTACTTCATAATGGTGTACACAAGAGAATTCACCAGTTTGTGAATTTCCTTACCAAGAGGTACAAAGCTCAAGTGTGCCAAACTTTTAAAAGCAGAATTGCAATTAGTATATTGATGCTGATGACCAGTAAAAATAGCATGAACCTGCTTAAAGTCTTGTACTGATTTTAGTTATCAAGTTAAGAAAATATTTCTACAAAAACATCTGAAGAAGTGATATTTTTAATTTTTTCCCTTGAGTTAGTTTGAACTCCTAAGTTTTCTTTAAGATATTGAAAAGCAGATTGATAGACAAATGATCCTGAAAAATAATTAAGTATTTGACATAACTCTGACATAGTATTTCTCAGAGGGATACATATTATTTAAGTTGTTTACAAAAGTAGTTATTGCAGATATTAAGAAACTATATTCCACAGATTAAAGCTTAAACGTCCTCAGCAGTTCATTACACAGTTTCCAGTCAAACAAAATGTATATTCAGAAAACATATATTGAATTTATACAATATATCTTTTAGCTACTGTTATATTTAAAAATTTGCCTAATGATCTGAGTCCTTTCCCCAAAAATTTAACAGGAAGATTTGTCCTTGATTTATTACAGATTCATGAAATGCACAAAATTGAAAGTAATTGTCCTATGCTTTTACAATGATCCTTAATTATGAATATAACAATTTAAGTCATGCATTTTTCTGATTGATATAGATAGAATAACAACAAACGTATTCATAAAAAAAGCTGTAGCTCCAAGAGTGGAGCTCATGTGTTTTGAAGTGACAGAACTAATGTTTCACTTGCTTATTGCAAAAAAGTGTCATGAATGTCTGTTTTAAAAATTTTTCTTATTTTGATCATAATCTGTGTATAAGGGTTTTACTACTTCCTGTGAAGAGCCATTCCTGGGCTACCTAGATGCCTGCACTCTTTCACAGGCTGTTTCTGTGAGTTACCATGTCTGTTCATTACCATGAACAGGTAATGATACAAATTTCTATGGTATTTACTTCGTGCCTTTTTGTGTCAGTATGAACTTTCTTTAGTACAAGATATTAAAGTTCCCATAGACTAAGCAGAGTATCTTTAATATAAAAACCCAAAGTTTTTAATTGGCTGAACATTTGTACAGATTTCATCTGCATTTGTTGGGGGATGACTGCAAAGAGAATTTAAACTAATTTATTTATTCCCCTTTTTAAGTTCAAGTGTAGGTAAATCACCTACATGTTTGTAACAAGCTCTATATGGCTGTGCAACTGATTGTGTGCATGACTACTCATTCAAACGTACTTTAAGCTGTGCTGTAGTATGAAACAAAATTCTCAGGAATCAGAAATCAGAAAGCTTATTAATAATAAAATAAATTTCTTTGACATTGCTTAAAAGCAATTTTTTGCGTTGAGATCCAGAAAGAGATTTTGGTGTGTATGCTTACAAGTACTTAAAAATTCACTGCCTAAAATTAGGAATTAGACACAGTTAACAGCCTGAAAAGTAAATCAAATGTATGATAGTTATAGTATATCTTAAATATAAATTCTTCAAAAAGTGGGGAAGGGCAGAAGAAATTGGTTAATAAAATACAAAGCCCTTCAGTTCAGTATCTAAAAATTATATTGATCTCATTTAAAATACTTATAAATCCACTTTTTAAAGTCTGTTTTTTATTTGATAAAAGTATCAGGCTCCCTTACTTTTTTTTCTAAGAGCCTTTTACACAACTCAATTCAAATTGTACAGAAAGCTATACTGAACATTTAAAATGCATTTGAAGGAATTTGTCTCTGAAAACTCTATTTTTTTCTTTAGTGTTTTTACTTAATTGACTGAGGTACCATTTTGTTATCTTATTTGTTATTTTGTTTATTTCTTCCATTGATTACAATTGATGGGGAAAAATATTCACCAAAATTGTGTTCTCTTACTAGAAATTCTGGTTGAAAATCATGAATTCATACTGGATGTGTTAATAACTCTATTTTAATTTTCTTAATGTTTTACAGTTGCACTTAATACATAAAATCTTTATACTTTTCTAGAATTTAAAGTAATTTATTTCTTCACCTCTCTTGAAGTTCAAGTGTAAGTAAAGCACTGACTGAAAGATGCACAGTTCTTGGACACAGTGTGTGTCTGTCTATCTATCTATCTATCTATCTATCTATCCATCTATTATAAGTAATATAGATGTAGATAGATAAAGATACAAGATTATACAGATGGAGATTATTGATATAGATATAGGTATAGATATAGGTATAGATGATATGGATATAGATACAGATATTTCACAGTGAGAATAGATCAACATGAACACATTGCTCTCCTGAAGGGCTTACAATCTGAACAGAGGAGACAGCATGGGAGTAGAAAAGAATGCTTATTATCTCATATTTGTAGTTACCAAAGTGATGCAGAGAAAAAATTGCTACAAGAAATTGCCAGTAGGAATACTGGAGAAGAGCTTGATCTCCTGGATACCGTTGTGCTTACTACCTTCCTTTCAACTGGTACATTAATTCAGTCTGTGAGACAATGCAGCCATAGAATTGTTTCAAAATATGCAGTAATATCTGCTGATTTGCATGACTCTGTAAATTCATAACTATTACCAGATTATTCTGCTCAAAAGGCAGTGCCCAATGAGGAATGATTTCTTACAAATGAAAACTTCACCTAGGGATTTTGTTTGTTACAAATGAACAAACAAAAATATCATTTTTATTGCTGAATTGTACCCACAAAGTCTACATTTGTTGGACAAGAATAGTGCTTCTGCATAGCAATTAAGAAGTCTTGTAAAAGGAACATGAGAGTGATAATCTTATGTACCATAAAGTTGACCACGTACGTGCAGATAATGCCCATCAAATTCACAAATGAGTCTCATATGATCTTCTGTGTATTCATTGCCATGCACTAAAGTACTATGCTTGTATAGATAGACTAGAAGTGAACACTTTTCCCTAATAAATTTCATCAAATCTTTGATTTGATACAGCTTGTTTTGAAAGACAGTGTTTTTGGCATTGGGAGAAAAAAAATAAAATAGGTCACAGCTCATTTAAATTCCAAAATGCAGTTAACTACTATTTCAAAGCCTGTAGCAACAACTTTGGAGATGAAACATTAAAAAGACAGCAAGTTTAACGTTATGTAAGTGTAAGAAGGCAGGCACAAACAATTAGATTGGAAATGTATTTGATGCTGGTAGTAGTTAAAAATTATTCCCTCAATTAAGTTTCACTTCTCCTTTAAAATTTGCTGCAGACAAATGTGAAAAAAAAGAAAGTCTAAAGAACAATTGAAAGAGAGAGAAATTCAATTTTTGTCCAGTTTGAAATGGGAAATACTAATTTAAAGTTCTGTCAGATCCACTACTGCAGATTTAGCTGAAGCTGTTTCTTTACCCTTCTGCCAGAGATCACCACCACCTCAGTAGCTACAGGAGAACAGGCTGCTTGTCAGCTGCTGCACTTTGACATATTAATAAATAGTTTCTTTTATTAGGAGTTGGAGTCTCACAGCCAGACTGTGAACCAAAGCAACTGTAAGAACATTCAGTCTTCTCTGCTGTCTCTACAGGGCAACCTTTGGCAGAGAGATAGGTTCAGATAGGTTAGGGCAGTACTGTATTAAAACACTTTCAGAAGATAAACTTATCACAGATTGTCAAGTTATCAATTTTCCTTCTTCTCTTATGGATTCAGCTGCAGTTTTCCCAGACTCAAATTTATCTGAATTGCTCTCTGATCCTTGCCTATATCAAATGTATATGTTTTATTGTAAAAACAAAATCACTTGATCTTTCTAAATCCTATGATGTGATTCACTAACTTGTCTTCATTTGATCACAGTATATATTAGCTTTTTTCCCGATTATACTTTGCAGAAAGTGTAACCAACACAATTCACTCAGAGTTATAGACATGAGTCTTTGATTATGCTGGTATAACTTTGATTCCCTCTTCACACTCAGCCACCCAAATGTTCTTCATATGATGAAGACTGGTCTTAGTGCAAATTTTAGCAATGCTTCATGGTATTTAAGATAAAGATCTGGGGGAAAATCTGAAGTTTATATAAATTCTTTGGATATAGAAGAAAATTTGCAGCTGCCTTTCACATCCTTGCCATTTTCAAGTCCAGTGCTGCAAATCTAGGAGATGCTTCTGCATTTCACATTGGTAGCCTGTCCCCTTTTCTACCTTCCATATAGGATATTTTAATTTTTTTAGTTCAGTCAGCAATTCCTTATTTAACCAGTTTGGCCACCTGCCATGCCTATTCAGCTTCTTGCACATTGGAATAGACCATTAAAGAGTGCTTTTTGAAGGTTGTCCTAGAAAATCAGCTGGCTGTTTCTGGACCCCCTTCTCCTGCCCGTCAGCATGCCATGGCTTCCTGCCTACCAGTTTGCTGACAACGTCAAAGTCTTCGGTGCTTAAGTCTCTTGTCTCACTTCCCCAAGGATATTAAATCTCTACTGTCTCTCAGTCCCTTAAGCAAAGGCTTTCATCAACTATTATGCATCTGGCAAGTTCATCTTTGATTTTAAGGAGCAAAGAACCTTCCAGATTTTTTGGTCCAATCTGCATCAAAAATTGTGCCTAGTAATTTTCTGGATATGACACACGCATTAGGTAACACATGAAAATGGGTACTAGACCACATAAACTCAGCAGGCAGGTCTGAGTTGTCAGTTGGCTTAAGCCACATGCCACTATACTATATAGGACAAATGGCATAACACAGAGGATTGGTGAATTTTAATAAGTATTATAATCAATGGTAACACTGAATACTTGTTAATATAGCATTCGATATTTACCACCATCAAACTTGTGCTGCCTGGTTCCTGGATGCTGTTGTCTCACACTCTTTATCCTCAACACTATGTTCAATGCCCTTCATTGCATCCTGTCCTGTGATCCCAACATACCGTAACTTTACGGATGATTGTTCTAAAAACATGCAGATAATTCCTTGACATTTAATTAGCCCCCATCTACTTCATCTTTGATCCAATAATAGCGGAGTTTTAATCTGAGAGTTGAGACGAAAGGATTATTACTATCAATAATCCATGGAGTTATCTTTTATGGCTACTTGAATCCATCAGACATGAGACACTCTTTGAAGGATGAGTGTTGGGGTCTATAAGAAGGAGAATTTCTTTAATTCATCACTGTTTTACAGTCTACTGGAAAAAAAAAAAAAAAGTGCTTTTTCCAGAGTTCCTAAGTGTAAGTCTTTCTCTGCAAATATTTTTAAAACATTCACTTTTCATTTTTTGAAAGCTGTCTACTAAGTTTTTACTAGAAATATCTGGGCTTTTTAATATAGATTTTAAAGTGGTATACGGCCAAACTCTTAATGATAAACATTGTTTATGTTACAGATAGGGAATACAAGGCACAGAAAGGGGTTCAGCTTTTCAGTATAGATCTTGCTATATTAGCTTTTCAAAGCATAGTGCTTATTCTCATATTGAAATTTTTCTATACATGATTTAACTTTTTTAGAAAGCAATTCTGAAACATTTTGTGCTTTGTAGGGTAGTTCAGGATACTCTATAGGGTTGCAGAAGCTATAGTTTAAGTTCCAACCTAATAACTTTTTTCTGCTCACCAGGACAGTATATCTGTCACAGAATTTTCTGTGCTCTCTGTCTTTTCTGATTCGTCACCAACAAGGCTGTTTTCATTTTCTTGCATTTTTATCACCTCTTTATTCCCATTATTTTTTCTAATTCAATGTATGTTTTAGATTTCTTTTCAATTCTAATTAACTATCTAACAAATCTCTGATGTTACATTTTGTTTATTACATGGGGACTACTTATGTTGGTTAGGCTTGTTTTGAAGCTGCTTTTCACTTTGTCTTTTCAACATACAAATTAAATGATTGAAGAGTGATTGAAGACTGTAAGGATCTTTGAGACATTTGTTCATTTTATCTTAAGCATGCTCATTAACTAAATTTCTTTTTGTATGAAGAAAATATTACAAACTGGAGAACACAAGCAAAACGTTCTGTGGTCAGTCTCCGAACAGGTCTGTTTAAATCTTGCTATTTTGATGAGCCTAGATCTAGAATATTTTAAATATCTTTAACTGACTTTGCAGTGTCTAAAGGCTAAAACTTTTGTGATCTTCAGTTTCTCATTCTTCAGTAGTGAACAGGGACAACTGAAGTTGTTATTTACTATATTAAGGTCAGCAAAACTATGAAAACAAAAGCAAAATTTCTCTTTTGAGAATGCGAGTGACCTCTGACTTATACAATTGCAGGTTGTTATAAAGTTTAATGGTAACAAATGCTTAATGCTATTTAACAAATATTCTAAGTTACCATTGATTACACTATTTAATAAAATTCACAAATCTGCTCTCCTATTTGTTCTATATAGTATAGTTGCATGTGGATTAAGTCAGTTTACATTTAAATAATGTTAGTGATTTAAGGAAATTAACTAGCAGAGATAGCATATGCTTATCTCAGAGAGAGTGTCTGCGAGAGTTTAAGGTATTTGGTTTATGTTAAAAAAATCTGAAACATCTGTGATAATATATCTAGTTGTGATCATTAAAATCAGATGCTAAGGGATTACTTGTAGGGTAATTTCCAGAATTAACTCTTACAAAGGTTCTGTGAATCAAAAAGAGCTTGGATGTTTTATTGTCCTCCTGCATGGAATATAAAGATATTTTGAGTTTGTTTTTCTAAGCTTTGAAAGAGACCAGGGGCTTTCTATGTTGTATAAATTGAGAACTGAAGTACAGTTTATATTAATCTGCTTTGGCAGAATAAATTGATTTGTATTTGCCTTTACTGCTTTTGCACTTGAAAAAATACTTAATTAAGGTATTCTACTGGAAAATCATGAGATATCTGAATATTTATTTCTAGATGTTATAGTACACATAAGAACATGGAGAGAGGCCAGAGACTGCAGCATACATTATATAAAAAACCAACAATCCCAAAACCAAATTAGAAGTCCACAGAGACTTTGCTATATCTGCTTTTTTTTTAAGGAAATTTCAGATTACAGATGTTCTGGAAAAACAAATAAAACCAGTGACTTAGGTTGGTTCTTACCTCAATTGGTTCTTACCTCAATTGCCTTCACCTTAATCCACTAATGAAGGAGACAGTACCACGATGTTTTGATAGCTGACTTTGATAATGTGATTATTTCATCAGCTTGAAGCACTGATACATTATGAACTACTTGAATGATAAGTGATACTTTCTGTTTATTTTTTCATTACTGAAAAATGACTAGATAATGTGTAGTCTGCCAAGCTTGCATATGTCACACACAGCTCCATGCATAATGCAATTAGGTGGAGAATCAGAAAAATCTATAAATTGCTACTTGGTTGTTTTGTTTGTATGTGCAGAATAATTCTACCCTTGTCAGGTAGACTAGTAGAAAGTTTGGACCTTTTCTTTCACATCTCTAAGCAAGTGTTTTTGAATAAAAGGTATTAAAAACTGAAGAAGAGGTAAATCAAAAAGTGGTATATTCCCTTTCATGAAAGTGGCTGTGAACAAAGCCATAAACTGTATGAATTTGATAATCTATTCTTGTCATAGGATTTCCTTGAAATCAACTTAACTACTAACGTATCTAACATCTCCCCATGTAGTGCAGTAAACAGCATTACCAGGAGAAAGTGCCAGGCTTTACACTGACCTGGTAGTGCAGAATCTAAGCACTTGTCTTTGGCATTAGTATTTACACTCATGTGTGTCTATTCTCTATTCTCATTTGCTAATGCTTTATCAAATACTTATCTCTGAATTCTGAATTTTTCTAAAAATGAAAATATAATATTTAAAATCTAGAGATAAAAACCAAGGAGATTTAGGGGGTTTTGACAAATTAAAGTTGGTCTTATTTGGAAATGTACTCAGTTTCTATAACATTCAAATTAGGAAGATAATCATTTTCGTTGGCTGTGTCTAGATTATTTTTGAATCTACAACAAGCAAGTGTTAAATGGAGTATAGATTCAGACCTTTTAACATCAAGTTTTATATGACTTTATTCTCAAACCATATAAATCATCATACCTCTACAGATTACAGTGTTTTAGATTATGATGTATGTCCATGTCTTACTTTGTTTGCAGTGTAATGACATATGTTTGGTGATACCAGTACATCATCATGATGTAGGAATGCCTGAGAATTTCAAATGGAAAAAGTGCTTCATCCTGTTACTGAAACTATATCCTAGTACTGCATCCTATATTGTCCTTTGTGACTGCATATTCCAATTGCTTGCCTAAAAATTTGGGCAGACACCTATCTACCATGAGAGAGCAATATTTTTAAGAAATGTAGTCTCACATTATCAGAACTTTTGCAACAATTTTGTGGATAAAATGACCGAACAGTGAGACCTTTTGATGTAGTCATTTTATTCAAAGCAGTTGACCAGAAAGATTGATGCAAACTTGTTATCTGAGAGTCAGTGGAAGAGAAAGACACTTCTGAAAAACAATCCAAAGCTCTGCCATAGGATTTTATTGTTGAGAAATGGAGATTACAATGCTATTTGGTCTCCTCTGTTGGGGTATATGCTGTTCAAACATAGGCAATCCCTACCTCAATGAAGAAAACATAAAAATACCAATAGCCTATCTTCTTGTTTCCAATCATTGCAAATTTTTCAGTATAATTCTTGCTAAGTACGTCCCAAAATATGAACTGATATTTTGAATAATTATTCTGACTCTTATATCAGGTTTTGTAAATATATTTGCATCTTTATTCCTCTTGCCATTTTACTCTTGTCTGAAGCATTTATTTGAACAAAAAATGAGAGTTTATGGCCTTGATGACTGTTATTTCATGCAATTTGAAAGAGAAAACCAAGGAAATCTGTGACACAAAGTCAAGAAATTAGGAAGGCACAATAGTGGAGACCAGTGAGGTTAAGCAAGTTTAGAATGTGGGGATAAGTCAGGTAGGAAAGAAAATCAATTAATCGAAAGTAAAAAAAAACCAAAACAAAACCCAAAAACAACATCAAAAGAATGGTTAAACTAATTTCAAGGTTGATGGATCTAAACAAGCTCTGAAGTATTCTGTGATAAGCAATAGGAAAACTACGTCTTAAGAGACATGTTTAACCACACTTATACAGGAAGTTTTTCAAATTCAAGTAAACACACAGAAGATTAACAGAACAATGCCTCTTCTTGCAGTCTCTGTGCATTTTTATGCAAGACTGGGTCTTCTGCTGGTCAGCTTTTGTGGGATGCTCGATTCATATACATCCCTATTCTTATCACCATGCAGTATACTTTTTGAATTAGATTTATACCTTGTGATTGAATAATGAGATAGACAGTCTGGCCACCAATTAACTGGCCACTTATTAACCGAAGAACAGTTACTCAGAAATAGATGTCTTTTAATTTTTACAAATGTTCTTACAAAGCGGTATTTGTGCTACTGTCCTGTGATACATGCTGTTCCTTATGTCTTTTGATACAAATCCACAAATAAAAACTATTATCAAATAGTACTTTGGAATATTTAAAAATCTCGCTTTTCTTGACTTTCCTCGGTTTCCATATGTCTTATCTTGCTTGAATGATTGCTTGGAAGAGAATACATCTTTTTATAGTACTGTATAATTTTTTCAGACACCCATAAAACCACCATTGCTCTTAGTACTGCTGTCCCATATAACAAATTCACTAATTTAGTTCAGTATTTTGCTTTAACTTTGAAAGAAAAATCTGAGATATTTTTTCTATTTTCATTTAATGGATTCAACCAAATTCTATTTCACAAACTCTTTATTTTATTCTAATTCCATTTACTTCAACACAATTTCTTCTAAAATACTATCCATGTGGAAAAATACAACTCGTGTTCTACCAACTGTATTTTTTACTTATCACTGTGTTCAGAACTCTAGAGTTTATTTTTCCACTTAATTTTATCATTTTAGTATTTTAGCTTTTTAACATTTTATCACTTTAGATACTATAACTGAAAATGAATAGACCTTTCCTACATAAGGACATAGCTTTAGTAAATAATTCTCTGGAATAACATTAAGTTCTTAACAAATACAGAACAATTACTTTTTAAGATCCATTTAAAAAGAAATCATTCAGAAAAAAGGAGTAAGCATTATTGGTTGTTAATAATCTGTAGCACTACGTAGATTGTTCTCAGCATGCCTGGAAGCTTTGTAGTTTCCAACACTGGTGGCATTGGAAAGGAGGTTAAACTGTATTAAAAGGGCACCCTATTCCTGGATACTGGGTTTGAAACTTGCCTTTAAGAGAACAGGATCTATATACAGACAGAGAGAGATTCTTTAAACTCCCATATGTGAGCACTGTTTCCTAGTTCCCTTTGAGAAATCTCTGGAAGCTGTTGGTCTGAATGTCAAGGAGACTTTAGAGATTTCTTTTGGTAATGATATTGCCATTTACCAGCTCCTCTAGTGTAAGTTTGCACAGTGTAATCATACAACATCTTCTATCAACAGAATAATGTAATTGCTTTCTGTTGTGCTTGTTTCTATCCATAGCATCAGATTACAGAAATTTGCCAAACATGTTCGTATTATGAACTAATGATTTAAAGTTGTTCTCACACTTGTCTGCACCTGTTTCCAAAAGTCTTTTTAATCTTAACTAATCAGGATTCATTGATAGAGATTTTACAAATTATGATAAAGTGACCTCAGATATAAAAATATATAGGAATGAATACTAAAAAATGCATAAGTAAAAAATTAATCTTTTAAGGATGAATAGCACGAGTCATTAATAAGCTTTAAAATTTTTATATGTACACTTTAAATTATCATTCTAGACGTTATATATTCTAGATATTATAGTTTTTTATATATATGTTTAAACTATATGTGACTAAGATATACAGTCTCAAATTTCATTAGAAACATTAGGGCAACTATTGTGAGAAGTGACACCTTTTTATTCAGTAGGTATTTTCCCTCTGGGGCAATTTTTGAACTCTATCTCTCAGTAAGAGAATTCTGTGATAGATTCTCTGAGTATGAGGGGAAGTATCTCTCTCAGATTATTAATAAGAAAAAAACACCACCATAATTGTTACCACATGTCAATGACATAACCCCTGCAGTGAGCTGTACTTATCCATAGTGAATATCTAGTAAGAAAATTCTATACAGAGTTTACAGCTGTTTACAGCTGTTTTTTTCTTTTTTTGTTTTCCTCTTCCTATGATGTTGTCATGCCACCCCTATCTACTTTACAGAGTAGAAAGGAAAAAGCACACAGGCCTCTCTCTCCTGTTCTGCCAAACTTGTTAAGCATTTTATGTAATAAATTAACAAATTGCTTCAACAAAAACTTGAAAATTTCCAAATCATATGAAATGGTTGTCAGGGTTTTTAAAGAATTATCACAACTTCTTCATTTTGGGGATTTTTTTTCCCACACAAACTAGGTCCACCCTTTACATATTCTGCCAAAAATCAATGTTTGTTTTGAAATCAGTTTAAATCAGTGAGCTATTTGGTCTCATAGGATAGAAGTTTGGCTCACAATACTATGCATTTTCTGTCTGAAACGATAAATATTCTAAGCATGTATTTGACACATTTTTTTCTTAATTTTACTAAAGTGAGGCAGTTCTTTTACAAAAAGAACTAAGGATTCTGGGCAGCAATTTTAAACATTGCTATGAGTGGTCCAACTGAAGCAAAGCCTGTTTAGTGAGTGGGAAAAGGTACTACATTCTTATAAAAATTTTGCACCCACTTTTTCCAGCAGCAGTTCAGATGAAAAATAGTCCAAATTTTCAAGTGTATAACTATGATGGGGAAATTGCTGACTGTGTCTTCCCCCAATTTATTTTTCCATACTCTCACAACACTAGGTGTAAAAAGGTGCTATTATAAATTATTAAAATTATTATTAATATTATCACAAGAATAATAAAGACACTAAGTTATTTGGATGCTAAAGGGGACTAAGTATCTGAACTAGATGAAGCATAAAAGCTTCCTGTAGGATTACTCCAATAACATGAGTGTGGTTCCACTACTGTGTCATCCTCTCCAAAAAAATTGGTTCTAAGTGATGGTTCTGGAACAAGCTTTCCTCAGGAACTCATCAATGATGAGGGCATTGTCTTGCTGTGGTACTGAATGTGGTAGTGATATTCAAAATATCACTGTGTGGGTGGTGTGTTGGCTTGTTACTTTTTACAATCTTTTGATCAAGCCCTCCTGATTGAACAAAACAACAAAACTTAGAGTAAAAGTAAATAATAAGTAATTTTCTGTTTACAAGTTCAGATTTCACTTTAAAAAATCATATACATAAAATCAACATAAACTATTAACCTTCTCTCATATAATTTTGTTTATATACTTTGCTTGATTATTAATCTACAATTGATTTAAAGATTGAGCAGAACAAAGTCAGGATATGAAATGCTGCAGCAAAATGGTTCAATTCTCATTTTATATCTTTGAGTGTGTAGACTACAAGTATTGCCAAGGGCAAAGCTCCTAACAGGTTGTAAAATTATTATATGGCTCTTGGAAAGCATGTTTTAGATGTTTATATCCATATCTCTCTGTGTCTGTGTCTGTTCAAGTATACACATATTTCAAGCAGAGTATTGCTCTACATCCCTCTCCCCTCTAAATGGAACGATCTGTTGCTATGACCACTGTTGCGGTGAGTCAACATCTATTTAAATCTAGTAGGTTAGCAACATGCAGTCAATCACTGGATTTTGTTGGCTGAATTTTCCCAAGGGCTTTCCAATTAATAGAGTATTCCTCTACATATAATTTTTTCAGCCACATACTACGACTTTAGAGCATTCTGTCTCTATCTCATTCTTTCACTTTCTTAAAAAAAAAAATTTCCTCCTCTAATGTCAGGGATGTTGTTAAATAAAGAGCCCATATGAATATTTGAGCAGGTAAAATATAGGTACAAAATTATATTTTTAAGACAAACACACTATCAATTAAACAAAGTGCAGATCAGCTATGAAATCTTTATCCCATGCTCAGAGAAATGAGCTTGAGAGAGACACAAGACAGTTAAAACAACCAAACCCCCTTCCAAGCAGCTCCATCAATTAACATTTGAGGACACTTGAGATTATTTAACTGACACTCCAGCAATATATCAGAGGAAATTTAATGTTATTTTCATTAAATATAGTGCTGAGTAGTACAGACAAGGAAGCAGTGTTCTTATAGAGGCCGAAAGATCTTTTTTCTCAATTGCCATGTATCTCTTCTTAACTTGTTGCACACTTAAGTTCTCACCAATGTCTGCCAACATTTTATCAGACTCAACTGGCAGAGAGGAAGTCCCCAGAAAATTTCTTCTGAATTCAAATGCGGAATGAGGCACCATCAAACAGATGGAACAGATTGTGAAGTGACTCCTTTTAGGACAGATAAGCTATATTTAGAATACACAATCCATGAGCACATCTTAGTACCTAGGCCCATGTAAGTGATCCAGGACTATTTTAATCCCATATCAGAATGAGATCAGATGTACAAAAGCTCTCATCCATACATTCCTTTCCCTGGCAAGAAAAGCACTTTGTATGAACTCTAAGAGAACCACAGCTGCTGCAGCCAAATCTTAAAACCAAGAACTGCCTAGTGCAATGCATCTCTCGCATGGCCAGAGAATCTTTTGAAGATTCCTAACCTCTTTGTTCTAATTTTCAGCATGGAAGCCTTAATATACAAAAGCAGTTGTAGGTTTTACATTGACGAATTATGTCCAGCATTGAAAGTGCAGTAATCTACTTCCCAGAAAATCAAATCCTTTTAAGGTGTCTGGAATTGCTACTGAGACATCACTAAAATAAGAACATGGTCTCATTAAAAAATTTGTCTACATTAAAAAATGTAGACCACAGCCCTTGCTTGTCTGTTTTTAAATCTTTCTTGAATCTTTCTTATGATCACAAACTTATGTTTTGAATTTTGCTTATTTCTGTTTTTCATTTAAGTGTTCCACTATAATAGCAAAAGAAAAAAATGAGACAGATTACTGACTTTTTGTAGTTCTGTAATTTCTACATTATAAGCTTGAGCTGTGATTTGCAGACCAAGTAGGAAGACACCTGCCCAAAGGCATTGGTGTTTGCAACCAAATCACCAAACTCCTGTTTTTATAAAACACAATGTATGAAAATTGTGTCATGAAACTGTCTCATAAGTAAATGGAATCAATTCAGGAAATATGTATTCCATATTCATACTTTATTAACAGGCCCTCTATATAAAGATCCAAATTTAGAAATCCAAAAGGCCAATTCAACCAAACCATATTCCATGAGACACAGATTAATTTTGATGACACTGACAGTATTAACAATTAAACATAAAATGGCAACTGCAATAATCTTAGAATCATAGAATCAATCATAGAATGGTTGGAAGGGACCTTAAAGATCATATAGGTCCAACCCCCCTGCCATTGGCGGGGACACCTTCCACTAGAATATGTTGCTCAAAGCCCCATCCATCCTGGCCTTGAACACTTCCATGAATGAGACATCCAGCAGCTCTCTGGGCAACCGGGTCCAGATTTTTACCACACTTACTGTAAAAAAATTCTTCCTTTTATCTAATCTAAATCAACCCTCTTTCAGCTTAAAACCATTAGCCCTTGTCCTATTTCAACAGGCCCTGCTAAAAAGTCTGTCCCCATCCTTCTTGTAAACCTCCTTTAAGTACTGAAAGGCTGCTGTGAGGTTTCACCAGAGCCTTCTCTTCTCCAGGGTGAAAACCCCAACTTTGTCCTCATAGGAATGGTGTTCCATTCCTTTGATCATCCCTGGACAAGCTGGTATCAATACAGGCTGAGGCATGAAGGGATTGAGAGCAGCCCTGCTGAGAAGAAGAACTTGGAAATGTTTGTGGATAAGAGGTTGGACATGACCCAGCAATGTGCACTTGCAGCCCAGAGAGCCAAACGTGTCCTGGGCTACATCCAAAGCAGCATGGCCAGCAAGGCAAGGGAGTGGATTCTGCCCCTCTGCTCTGCTCTGGTGAGAACCCACCTGGAGTGCTGCATCCAGCTCTAGGGTCCCTAGCACAGAAAGGACACCAACCCCTTGGAGCAAGTCCAGAGGAGGCCACCAAGTTGATTAGAAAGGTGGACAACCTCTCCTATGGGGAAAGGCTGAGAGTTAGAATTTTTCAACCTAGAGAAGAGGATGCTCTGGGATGACCTTCTTGTGGCCTTCCAGTAACTGAAGGGAGCCTGTAAGAAAGCTGGAGAGGGACATTTTACAATGGCATGTAGTGATAGGACGGGGGGAATGGCTCCAAACTGAGAGTAGATTTAGGCAGGATATTAGGAAGAAATTCTTTACTGTGAGGGTGGTGAGGCACTGAGACAAGTTGCCCAAAGAAGTTGTGGATCCCACATCCCTGAAGGCATTCAGGGCCAGGTTAGATGAGGCTTGGAGAAAAACCTGGTCTAGTGAAAGGCTTCCTGGCCCATGGCATGGGGCTTGGGAACTAGACGATCTCTAAGGCCCTTTCCAACCCAAACCAATCTATGATCCTTTGATAGTCTTCATGGCCCTCCTCTGGATGGCCCTCCAACCGGTCCATGCCTTTCTTGTGCAGAGGAGCGCAGAGCTGGATGCAGTACTCCAGGTGGGGTTTCACCTCTCTTGACCTGCTGGTCACGCTTATGCTGATGCAGCGCAGGATACGATTGGCTTTCTGGTCTGTGAGCACACATTGTTGGCTAATGTCCAGCCAAATAAAACTGGCCAGGTGCACAGGGGAATAAAACATCTGGTAGCTTAAATCAGATATACATATTTTGGACTTTAAAACTGATAGAAATCAAAATTTATGTAGTCATGAACAAGAAAAGTTTCACTTCAGCTGGTGACAATATTCAAGCAAATTATTCACAAAGGTTTTCTGTAGACAGAACTACCTTTTACTTCTCCTAAGACACTGGCTGTCCTGGACAAAAAACGAAGACTTCAAGGGAATGACAAAGTATCCCATCTTCCATTTGAGAAAAAAGTAGCTTTTGGAGTCAAAGAAAATAAATGAGAAAACACTTCAGTGGAAGTGTGAATCCCCCAGGACCAGCAAAGTGATAGAGTCATTTAAATGTGGCTGCTACATTGAGGGTGGAAAAGAGCAAAGTAAACTGCCCAAATACTGTATCCTACAGTAATAATATATAAGCTTATGTCTTTTGCTGTCTCTACATGAAGCTGGCTGATACATTAGTATTTTTTTTTGTTTTACCTACTTAATTGCTCACGTGCACTGACATATCAAACCTCCATATTCCTTCTTTTTCTGTTTCCCGTCTGCATCTCTTCTGAATTCCACACTTGAGTGCATGGTTCTTCTGTTCTAAAGTTTAACAATTATTCATCTGCTTTGATAGTATGTTCTAACATATAAAAAATTGGGATAAACAGCTGTTGGATTAGTAATTTACAGCTGATTGCGAACCTAGGCTATCATACCTACTTAGTTACTATAACAAAAATTGAATCAACATTAAAAGACTCAAAACCTCCCAACTCCCCAAATTCCAAAAGAGGTAACAAACACAGGAGATAATATTTTCTACTGAAACTAGCAGTTGGAAAATGCTGGTTTTATTCTCAACTCTGCCATAAGCTAAGCAAGCCATTTACCCACATAATGCCCCAGTTTCTCTGTCTGTAAATATCTGTATAATCTTATTTATACACTCCAGTAATTTCAAATCCCAAACACGAAAGAAATGTCAGAGAAGTGTGAAGAGCATTTTTTAGGAGAAAACAATAATTGCCCAAATAGACAGAATCTGAATTTCCAGTCCAATATCATGGCTCTTAAGTGCTACAGTCATCACCCCATCATCTGTCAATATCCACACTAGTATGCTGTTTCTAAAATGTAACTAGTACTGGATGCTGGAAAAAAAATAGACTTGAAAAATGCCAGATATTACCGAGGGAAAAAGAGTCTATGAGTAAAGTTTCTTGCTAATTCGCAGCCTGTCCTCTTCTTTCTCTAGAGATTCTTTTTTTCTGAAAAAATGGAGTCCGGGTTCTGCTCTATCTAAATCTGTTTGTATAATCTCATGTTCCTTTTCATATTAATACATGTGCATTTCACAGAAAAGAAGTGAAAACAAAGCATTTTATCTATGTCTTTGTCTGTTTCCCTTCTTTAAGTTAATGTTCCCTATAGTAGATGAAAAAAACCCATATTTGAAAGATCTTCCTCAAGATTTTGTGAGGCTTCGGGTTTTAAAAGCATCAGTCACCCATAGTCCTCTATAAAACATAGAGGTTCCCCATGGTGCAATAATTTGCAGATTGCACCTGCAAATCTGAGTTGCAAAACATTCCTTTTTAGTCTTCTTGACATTATACCCACATAGTTACAATGACAGAATCTGACACTCTCTTATCCCAAACATTACTCTGTATTGAGTTATTCAATCATATTTGATGATGATACTCTTTTGTCAAGGCTTGATAACAGTAAAGGAGGTAAAAACATGTGGAACATCATCTTTCTTTCACAGCTGTTTTTAATTACTCACAGTTCAAAGATTTAATGGAAAATACTTGCAGTTGAATAAGTTGAAATGAAAAATTGATCAAACTTTCCCTTAGATTTTCAGGGATATTACTATTTATTTTGTATTTTTCATTTGAAAACAACCAAGTGTTTGAAATTCTTACAGTTGATACACTATATCTCATACTTCTTTAGTATTTATACCTCAAAGTGCTCAGAAGTCATGAAATAACTTTTCAAAATTAAGGAAGTTTGCTGCAATATCATGAACTGTTGATAAAATAATAAATTGTGAATTGTTTCCTTTCACTTTTCGATTTTGGAGCACTCAGAATACTTCAGAAAATGTTTCTCATCTGTTTTTCCCAATAATGGACTAATTTCCCACTTCTTCCCTCATTTATGAGTCTAGAAGTACTTTTTGACATGAAAATATTTTCCCACATTTAACATGTCTAGAAACAAAGCAAAAAGCAAAACAACAAACCCACAAAGTAAGGTCTTAATTACACATTATTTTTCCAGAACTCTAATACTCTGTGATATGAAAGGAGAAGAGCATAGATTATTCTATGACAATAAGAGAGAGCCAGCAAGAATTATTCATGTGAGTAATCACAACTCAGGAGTCTATTGAGTACTCAAGGTCAGTCAGAATCCCCGTTGCTACTCTTTCGTGATTACACTGTCCTCACAGAGGATTTGCAAAAGAATAGTCATGGAGGGTGTTAGTGGCTTCTGAGATCTATATTTTCATTTTACCTTAAAATGACAGCTATCTGAAAAAGTGTTGTTGGCACATACCCTGATGTTAGTGATTAGTATAAACATTCAGATGCATGTGGGAAGGGTGTGGGAGATACATTTTCCTACCCTCAGGCGAGTAAGGGGTTGGGTTATGTATGAAGTATTTTATTTAATCTTAAACCAGGATAATATTAAATCCTAAAGATTTTAAACTTGTAATTATCTTTCCATTGGAAATATCAAAATATGGAAAATAATAATATTAATTGTAAAGATCTTCCCTTTCAGAATACATCTCCCCTAAACCCAGCTGTGTATGAATAAAGAGTTCCTTTAAAAAAAAAAGAAGCAAAGCCAAAACAAAACCCATGCCCCCCCAAACAAACTTAAACAAAACTGACTCTCTTTGCCTCTTTAGCACATGACATGTTGTAATGCTATTTGGTGGAAATTGCCACATGATGCTGTCATATTTCCCTATTAATTTTCTTGGATTACAAGATATTTAGAATATGTTCCTGAGATGACCAGTCTTTCCTTATGGCAGCAGGATTTTCACTTATATGTAGAAATTTCTAAAACCTGCAGCTGGAATTTGAGAAATTCCAAACTGATCACTATGATATAATTTATACTTTTCTTTGTACACTCCTCTTTACAAAAAACCCGAATCGACTAATGTCTCGGACTAGAACATTCTCTACATCATAAAAGATCAGAGGGCTCTAGTCTGAAAAAAGGTATGTGTACCACAATGCAGAGACTTTAAATGTGTAACTTTGAAGTTCCTGCCTCTTTGAGTAGAATCCAGAGTAGAGTGTTAAGGATAAAGCCCCTCAGCATGAAGCCTGAAGAAAATTAGATACTGGACAATCTAGGCACTGAGTGCCTAGGGACAGAAGAGCTGAAATAAGTCATTCAACTTTTCTCTTTAGAACTAGAGTGCATTATTTTACCAAGGTCCTTCCTTGTAGGACTATCTGTAGAAACTTCTTTGTAGGACCAAGGTCTATGACTTTTCTTTGAAAAATGAAATGTGCTGTTCTTTGTTTTCAGGGCATGGTTGAGAGACAGAAAAGAATCATAGAAAAACTTATAACTTGTGCTAAAACCAGCGTGGTTTGAACTTCCTTCTTCAGTTTATGCACTTAAAATATCACAGTCCAGGAGACTGCCACAGGTATTAAAAAACACGTGACAGTTCTCATTCTGGCCCAGCTGGCTTTTCTTCACAATTACATGGCTTCAACAGGAGGAGTTTACTTTCAAATCAGGGAGGCAGGTGTTTTGACGTCACATCCCCAGGGAAAGAGGAAAACTGAACCTTGGTCTTGTGGTCCTGAATGAGAGCTATAGTCACTGAGATGCCAGCAGTTTAAAATAAATCCTTTAAATTCCATGGAAACTGTATTCCATCCTACAGCTACTACTGCTACTAATTCTACTCTCCTTTGGTAGAGAAGCACTGTTCCATTCAGTTTGTAGCTGTGGAGTGGGTTTAGGCACCATGTAGGAGATGTCCTGCCTCACAGAGTCAAGTCAGAAATATTAGGGTCATTTACGCTAATGGAACACAGATGCCAAGGGAAACCGAGGCATTATTTGAGTTTCTGGACCTCAAGAATTAGTCAGGAATTAGGGAGAAAATTAAGAATCACAGTTCAGACTTTAGACATCTGCCTAAGTCCAAGGCTGTTTTTGATGCTCTAGCAGGCCTTTTTTTTTCATTACCTGTCCTAAAATTTGGGAGAGGACAAGGCTTTCAGACAGAACATCCATCACTCATCAAATATCAGTTTACTCTCCACTGACCTGTGTGGTGTGCTATTGGGAATACATGTTTAGCCTTGCCACTGGCTGGACCCGGAGCCATAGCAGCCTTACATGAGGCTGGAACTAGAGGAGACCACCTGGGTACTGAAGTCCTCCAGATGTTATCCTCTGACTACATAAATAAAAGAAAAACAAAAGGAATAAGATAAATATAAAAAGATTATAATGGTAGGGTGTCCTTTTCTCAGAAAGAGAAACTCAATAAAGTGCACTCACAGTTGCAGGGAACTACGCACATTTCTCAGTGTTTCAGGGAAATTAAATTGTTTCACAGATTACAGACTGCAGATATTTCAGCTGAAGTCTGAAGACACTGCATCTCCTCCTGGCCAGGTTTTGCATTCTTTCCAAGGGCAAAAGCCCCCTGAAGCTGTCTTAGATGTTTAGTGGAGAATTTGTTGTGTCCATGGTTTTACTATCCGTGTTGTACCCTGGAAAAATGCACAAATCAGTCTGAAACAAGCAGTAATCATAACAAAAGTTGGCAGGATAGATAGATTACCAGACTATTTTGGTGATATTCAATAGCTACAGCCAGGAAAAGAGAATTGTTTCCTTGAAGTTTCTCCCACTAAAAAAAATGTCTGCCTGCAGACATAACAGCTCATATACACATCAATATCCTTCCTGAGGAAAAAATTATTGGAATTTCTAGAAGAAGCCATTCTTAATCTGTAGATGTGTCGGGGAACCAGATTTACTTGTGAATAGAGTTTTACTTGATTTAGGATATTCAGATCGTGCCCAAGGCATGGACCCAACATATTTAATTTGATTCTATTTCCTGCTTGACACTAACTCCTAGTTTTTTGCTATTAGTTCTGGGCTCCTTTGCTTTTAGTTTCTCAAGCACCAAATAATCTAGAAGCAATAACCCCGAGTTACTGAAAGCTTCTCTAAAACTGGCAGACTGATATGATTGCACAAAGATACAGATTAATATAGATTTTTTGCAAAAAATGGGCTATGAATAGGAGTACTTCAGAAAGAAAAAAAAAAGCAATTTGAAAAAGGTTTATGAAGACTATGTCAAAGGCCAGAGTAGCTCAGAGACCCTTCCTAACACATGGCAACGCAAGATAGCCAGTGCACACACCTGATATACTGGTAATGGCAGAAAAGCATTAAGACATCTCAAAGTACATAACA
This sequence comes from Ptilonorhynchus violaceus, assembly GCA_013397565.1. Classification (NCBI taxonomy): domain Eukaryota; kingdom Metazoa; phylum Chordata; class Aves; order Passeriformes; family Ptilonorhynchidae; genus Ptilonorhynchus; species Ptilonorhynchus violaceus. The sequence continues at coordinate 169,230 of VZRJ01008045.1, read as the reverse complement.
TACAACTGATATCCCCCAGAGCACTCTGGGAATGTTGCTTTAAATAATTCCTTAATAGGAAATACTTATTTTGTGTAGAAAAAATTTTGGATAATTTTTTGCTAAACCACTTTTTTGTGTGTAGAAACTGACGGATATCAAGTACTACCATTTATTGAACTGATTATAGATATTCAGATTTAAACCATTTAGTAATTAAGAGTGCTCTCTTTTATGACAGAGTCTCTTGAAAATTGAGGCTTATGCCAATTTTCTCATGAGCTTTTTGGGATGACCTTTTCTTCTAAACTGCAGTAACTTTTTCTTTTTTCTTTTTTGTTAAAGCAGCATAATGAGTCTTGAAAAGTATAATTCACTAAAGAACTGGAGACTTCAGAGAAGTCATTCCTGAAGTCGTTCAGAGGAGCCATTCCTGAAATTTTGACTCTCAGGGCATTATAGAAAATTATAGTTTAAACTTGAATTGACTGAAAGTGAAAGATTTTGGCTTTTTAAAAATATATTCATTTACTGTCATTTATTGATTTCTGAATTTTGCAGTTCATTTCAGTCAGGTAAATATTTCCATATTTAATTTTTTATTTCATTTAGACCAAAACCAAGTGTTAGTAAAATGGTTACCAACAGGATGGAAATTTCAATATTTATTAAATTTATCAATAACATCCGTAGGCTTGTAATTGGGTTAAAAAATAGCATGGTTTAATTATAATCTTGAAGGTACAAGCGTCAAGGCAATTGAAAAGATTGTTTTAAGATGAAGGACCAGCAATTAGTGGTGCCACTACCATCTAGTGGGGATTTTTTTTGCTGCACTGTGACCACAGTGGTGCTCTGGATTAGCAAAGGCGGGTAGGTGCCTGCTGGTGGATACCTGAATGACTTCAAGCCTATTTTGTTGTGGAGAAGCAAATATATAAACGTTTAAAGTTTCTCTTTTAGAATGTTTGGTAACCACTTTCTTTTATTAGATTTAATATTTTATAAATCAATGACCAAAATATTTTTTGATACTTTAGTGAATGTCTCCCTCTCTGTAGTGTCCTTACTTCTCCTCTGTATTTATTCAGACTGAACCAGTTAAAGTCAATAAATAGTTTGTTTTGGTTTTTTTCTTTAAGAGAATGTTATTTTGCAGACTTTTTCTGAACAGGAGAAAATGAGAAACCTGTAAAAGGTATGATCTATGATCATACAGCTTTAATCCTATTTGATGGCCTTTATCAATAGACCAAACAGTGTCTTTTATAAAAAACTTGGAATTTTCTTTATATATGAAATAAAACATATGACAAACATATGATTACTTTAATAATCCTTTTGAAGAGAGTTTATAACTTTCCTGACACTTTTTCAATAGGACTTTGGAGTTTCATAGAAAAGCAACATCTGCCAATCAGCTGTCACAAAGTATGAATATATGGGTATCTTCCAGCTTCACTGCTGGACAAGCTGTCTTTGTTTGTTCCTGTCATAAAAAATCCATCAAAATATAGCTTCAGATGAGGATCAGACTCAGCATAGAAATCACATGACCTCATGAGGTTCACTTACTGTACAACGCAGTCAATTCTCAGCGTTTGAAAAGTAATGCACCCACAGATTGCAATAGATCTTTTAAAAAGAACCCCAGAGGGATCAGTTACTGTTTACCAATATCCTGTATCAATCTTCTGAATTTATTTTACTGATATGTAACTAGTAAACTCAGTGTAAAAGCAGTTATTGAACTTCTAGGCTTCAATAAAATAGAATAAATGGAAACAAAATAAGGAAAAAGTAAATATTTTCATCCTAATTTGGTGTTCAGGAATATATATATATATAAAAATAAAATCTTCAAGGACCAAAGGAAAACCTTCTAAACATGAAATATTTAATATATAGTCTAGACTGCATTTAGAAATATTAAAAATGTTTGAATATACTTCAGTAGTTTTCCTTTTGAAAGGGATACCTTTCCCACAATTTACCATAAATTAGACTTCCAGCATTGACTGGTATTTATTACTGCCTTATAAATATATTCTTTTTCGTTTTTCTTTCTTAAAGTAAAAAAATATTTTTATACTTTTATATTTTTATATATTAATTATAATTTTATAATCATTAACTTAACTGAGCATATACAAACTTTAGAGTGAAGTTAAAATCTTGTTTAAAAGGTTAATAACGCAATTCCTGGCATAAAAATTTAATTCATCTTTTTAAAAAGTCCAATATCTCTTGTATTGTACATGCACTTTTTGGAATGTATTTTTTGCTTGTAAATCTTTGCAGTTATGACATGAATGACTGCAGGTTAGAATAAAATTCAGGTTTCAGTATTCTATAGGTTGACAAATTCCCCATTTATTTTAAATGTTCAGATTAAGAGTTCTGTTTGAGCTTTCATCATGGTACGGTCTTTGATTCCTGCCCTGGACTGCTGGCAGTGACAGTAAGTTAACAGTGATGTGACTGCCATCTCTAACCAGCGTCAGATAGGATGATGAACATCCGTGAACAAATGAGTAAACCTTGCACCTGAAATAAAGTACTTCTCTTCAGAGGCTTAGGAGACTAGAAAGGGGAAATATTTAAGACAAAGAAGAAACACACAAAGGGCTAGTGAATTAACCTCTACTAAAAACAGAGGTTAATTCAAGGAAGGAGCAAAGGATTTTTTGTCCTGGTTGAGAGGAAATCTTTAGTTGCCACATCAGCTGAAGCTGAGAGGAACTTGCTGTAAAGGTCAGAGAGGAGACTGTATTATCTGCAAGAGGTACCTAAATAAGGAAATAAAATAAGGTTCAGGAGAGAAGACTAAAAGGACGATGTTCCGTTTCTAGAATACACAAGAGCACTGAGGACACCAAGGTAAGCAGCTGCGCCACTAGGTTTTCAGAAATTCAGTAGTGTCCCCTGGTATGGGTGTCTCAATTAAGAGCATGGACCTTATGTCATTAGAGGATGCCACATCTGGTGGACATGAGGACTCAGGTGAACCTCTCAGGTCTCAGCCCCACAGATGTGAGGCTGCCGTGGCTCCATGTCCCCAGGTCCGGCTGCTGTCGAGGCTGAGCAGGCATTCCTGATAGCACACCCACACTGCTAACACAGCTTGCTGCACAGATCAACACAGAGAGAAAACAGTGCCTTGGAGGGCACCCACGCCACCAGACACCACACTCACACAAACTTGAGCAGCAAGAACTTCATCCAGTTTCTCTGGCTGCTCAGTACTGAAGGCTGCCGGTGGATGAGATAAAGAGAAAATCTTAATGCTGTGAGAGCACTGTTCAGCAATAACCAAAACTCCTGTGTGTTATTAGTGCTCTTATAGTTCACAAATCCAAACCACAGCCCTGTATGGGCTGCTAGGGAGGAAGCTGACTACAGTTCAGCCAGCCCTAGTACAGCATCCCATAATAAGTCTTGCTTATTCCCATAGCCCCTTTAAGCCATATGAGAAGTTTTACAGACCCAAAATACTCTTCCTCCTGCATCAATAGCAAGTCCTATACCTACTCAAGCAATCACCCCTGAGAGCCTGAATATCCTGATGAAGAGAGGGAGTTTGCCTGACTAATCCTGATGGGGTTTCCACTGGGGTCAATGGTCTAGTTAGTTTTCTCTGATGGTCTTTGGAGAAGCTGGTTCTACAATGTCATTTTACTTATCATGTCATCAGTGCTGCTCTGTTTGCACTTCTCCCACGATCCTCGCTGAACCACTGTGTTCCCTCTGATTAGCTTTTATTCACATAACCTAGCACATTTAAAATTAAATAATCAAATACAGTCAAAACACACATTTTCAATTAATAATAATAATAATTGTTGTTTTCATTAGTTATAATTATCTTCATTTTGTTTTAACTAGCATTTTGACAAGTTAATTTGCAATTAATTTACAATAAATTGCAACTAGCAATTTGAGAAGTAATGATATATAATATGGTATATCATAATTATTTGGAAATGACACAATGAAATTATACAGAATTAAACATTTCAAGACCTCTGAATCAGAATGTGTTTATATTTTTTACTGGAAAATTTGAAAATTTATTTTCATTTTTCCAATTCAAAATATCAGAATGGTTTTTGTGGGTTTCAGAGGGCTTTTTTATCCAAGTTTTTCAAAGGCTAGGAAACATATTAGCAACTAAAAGCTCAGTCTCATTGTAGAATATGTACTGCTATTTACAGAACAATAAAAATTGCAACTCCCACATTTCAGCTTTTTTAGAAAATTTAAGAGAAATTTCATTGCAAATTTTGAACAGGAATTTTGCAAAACTGGTTCAGATAAAAAATGAAAATGAAATCTTATAAACTACATTGTATTTTGTGACATAAGGCCACACTGATTAATTTCTTCCTTAAATCTTTAAAGTCAGAAAATGATAATATTATTTGCGTATATTTATTAACATTCCTTTACTTCCATACACAAGTCTCCTAAAAAAACATAGTTCATGTTTTTTTACACGACTTGTGTCATTGCCTTATCCTTCTACAATATCACACTGCTCACAGATGAGTTTGAGTATTTGTCATACAGAAAATGAATATGGCACAAAGTCAAATTTTATTAAAGCTTTATGTTTGGCTCTCCTTCTACCACAAGAAGCTTTAAAAGCATTTCTGAATTGATGATGCAGCTTTTCTGTTTCTCCTTAGATTTTCCCAGCTTACCTCATCCTACAATGTAGAATGTATGCTGACAACATAAGCAATTTGCTAAACTCTGTTTTTACTTCCTGCTTTCAGATCAATTGGATAAGGTTAATGCTGTAATAGGGTTATGTTAACATAAATGCTGTTCCTGCAAGACTAGGGATACATTTGGTTGCAATGACATAGTATTTCACCCCTTAATTTATTTGTTTTGTTTTTCAGTCATCAAATAGGTCAATGAAACTAATGTATGCTTGGGGTCTGATATTTAGTATTTAAATCTCTGTTTGTGGACAAATCCTGACTTTTTCAAACATTTTTTCTAAAGTCTAATTAGACATACAATAAGTGTAAGTGCAAGTTAATGAATTAAACATGATGCGATTGTTTCTCTTGCAGAATTTTCTCATTCTCTATTTATTGTGTCAAATATGTTGTCTAATTCATTGTTTCTTCTCCCTAAATAAATGAAGACAGGGAAAAAAAATAGTTTAAAATTATGCTATATGATCTCTATTTAAACCACACACACAAACACACACAAAATCTCTGCATGATCTAAACTTTACTAATTTGTCAAGGAGATAGCCCACCAAAAGCATGGAACTTCCAATATCTTCCAGTTGCCAGTCTCTTCTCTCAGGTAACAAGTGACAAGACGAGAGGAAAAGGCCTCAAGTTGCACCACAGGAGGTTTAGATTAGATATTAGGAAAAAATTCTTCACCAGAAGAGTTAGGCATTGGAACAAGCTGCCCATGGAAGTGGTGGAATCACCATTCCTGGAAGGGGATGTGACACTTGGAGATATGGTTTAGTGGTGAACACGATGGTGCTGGTTTAATCATTGGACTTGATATCTAAGTTTTCTTTTCCAACCTTAACAAGACTATGATCTAATATCTATTTTAGCATCTTACAATTGTTTTGAAAGCTGTTATTAAGTTTTTTAGTATTTTCAGAAATTTTATCTGTATGTGGTCATTCTTCTACTCTATCTATATTCAGAAGTTTTTCTTCACCAGACTTGTTTACCAGTCTTTCCCCTCCCTGTACTTTGACACTTCAGGCTAAACCTAGCCACTATTCTGTCTGATGTATATTTTTAGATCTTGTCTAATAATTTCCACTGTTCAATCTGTCTTTGTTATGCAAGTGTTCATTCATTGATCCATTAGCGTCTTTGTAGATTTGCCTGTTTCACAGGGCATCATCCATGTCTCTTCAATTATATTATTATTTTCCACAGGCATATACAGATAGGCATATAGATCCATCTAAAGATATTGGATATATCAGTACAGATTCATTAACTCAAGTATCTTGCATCAAGGAGTTCCTGAAATCTGAGTTTCTTTATGTAAAAAATAACCATGATTTGTGTGTGTTTGCACAGCATTGAACAAAATTAATTTAGTTGTGATTAAAATATCACATATTAATTTATTGAGCTTTGCCAGTAGTTATGCCTACAGGTACTTAATTAGTCAAACAGCTGATTTTTCACTATGAATGGGTTTATAGTGCTTTAGTGAATTACACATTTATCCTTGATTAAAGCTTTTACACATGATCATAACAGAGATAATAGAAACTATCATATTGCTGACTTAGTAATAGGAGAATATTTTCCAGATCACATTTATGCTTAACATTATAGAGATCTGTAAAAAAATTGTTGAAGTAGCTTCTTCTGTTCTTTATTCCCTAGGCAGTCATACACATTGATGCTGAAAGTACTCCTTCACTGGTGTGACTAGTAAGAGGAAACATTTTAAAAGCTTCTATTTTATTAAATCTTACTCTTTTTTTCTGTTTCTTTCATGCAAAATACGTCTTTCAAGTTTCTCAGAAAGTCACAGAAATACAGCCTATTTGGTACACATCCTTGGTGTTACTTTTCATGCTGAAATCCATGTCACTTTTTGAATTTTCTAGGCTTGTTTCAAAATACCAACTTAGTGATATAATGCAGGTGAACTCTGTTGTTTGTTCATGGAAAATCTAGTCTGCGATACAGACACTACATATTCAAATTACATGCTTTTTAACCCTCCACTGCAGAGCTCCACCCCATGTTGTTGAACTACGTCATAGTTGTAATAGAGAGATGTGTTATTCCTTCCTCTGCTGTTTTTATTCATGTGTGCTTTTTCACAGATCATGATGATCTTTCAATGATATGTTGGTTTCACTGTCATGAAACTTAGGTATCCGAATATTCATAGGTCATATGTTAGCAACAGATTTTGTGGCATGTACAGAAGACTATCAATTATAATTCTCTACATTTCTAACTATATTTTGAGACTACTTACTTTAATGTAATCTTTCACTTTAATTTGGAGAAGCCCTAGTTTGAGTGGAAGAGAAAGGAGCAAACCTGTGACATGCAAAGTCCAAGAAATGGTAATGGCATTCGGTGGAAGAAAGAGACTTTTCACTAAGGACAAAGGATGATCATAAAAGAGGCCTGAATTTACTTGAAAATGGAAATGGAGAATTTTATTGGTACAGCAGGGAATGAAGAAATAATAATGGTGAAAGAGCAAAAGATGAAAAGAGTGGGGTCAGAATAGATTCCCAGCAAAGCGTTATAGGAGGAGACAGCTCTGGGAAGCTTAGCATCATTCAAGGAAACAAACTTAAAACAAAGAAATATAGGAGAGAGAGGACTGTCATTCTCAAGAAAAGCAAGTCGATATCCACAAATGGACTCAGAAGTGGTGGTTACTAATAGTTGTGCTATTAAAACAGGTCCAGTTTTGTCTCTAGGAACATGATCAATTTGGCATATAGTCAAGGTGGCCATGTATTTCCCTTTCCTTTATCACTTTTTCTTACATATTATACAGACAGTAAACACCCTCTTCACATGCAATAAAGTGAATAAGTTCCTTTGGATACAGATTCCAGATAAGTTACTCATTCCGATAAGCTATAGCTCTGAAACTCTCTCACTGACTAAGGAAGGATTCTTGGGATAGTGCACTCATAATATAGGAATTTAAGTTGAAATTGGAAATATGCTCACTAGTCTACAGTCTTAGGGTTTTTCACGTGAAGGTTATGACAAGATAACTAAACTGATGCTCTGACTTATTTGTGGATAAAAGGCAAGCAGTTCATCTTTTATTGTTAAGTATTCTGCTGTATTGGAACTGTGATATTTATTTTAAACACATGAGGCTATATTTTGAGGCGAACTTTAGGATTCAATAGCTGATATCAAATTGCTCCATCCAATTTTTTATTCTAGTACATGCAGTGCTAGACTTAGTGTCTTATCTACTATCATTTTACTGGTTTTACATTACATGAAAAAGATATAGTGACTTTCCGGAATTATGCTTGTTTGAGGAAGCAGGTTAAAACCATCCTTAATTAGGATAAGAAATAGATTGTTATCTGCCTGTTATTAATTACTAAATTCTATTACTGCAGTTGGAATTAGTTATTTTAGGAGTCCATATGCTTTTACATAAAAAAAATAAGCAAAATTCAGGCCAAATAAGAATGAAGTTTTAATCTCTTGTAATATTTAGATGAAACAAGGCAGCAATGAATGTTTAGCTGCGATGAAAATATTTTGAATAAATACCTTTTAAATTGAAACATACAGATTCAGTCTGTTGAAAAGATCTGCAGAATTAGAGGCAGAAATCCAATTCGATTGCTAGCAAATTTATGTCAAAAGAAGGTGACCATATGTAGGAGAAATTTGCTCTTTGCATGCACCACTGGCATTTCCGTTACAAGATTTTTTCTAGCAACAGACTGTGCCTGAAATTGAATTAATTTAAACTCAGTCCTTAATAAGTGGTTAGATGCAACAGTAGAAAGTATGGAATGCAGCTTGACACAATCATCATTGTGTATTCAGAGTACAATCATAAAGTAGACTCAGTGTGGAGTAAGACATGCAAGCCATTATCTAGTCTGTAGATAATTTCTTACCTGTAAGTATATAATTGAGATATTGTGGGGGTGGGAATCACCTAACTGTAAGGCAAACATATTTTATATGCTAATCTAGTAAGAAGTTGTCAGTTTTTAAAAGGTCATCATTCTGCAAGACTGTAAAGATGATCCCCCTCTGTAGTACTGCTGTAAAAAACAAATGACAGATTGTGATAAAAGGACCTTCACCCTGTTACTTATTTTATAAATGATATACGAAATATGATATCATCTGTTGGTCTTATTCAAAACCAAATTGTATCTACTAAAACAGTAGGATGCAAGATATGTTTAAATTTAGGATTTTGATATTCATATAGTGACCATATTGGTAGACTTAGACATAAATAAAAATATGTTTATGTAACATAGAAAAAATACTGTCTGTAATATATATAGATAAATCTACTGATTACATATGATAAGATAGATAATATAATATCTAGAAAATAAATAATATATTAACAATACCTATTTGATATTACTATAATAATTATGCCTATATTTATAGATAACAAGATAGATTATATAGATAATATATAGAGTATAATTAGAAAAGCCATTTGTTCTCTCTTTCCATGCAAGTCTTGTACACTTTCAAAGTAAATACTTTTAAAAAAATTAATTATATGATATTACATAAATATAATATAATATAATACATGCAATGTAATGCAATATAATATAACACAATACAAGATAATATTTTAAAACCCTCAAAGGAAACTTATCATAGAGAACAACTGTGCTATTGAGAATATAAACAAGTTTCTGTTATGAAAACTATACTTATTGCCTCAGTTCCTTACCCATCTATTCTATTGTGTGTGAAGTACATTGACTATCCTATGCTTTGGTAATATACCCACTAAAGCCATCTCGGTCAGATGCAACCCCATCTGCTTTTCCAACACTGGCTTATTTGATAAAAGCAAGATTCTCAATTTGCGTGTCTTACACATTCAACGCATATTTCTACTGCTGCCAATATGGTTTAGATTTTGTCATTGCTCTCCTCCCCATCACCACTGTTATCAAATTTGCTAAATGCAGTTTAATTCAAACCTGACTGGAAAGATTTGCATGACATCAGGGAATGTTTCATGCTTGTTTGTCTGGAGATGTTGGAATCAAATATAATGAAGTGAAAGGAGGAAATTCAGATACTTTTAGATTTAAAAATAGCTCCCCTAAAATCTGCCTTTCAGGTCACCAACAATCTAAAAGAAAAGTGCCATTCTAGGATTTTCAAGCCTAAATCCCGTTTCTGTCATGTCATTTCTAAATATTAGTTTTAATTTTAGAATGATACAGTGAAACTCCATGCTTCACATATTTCAATTTTATTCCTTTTTATTAGTCTTGCCCTCACCAACAGTGACTTTTCTCTCTCTGATATTTTGCTCCTACTCTGCATGGGCAATGTCTCCTAAAATAAAATGCATTTCATTAGCTCCCTTCTACTTCTGTCCCAACAATCTTTTCAGAAGATTTTTTGAGTTTCTTCCTTCCGAGAGAGGTTGTCTTCTTTTTTTGAAGGGGAAAACTCTACCGATTTTAATTGTTCTAATTCTACTATCCGGAATACGAGATCTATTGTATTTCCTAGTTGAAAAAAACTATTAAAGAACCTTTTGAGGTTAATATGACATGAGCACTCTCTAGAAAATTCATGTCATCTTTAGTCCCATTTATCATTTATTTCCATCATCTTGTGTTTATTTTTTTGAGAAAATTCACTCTAAATGTTTTCTCCTTAGCCTAACAACCAGAAACTACTGCATGTTACATATTAGAATACTTTTAAAAAATACTGGAACCACTCAATGGGAATTATATTGTTTTCATTTGAAAGATCTGAAGTAAGGAATAGTCATTGGCAGTTCAAAACTGACCATATGATAGAAGCTGTAAATCTGCAATTAATGTTTGCATCTCTTACTAGCTTTAGCTACAAATAAGGACCGAATTACTTTCCCTGGTTAACATGCTGGCAAACTATTTTTATGACTCAGAGATGGTTCCATTCATGAAAAAAGTTTATGCTTTATATATCCTCCCTGTATTTATAGAACAATCCCTATATGTAAAATATTACTAATAAAATATTGAAATTTTGAAGGAATATGTCAACTTTTTTAATGATTAAAATCGTTGCTATGCAATCAGGAGAAGAAAAAAAATGAAAGGGATTAAAAAAACCTATAGGTGAGTGTTTTGAAAATAAGCATTTCTATTTCCAATATTATCTGCAGGTACATTTGATTTTAAATATTCACAACTGCTAATTTCCTGAAAGAACATGAAGCTTGAGGTGCATGTTTGTGTGACAGATTATATTCCATTTATTAATTAAGCAACATAAATAAGCCTCTGATGAGTGTAAAAACAAACATCATTAGGAGTACTCCTAATGTAAATATCATGAAGATTCTAAATTGCAGAAATTGACCTGAAATAAAATATATTTTTAAAGAATGAAATCTTTTACCCCTGTGAAAGCAACTAAGCAACTCCATATAAACCATTTTTCTTGGTACTATTTATTTCTCTCTCTTTTGGTACACAACTGTAAAAGTATTATTAGTTTTGGCATTTTCCAACCTCCTAGTGGTTGATTTTGTCGTCTTAATTCTGTTGCTAGAGAATGTGTGTGAAATGTTAACTACTTTCAGCACACACACTTTCGTTTATCCCTTCTTTGAGATAAACAAATCAAGTAGTTTCAGTCTCGCTTCACAGGAAATTGCTCTGTGCCCTTGTTCTTTCTCACTAGCCCTCTTTGAATCTCTAATCCAAAGTCAAGTTCTCCTTTGAGGGAGAGAGCAGACCTGCATTGTCTCCAATATTCTAAAGGCATAATAACATTCTACATCCTGCATTCATGTAACCTGATTATTCATTTGACTGAAACTGTTCACTGAGCTGTAGTTTCCACTGAGCTGCCTGCAGTGATATCCATACTCTTTACTGAATAAATATCGAAAGATTATAACCCGATAAAGTGAAAGAATAAATCTATTTACTCACTCTTCAGTATGTATTTCTCAACACATCCTGTCTTCATCCCTATTCACCTTCCTCAAGGGGTCGCTTTAAGGTTTTTCAGGAGCTTTTCTGTACTTGGCTAAGCAAAGTGACTCAAACATTCTACCGGGATGTTTTCATCTCTTGGCACCATAAAAAGTTTATAACTTTGATCACTTAAAGCATTTTAGGATGCTCATTAAGGATGTAAGTATTATCACAACAATATTATTACTTTACTATTGAACTTTTACTGGTTTCCATAAAAAATTGCATAACCTTTTTCTCTGCAGCTTTTTGGGGATAGAGATGATCTAATTCTTTACTTGATAATGGTGGAATGAGTCTCAATGAGTCTAACCGAGTGATGACCAATTTTAGTGGTTGCTACTGAAGGACTTACAAAATAGGTCAACCTCACTATTCTTTTTCATATTTAAACAGTATACAAATAATTTTCACCATGGGAAAACCATTGAAATTTAGAAGAACATTATTCTTAATTGGGATGAAAAGTCAAAGTTTCAAAATTTTCAGTAGCTGATCTTCCTCTTCGCCAGTCAAAAGTGTATTTTGACTTTAAAAAATATGCTTCAACAACTTCAAAACAATTTTTACTATTTGAACTTTTTCATTGGTATGGGAGTTAATCCAGTTAACATTTTGAAAAGTAAAAATAGATAAGAAGTATTCAGCGAGATCTTTTACATTTTTCTTCCTGAAGTGAGAAATGTTCCAAAACAAGGTTTTGCCTATGAGGAGAGTGCTTTTTAAAAAATTGTTTGTCATCTCTTTCCTGTAGCTGTATCCATTGTCTGATCGCAAAATGCGTTTTAGAGTTGTAACCCTGGATATATCAGTGTCAGAGCACTTGCAGTCTGGAAACGCCAGTGCTAATTATGTCCTATAAAGAATGAGCCCAAGTTCAGTGACCATGTCATTCAGCTTTGTAGCCTGGAAAGCTGTAACAAGCTCTCTTTGACGAGTCATTAAGTCCTGTTGCTGTTATGACACAGCATCACATTCTCTAGCAAAACACAAAATTCTCATGGTTTCAGACTCTTTTCTCTACCATACTCAAAGTAAATGTGTATTAATTTCCATGTGTCATGATCAAAAGTTCAGATTTAATTTCTACCGTAAGGTCTTCTGTTAGTTATAATGTGCTTAATAAATTTGCCTCCCTCCTCTCTTTTGACAGCACAGCTCCTTTTGTCCCATTCTCCTGACACTCTTAGCCCCTTCTTGTCTAGATGGGCAAGGTTCTAGCAACAGCTTCTATAGCAGAGAGACTTGGTTGACTTAAAGCATTGTAATGGCTATCAACCCTAGTCTCCAGCTACACCTGCCTTGACTCCTAGCAGATTGGACACTTTCAATTTGGGTGTAACAGTTAAAAGCCAAAGCTTGCAAAATAATCTTGATCCTATTGTGAATGAAATTTAACCCTTAGGGATAAAGAAAACTTTCTTTGAGGAAGTCATGAATAAGCTTGCCTTTGCCTATTTGTCATAAGTTGTCAAAACAAGGAGCTACATTAAATATCAGACAGACTTTAGAGTGTCCAAAGGAGAACCACAAAGATGGTCAAAGGACTGGAGAACCTGTGCTGTGAGGATCTCAGTGTCTGCATAGCACTGTGGCCTTTGACTTCTTCAAAGCTGTGTTATAATGTCTGAAAGTGTGTCTATGTATTTACGTGTGGTGTATCCTATTCTATACTCTGTCCTCATATTTTGTGGGGTTGCTATATGAAGCCATCCCAATAATATGATTCCACTTAGGAAATAGAATCATCTCATATGATGGGAAGTGAGTGTGGCACCCAACTGACGTAAGAGCTACCACTTCTTCCTGCATTCCTGGGGAAACCCCATTCCTATTCCTAGAGAAACTCTGTAGCTGTAAGACAGTTGAGTATTAGAATAATCATTAAATTAAAAATAGAAAGAGCCAAGGTTCAACACATGGAAGTTTTTATAGAAACCAACTCTTTCAAAAGGTATGTTGTGGTTTCTTTTGGAAATAACTTCAGGTGGGAAACTTCTTTAGTATTTACAATGAAGTATCAATGGAACACTTTGTTCAGAGAACAAATCCAGTCTAATGATAGTAATAACTATCTACTTCAATCTGCAATTATTATACTTCTTAAAGTAGAACAGAAAAACTGTGTGTCAGGCTAGCAGTCAGAACAGATTTAAGTTTTAGGGGTATAGCTTTGGTGATCTTCTACGTCTTAACTTGCCTCAGTACGAAACAATGTGTAAATGTCTGCTTTGATTTGAAACACTTTTGTATCTGCTCTTATGCAATCTACTTCTACCTCTACTAAAAGACTGAAAGTTGCCTTAAAAATAGCATTGAGAAACACCAATTAATAATTTTTATAGCAAGTTTATATGTATGGCCTTTCTAAAGCCAGCATAAACAATGACACAATGTTGTGTCTGCTCCAAATATATGTACGGAACTTTTTCTCCAGTATGTTCTCTCTTCTCAGTCTAAAAATAGTTCACCAATTTTTATAATCTTTTAAATTACTACTTGTCTGTATCTTCCACTTCATAACTTGTAAGTCAATTTCAGATTAGTGGTTTAGTGGGGTTTTTTGTTTAATTTCAAATATCACTGGACAATAGACACTTCTTCCATGCATTTGCTTTTTTTTTGTTTCCTGTCTCTTTCTGTGCTTACCAGTGGAAATCTCAGATCCTAATTTGAATCCTCTGCATGATGGCATGTTGCAGTTGCACAGTCAGATTGACCTATATTGCAGCAGGATTTTCTCTACGAAACCAAACAACAAGCAGCTTGACACCCATTTTTCCCACCACTTTTCAAGTTCCTAAATAGCAGAGAAAGCAGTTAATTGCTTTGTGCAATTGCTAGAGCAGTGGCTGTAATCTGTTCAAACATGGTAAAAAATAATTAAACCTGCTTCAATGGTGAATAAAGATTGAACATAGAGAAGCTCTAATGGAAATGAATTTCCTACTGAGGTGTGCTGATTACTACATTCACATTCTTGCTTTACTTGAGGCATACTTCAGACTTAACTGAAGACATTTTATTAGACTTTCAATCTTAGGTCATGTCATTACTATTTCACATAGTTCAGTTTGCCTAGAGCAAATTAAGTGTTGTTTTTTACTAATGAAGTAGAAAAACTTAATTGAAACACTTCAAAGAGAAAAGGAAATAAAAGCAGACTGTACTTTTACAGTCAGCCTTTTGTAGTGATTTCAATTGTTAAGAACAGGACTGCACTACTAAGGATTTGGTGCTTTTGAATTGTAAATGTAACCTGTTTTCAGCCGAGTTCTGTTAATCACAAATAATGATAAAATTCTAGGCTTATGTCAAGGGAAAAACACAAATTAGGTTGAAGGTTAAAAACCAAGGGCCAAGTCATATATTATCTCCATCAAAACTATCCCCTTTTTGTTGCTTTGGGAGCATTTTCTGAACAGAATTGCAGGATTTGTCTCAAGGCAGCATTTTCATAAGTGACAGTTGACTGATATACAGAGACATTAAATTAGATGCTCCACCAGGGAATAGCTTGCAAAACTAATAGAAGCACAAGGAAAGGCCTAGGAGGAAAATTTAACAGATGCTTACTACAAATTGTGATTTTTATTTTCCCCAATCTGCAGCTTCTTATCAATAGGCTTTCCCTCCTAGGGGAAACCTGCCTTCTGCAGAGCCCAGACTATAAGCTAGATGTGGTTGTGTTTGTATGCTCATACTCACACTCCTATACTCTATCTCAGTAACCATCCCTTTTCTGCTTCTGCTCACTCTTGATTACCTTTGTTCAGCTTTCTTCTGCTTCTCTGTTCTTCAGAAGCACCTGACTAAGCCAGTAAAGGAGTCAAATTGTAGTGAAAGCACATGAACAGCTAGAATGTCTCCGTTGCCCAAGCATTAGCTCTCAACATAATGTTTTATAGACAGTAAAAAATGCATCTTCATTCTATTGAAGCGAGTATCAAAATTCCTGGTGGGTCTGGTACTTAGTGGAAAAAAAATAGCTCCTGTTTAAGATTTTGGTAGTGGTTTGGGAAACATTGAGTGAAACAGACCTGTTTAAACCCAACTGAGGAGTTAGTATTATGCCAGTAATTTTCTAGGAGTCCTCTATAGGGGACAGTTGCTATTCTAAAAGCAATTATAGTACAAACAAGGGCAAGAGTACACACAAAAGGGTCACTTACCTGTCATTCAGGAAGGTGTCCCAGTTCTGAAAACCCCCATAAGCACTTTTAATACCTTCTCTGAAAAGGAGATGTAAATAAACACCAAATACAAACCACATGTATATGCTATAGAGTATAGGTGGACTTAAATACATATCCAGGTGCTTTACAATATTTAGGGGCTTATAGGTATTTTTTATTGTAAATTGTATTTGTTTATTAATTTAGGCCTATGTGCTCTTGTCTGTGCTGTACATTTGTCTCCAAGTTTACCTATCAAGATAACCCTTGGGGGGAGAAAAACCTGAAAAGTAGCTAACAAATATTATTTCATAATCAGAGAAGCCAATTCAAATGATTTCCAAAGAGACATTTTCTGACTTTTCACCCTCCTTATCAAAGGTTCTTGATGTTTTCTTTGCTAGCGCTTTGTGGCAGCCTAGTCATCAGGTTTAGAACCACACCTGTCTGAAAACAATTTTGCTTCAGTGCTAGTTTTTCTGTGGAAAACTGCAGCTGGCAGCGCAACCACGGGAACAGGAATGCCAGGACAAGCAGGTGGCAAGAGTATTCACATGGGGATAGTAAGGCTGGACTGTGGTGCTGGAAGTATGACAGGCTTAGATTAATTGAAACCAGACATGAAACCACATATCATAATTTTAAAATAAATTTCATGTTTTAATAGCAGTTGTAGTGCTTTATTTGTTTCTCAGGTATCGAGCAACTGGCAAGACATTCAAGATTGCAATAACAAATGAACAAGAATAAGACTGAACAGGCAATTTGCATCTTCATTTTGTCAAGAAAATGCAATAACTATGTTAGCTGGCATATACTAGCAGACTTGTTTGAAGCCATGATTTTAGGGTTGCTCAACATTATGTCACAAAAAAATTCTCTCCCCCATCAAAATGTCATGCATTTAATGTTCTGGTTTATCCCAGATATTAATTTTTTTTCCTTCAAACGCAGCTATTATGATTTATTATACCAAAAACTATGGCACACTTAATCTACGGACTCAAATATTCTAAACTTCTGCATACCAAAAAGCCACATGGCATTTTTGTCAGCAGGGATTATTGTCTATGAATGCATGATACACTTTCCAAAATTATGTCAACCAATTTAGCTCTTACATAAATTACTCATGGAGTTCCACTGGAGAGTTGGAACTATCTACCTACTGTCATTACATGTACATCCATTTCACACTTTGGTGGAGTTACTGTGAAGCAATACTATTCCTGTGAAGTGTTATAAGCTGTATGTAGCAAGCAGAGTTTATTCACGCCTGTTCTTTGTTTATGTTTGCGCTATTGGTCTCACCCAAGAACCAAAAAATCATGTGATAGTTTTAGAACTGCAAATGTTTGTCCCCTGAGCATAGCCCCTGTAAGGCCACTTAGAAGCAAAAGACCTGTGCAACACTTTTTGTTCGAAGAAGATCAAAGCCATTCTAGGTCTTAAAGATACGGAAACATAGCAAAGAAAAATAAAATAAGGACTGCATTTTTGCCCTTCACTACTTGCACAACCCTTTTCAAGTTTTTTAATAGTTTTGTTTTTAAAGTAGCTTTCTTGTTTCTTTGAGAAACCAGTTTTGTAACTTTCAGACAAAAACACTACTTGTCGATAGTAATACAACCTGAGAACAGTTTACAAGTTAAAATCATCTATTAACACCGCTAACACTGACTAATGTAGGCTCAAAAGGACTGTTGATTACCCACTTGCTGCAAAGTGAAAAATAGAAGTTATAAAACTCCAACATGCATTTAACAAGTGATCAGATACTATTCTATGTGTTAACAGAAAAAGATGGAAAAAATACTCGAATAGCGTGGTGAATATACAAGGGAATTTATTATTAATATGAAATGACAAAACAAAGTGTAAGTTGGAAATTTAGTGTTGGAAAGTTGGAAAGTGTTGGAAGTGTAGTGTTGGAAATTTAAGTCTAGCTCAGAAAGGAAAATCAAAGGGAGGCAATTGAATACAACAGAAGTAAATTAGAACTGATTGCAAGAAAAAAATTATTACACAAGAAATGTAAGAATTTTATAGATGTGATTTTCAGTCCAAGGGGACATCTACTGAGATAACTGAGGAAGGTTAAATCACAGTAAAACGACTCATGTGGAATAACATAAAAGTAAGTTTAATGATATAGGAGCTCAGGAACAGTCTTAGCTGGATTACAAAAATGATCTGGTTGTAATATTTATTTAATATCTTCAGAGAGGAGGTCTCTTATTCCACTAAACCTTTCATTCTTTTCAGTGAGATTACTTTCTTTTCCCAGAGTCCTAGCATACCATGCTGTAGTGATGGATTAAAAATATAAAGGAATCAAGAGCGAAGTAAAATCAGAAGTGGTGTTTCTATCTGAACAGCTGGTACCCCTCCACAAATGAAATTGCTGAGATCTTATGTGATTAGTAAAGATTTTCAGGAACAGAATCATTCACATCAGGTATAGAATACCTGCTTCATGAACATAAAATTAAACAGGAAGATAAATTGTTTACAATGAAAATTTAAATAGTCTATGGAGTCTTGAGGCAGAGTTGGATTAATTCAGTCCCTGTACAACAGGCAGCATTGTTGAGTAACTAATATCAACAACATAGAACTAACAGCTAACCACAACAAAGAAATTTCAGTTCTTGCTAAGCTTTGAAACCCAAATTTAATTAGTTTAACTACTACTGAAGTCTGTGTTTGTACAATTACTTGCTGTCTGACACAGAATATTTAGAGCAACAGAGACAGTCAATAGGAAATTAAAGGCACATTGAGTTACAAAGGCATGTTGTCCAAATTTAGTCTGCAATGCCCAGTACTGCCTTTGCCAGAGAAGAATCAAGAGGGGCAGCTCACATTTCAATTAGTTGAATATTTTCAATTTGCAGAAAATGGCCATAATTACTTAATTTAAGAGTTGCCTTATCAGGAATGGTTCTAGGTTCAATGTTTCAACAGAGCACTTGTATTTGATCTTCTTTGTCTTGGGACATAATAAAATACCCATCTTCACTTACTGATGCAACAAACATTATACCTCAATATTTTATTGGCTTGATAGAAGAGACCTAGAAAATTAGCTCATTTTGAATTACATTAGTTCAATTATATCATATGACAACAAATCTAATGCAATGCTATAGATATTAATCTAAATAGCCAAAGCTCTTAATATTTGCTATCAAATAATTTATTAAACGTATGTAGATTTGGCAATAGAAATGAAAAGTTTACTTCAGAGGGCTTTTTTAGTCACAGATTTCACTTTTTTCCTGATGGCACTGAAACAGAAAAATTCAATTAATCTTCTCATTCTTGGTTAACAAGTGTTCACCTTAGGGCTTATGCAGCTGTGATGACTCAGTACCTGCTGCATGTAGTATAGAGTAATAGCACCTTCACCAGCAAGACAAGAATTGATATGGAGTCTACCCCAGACGTTTTTATTGTTTTTTTCATTAAAGTCACCGGAACAAATTACATGAGAGGTCGACATCACTCCACTGCAAAATTAGCCCTGTTAACGTAAAACTCTGAGGTAACATAATTCTTACAGGTTAGAGCTTAGAGGTCTGTGTCCACCATGTTGGATTTTTGTAAAAGTGCATGAGAAGCTGTCCCACAGCCAAATGCCTATTTGGATTGCCTGAGAACTGATAAAAAGAAGTAATGGTATGAAATGTCATGTAATTCAATTACATGTCATTTAATATTCTGTGACCAAAGTCTGCTTTTCAGGGCATGAGACCGAGTACCAAACACTCAATCAGCACCATCAAAGAGTTGAATCGTGAGAAGAGAGCATTTTGCAACTAGTAAATGCTATTTGAATGTAATACTAGTTAAAATGTTTTCCTCCTCTGCAAAAGCGATGATAAATGAAGAAATTCTCTGAGAACCATTACTATCCAACAAACAAGACCATATGCCAGTGTCAATAGTACGGATTTTATTTGATAGTAGATATGAGAGAGAGAGAGAAAAGGGAAGAGAAAGAAATAGAAAAAAAGAGGTGGGGGAACACAAAGAGACAAATTAAAGAAAATATCACCACTCCAAGGATCCCAATCCATGTTCTGTTGATCATCTCCATCTGGTCTTCGTGGTGGTGAAGGTGCCCCCCAGGAAAAACATGGAATTCCATGGATTAATATAGGTTCAGGCTAGGTAGGAAAATCCAGGCTCCTCCCCTGGCGGAGGCAAGTTTGCCATTGTCTTTTGCAGCAGACTTTGGATCTGTTGCATCACCTTGTATCACATGCAGTGCTGTGGTGCAAGGCCTCAGAAATTAGTCTGGGGGGCACTTTGGGGGTCTGTGATGGATTAAGACACCTCCTCAGCTGCCTCTCAGGTGAATGTCCTGTGGCTGTGGTATTCCCGAGGTTGGGGGTTCCATAGCCAGTTTGCACAAGGGAGGATGGGCTCGCCGCCCCTGAGCAGAGGTTGTGACACACCGAAACCTGCTCCCCTCATCTCCGTTGGAGGGGGAATCTGTGCAAACCTGCTCCCAGCAAGTGGGTCTGTGGGCTATGGCCTCCCCTACCCCAAAACAAGCCAGAGAGATGCTGAGTTGTTTCTCATTCTTTTCCTCCAGCTTTGTTTACTTCTCCACAGGTCTGAGATGATTGAATCATGGATTTCCCTTGATCTAATCTCAGCAGTTTAACTTTCAGTCCAAAGTTCTAGTCAGGCATCTTCAGGGAGGGGTGGGCTTCTTCATAGAGTTCTGCTACAACAAGCAAAATTTTATATCAGTGTTTGAGGCATGAACTATTTCAGTCTCTGACAGTGGTAAAAAAAATTTGCAGATAACTTTTAAACAAAAAGATAGAATTTTTTCTATACATTCAGGGTGATTACTGGTAGGGGGTTTGTCATGGATATGAGTGCTGAAGAGTAAATTAAGTCAGGACTTCATCACAAGAAAAGATGGAGAAATACTTTGCAGAAATAAAAGAGTAAATTTCTGTGGGGAGCCTTTCAAATGCTTTATAAAAATGACCTGTTGAGAAACTACTGTGCTACTTCATCATCATCCATGGGACAAGAAAATTATGTTTCTATCAAACACTTGCAGTAGAATGATGTAATTTTAATAAAGAATCAATGCCTCCAGCTTTAAAAGTAATTACTGGATTTTCTTTATATCTTACCATGAAACTTCTTATTTTGTGACAGCATTCTTTTTTTCTTTAATATTGCTTCCAAAATATTGCAGTTTAAAATGCAATATAATTAACAATGCACATTTAAAATACTGTCCTAATTTTCTAGTCGACTCACTGATGATTGTGAAACAGCTGTTGTGCAGTGTATGAGTACTTTGTAGCCATGTTTCCGTATTCAAAATATGAGTTATATCCCTGCTTTGTTGTAGGTACAGTCACTCTATTTAACTTCAAACTGCACAAAATCCTGAAAGGTACAAATGACTTTTCAGGATAGTCTAAGCTCTGATACTTTTGAGAAACAGACAGATGGAAACTAGTCTTACAGAAGAGCTACTATGTTTGTGTGCCACCAAAAGTTATGATAATTGATTTCAAAAATAAAAGAGGAGAATAATGTTCAAATAAAAACTTAAAACACTTTTTTTAAAAAATTCTCTCAATAATAGCATATTTTTATGCTATTTTCCTAAATGGTATTCTTTCTCTTCCTTGGAGTTATTTCACAAATAATTTGATCAACCTCAAAACTTCAGTAAGTTGTTTTTCTGGAGGATCAGTTTTGCCCCAGTCAATGCAGACTTTATAGTCTTTCCTCTATGACTGAGTTGAAACACTACTTTTAGTCTGTTTTTTCAGCACATTTTGAGTGCTGTCTTTCTGTTATTCTTTCACAATTCAGTGTAGAACTTCCCAGAATCTTAGACATACTCTTCTGGGATCTGTATAATTCATCTCTTCCAGAATGCATATTTGAACTAAATAGGTGAGTATTTGGTTCTGAAGCACTCTGAGAATGTTTCAGAATTAGGCACATTTTTCTTTAGACAGCCTCAGAACAAAACAAAGTCAGATAAAACACAGGCCAACATACATACATACATACATACATACATACATATATATTCTGTATCAGCTTCCTTTGTGAGTAGTTTATTCCCCTATGGAATATCCACTCCATATTCCCCTCCCTTCTTCCTGGATGTAGGAAATATGGAGAAACTGCCTTTTGAGAGTCCTGGTTCATCTTGTTTCCTTTCTAGAATGACTGATGAACAACTCACAGCACTGCAAACACTTTTAGTTGCTCTCAGTTGTTTGGTAGGAAATCTACATTTCAAAGACTTACTCCCTCAAACAGACACAGATTTTTCTGGTTTCTGACCTTGCTGTTCAGATAGTATTCTGGTGTTGCAATTTGTACCTCTACCAACCACCCCAATATTGATTATTTATTTCAGCTATCGCATTGGCTGTGTGTCTAGAATGCTGTGTCTTCCCAATGAAAATTTTGCACAAATTAGGAATGAAGTAGTTACTCTCCATAAAGACAAGACAGTAAGATGTATTGAAATAAATAGGACAAGAGCAACAGCCTCATTCCATAGCCCAAGAGCAACAATTGAGAAACAATCAGATCTAAGGATCAGGTTATCAGGTGGTTTCAAGAACAGAAACAGTTTTAACAGCAGTTGATTCAGAAACTTATTTACCAAGTGCCTCTACTCATGCTACAGGCAGTTACTGCCCTGTGTTTGCCATAGGTGTGTTCAGGTCCATCTGCCAAGCAACCTTTCTAACACAAGAATGATCCATGGGGCTCTAAAAGAATCTCTGGCAGTCTGTAGAGCTTTGAAAGCCTATACTTATAGGTATGAGGGAACTATCTTTTCTATTATTTTCTTTTTGCAATTATTTTGTAGATGGACTGAATGTGCTTTATCCTCATTAGTGTTGTGATTTACACTAGTTTTCTAGGGAAACACAGGGAAATATGTAATGGAGATGCAGCTGTCACTGGCCAACTAGACAGTAACGAGAAGAAAGATATTTTTCCTACTGTCATTCAGGTATGCCTACCTCCAAGTAGACAAAAGAATTCTTACGACACGATCTTTCTGTGGACTCTTGGCTATGTCCATGAAGTGTACTGTCTGAATAGTTAAATCTTGCTCCTCTAGCTGTGAACTCTCAGTTCAGGAGCACTTTCTTTTATTCTTTAATCCTTGGAGATCACATACATGTTATGGAGTAATAAGCTCTTGAGGCAATAAAGAAATTAAAACTGACAGCAATGAAAGACCTCAACAGGAAGATCAGAGGAAAGATTGCAAAATCATGTACGTTCTAAGCATTGTCATATAAATGGCAATGTTGCTCTTATTTTGTAGAAAAAGGAAGATGTTAGGACAGAGGCATGGACAGAAAGCTGCTGTAGAAAGAATCAATTTCTCATAGAAAACCTGAAGTGAAGAAATAAGTTTTAATTACCAATAAATTCAATACACAGTAGTGACTTTAGTAACATCTAAGGAATTACCCTTCTTTGCCCAGCAATAAGTCCATGTAGTACTTTTTTTCTGGCACTGAGTTAATTTTCTTCGTAGTAGCTGATATGGGGCTATGTTTTGGTCTGGTGCTGGAAAAAGTGTAGATAACACAGGGAAGTTTCTGTTACTGCTGAGCAGCACTCGCACAGAGTCAAAGGGTTTTTCTGCTCCTCACCCAACCCCACCAACAAGGAGGCTGGGGATTCAGAAGCAGCTGAGAGGGATAGAGCTGGGACAGCTGACCCTAACTGACCGAAGGGATATTCCATAACATATGGCATCATACTCAGTGTATAAACCTGGGGAAGAAGAAGGGAGTAGGGGACAATTGGAGTGATGACGTTTGTCTTCTCAAGTCATTACACATGATGGAGTCCTGCTCTCCCTGAGATGGCTGAACTCCTGCCTGCCTATGGGAAAGACTGAGGATGTGGACTAATTAGCGTTAGAAATGAGGGAATCATTTAATCAATAGCGTAAGAGAACTATGTAGCCAGTGAGCATTAATTCCTGTGTTTGCTGAGGTGTATAAAAAGTGAAAAGTTTTGAACAACCCACCCAAGCAATGCCACTGAATCCAAAGCCAGTCACTGCTGATTTCTCCTCTCCCTCTCATTCTCTCTCTCTCTCTCTCTACCCCCTGCTCCCTCATCTCTTTTCTATTTCTTTCCATCTCTCTACCTCACATTCATTGTTAAATAAAATCCTTATTTTTCAACATATGGTCTCTTTTGTACCTTAATTTGGGCAGAGGCACCTCTCACCAATTGGATCTTAACACAAGGACATGTTTAAACGAAGGCAAAAAGCATAGCAATTAGAACTTGTATGGGCCTTTCTATAAAAAGCTTTCAAAATTATTTTGAAGACCTTAATATCATCTGGTTTTGTTTAAGAACAGGAAATTGTTGCAAAGCAATTTTTGTCCAGATATTCTGCTCTTGAGCTTTCTGACTCATCAATCTTCTGATTCTTTTGGTTATGGTGGTGAACTTATTAACATGTGGTGCTTCGAACGGAAATTCTAGCCTGCTTCTTTCTTTTCCCCATGCTAATTAACCTACTGCTAAAGCTAGAATTCATACTGCAGAAAAAAAAATTCAAAGATGTGATGAGGAGACAAAACACACAGAGAAATATGAAAAAGCTGATTTTGCTACTGCTTTACAAAATTATTTAAATAAAGGTCTAGAGTGTTTCAAATTTTAGGATGAGTAAAAACTCTCATCTTAAACTTGTCTCTAAAGCTTTAATTTCCTTGATTCTTTACTTAAAAGAACTGTCTGAAGGCAAGCCCTTACACTACACTTGAATTCTGAAGTTCATTTTCAGTTCATCCTTGACTTGACCAATAGCAAAGACCAGACTGCTCTTTAGTCTGTGCATTTCCTTTATCTAGGCCAGAATGAACATGTCACATTATAAATATTTCAGAAACTTTGTTTTCTGACCCTGATGGCCTACAGTTATTCTTAGTTTTGAGGTAATCACTTGGATGTAGCAAACAGACCCTTATCTTTCACAAGGCTGTTATTACTTAACCCAGATCACAAAAATAATTTGGCATATGCAAAACACTTCAATGAAACATCAAGCTAAATGTTAGAGGCAGGAAATACTTAAAAATAAAACCCTAGGAAGACATAATGAAATACAAATCTCAAAACAGAAAAACCCAACTAGATGTTTAGAAAAGCCATGGTGTCCAAAAGTAGACAGTGTATATATTCAAAAACATCAGTAATGCTTTATCCCAGTGAAGTAAGAAGTGTTATTTTGTTTAAAATGAAAAATAATGATAAATCTGTGGAACAGTCATGAAATGATCCCTCATCTTCTGAGACCTTCCCTAGATCTTTAAACATGAAATCAAACCTCATTATATCAGATAGTAGAATTCCATTAGATCCTTAAGAGTACCTCCTCTTCCAAAGAATTGGAGCCATTGGCAGATAATTTCTCCACCAAGGCCAGGAAAGTTGCCCAATCATGAAAATCAGAACACACGCACCCCAAAATATCAATTCCTCCCTCCTCAACTCTACTTTCAAAGTCTTATAATTTGCCTCTTTTGCTTTTTTTCTGAAAGGGGATATTTGATCCAAGAATTGTCATCAGACTGTTGCTAACCCTACCCTCTTGCATGTCCCCGTCATCAGTAGACATGACCACTAGCCACAGATTAGTGATGGCTAGAAACACCTTATTGAGTGGGAAATGAGATCTTTAGCCAGTATGACTTTGTTAAAAGCTGTAACTGATATTTTCACAGTAGAAAATAGCCATAGCTTAATGTAATCCAAATTATATTCTACATTATAATTTAGATAATTATGCCTGAAGATAAAACCAACATATATGAAATCTGAGAGAGATCAGCAGCTACCTGCAAACTTAATTTATCACTGAAGCAGAATAGATGGATGCAATTTAACAGAAAGGGTGGGGTTTTTTCCTTTTTTGTATTTCACAAAATTGTTGTGATAATGTCTATCTCACATCTTGGATTAAGTAAAACAGCAACCTGGTGCTGTTACTGATCAAGATTCAGATGTCTCGGGGACCCCATACAACTTAAAGTGTAGCAGTATGTGCTAATAGTTTTCTAAATTATTATGAATTACATTCAAGGGGATTCAAGAAATTTCTAAAATTCTTAGTGTAAATTCACTTAATGAGGAGAGTTCAGCAGAATAATACCTTTTGGAACTTGAAGAAAAAAATTAAACACTGCACAAATTTCTTACTTTATTAGTAGTAACTGAAACAATTGTAGACTCCTGCTCTCCCAGCTAACATAGCAACCTCACATTGGCACACACCTAAGATGGTCATACCTATGTTTGTCTTTGTTTTCCTGTAAAATGACCATACTAATTGTCATCTCTTTTGGGGAAAGATACCTTAGAAAGGTTTTTAAAACTCAGAGCTACAGATCTAAGGTCATAAATAGATCCTTTTTTAAATGAAATTGTAGTGGACTGGGTTTTTTTTTGGTTGGGTTTTTTGTGTGTGTGTGCTTGTTTGATTTTTTTGTTTTGGGTGGCGGTTTTTTTGTTCTTGGTTTTGGTTGGTTGATTGGTTGGTTTTGTTTTGTTTTATTTCTTTAGGGTTTTTTTGTTAGCTAGCTTTATGTATTTTTCTTCTCCAAAAGGTATTTGACCCAATCCATAATCTTCAAGGAAGAATTCAGATTTCCTTATTCTTCTGAGACTTAGAATCATTCTGGAGACGTATGCTCAGGCAAAGTGTAAGAGATTCAAATAGCTTGTGATCCTCCTGTGAGGTAAATCCCAAATCTCCATGCTTACAACAAGAACTATAGAGTTAAGATTTAAGTTTTTTCCTAGCATATGTCTTCATCAAATATTAGGAAATATTTTATCTTGTCATTTCTGCATAAGATTTAGAATGGTAATTGCTACAAAACAGACTAGCAGTAATAAAAATAAGGTGGTAATTGAGATAGGACTCTGAAATACTTGCCCAGCACAGCCTTGTAGACTAATGGCCATCAGTATTTATTTCTTCTGCCCACATTTTTGTTGCTACTAGTGACATTGCACAGAAATGCAATATTTCCTTTCATTGTACTTAATTGTTTGGAATAAGTTTTCTATAACAGAACCATGGTCTGAAGCATCATGACAATATCTAAGTGACTTAGATTAGAGAATTACAACAGATACAACATCTGAACAACTATTTATCAGTGTGAATTTTAATTCTAAGACCCTGTCTGCACTGTGTTTTATGACTTCTGTTGTGGTAGCATAGACAATGCTGATTTTTTATGCAGAACAGAGGAAAACCAGATGTTTCTATAACTGTCTGTAATGTTCTAGAATTTTCAAATACAGTTATTTAGCTTGATGTAGGCATACTGACACAATGCTTCAGTCCTGTCTTGTGTAGCTGCCGGAAGTGATGACACAGAGATCCTTCTGTGGATTGAAACAGAATCAATTTGTCATGCCTCAACATTCTGGACCCAAACCATTCCATAATTTTATGATTTTAAAATCAGTGGATTTCCTTTCAGTGGGGTAAACAGGTATCTGGTCGTACACTTTTACTTCTTACAAAAAGAAAATTCTAACTTTCTTAATAAAAATATTACAGCAGATGCTTAAACAGGGAAAGTGCTATGATATTTTTCACTTTGTGCATATTATAGCACATAGAATAGACATGCTTGAATCCAAGGCCATAACCATGGTTGGAGACTGTTATGCAAATTCCGTGTATTTTTCTGCCACAGTCAGTGCAGTACATAGATAGACTTAATACACACGGAAATCCTAAATCATATGCAACTACCTATCTGTTTGACGTTGGACTGAGTTCAACAGAAACACTTACTATTATCCTCCATTTTGTCAATTTTAGTGCAGGCATAAAAAACTGAATTCACAGAGAATTAATTAATGTGCTCTGATGTTATAGACTAATCATTAATGAATCAACTTTTCATTGCATATTTCAGCTCACGAGCACATCTAGAAGACCAAATCACAGATGCATAAATGCGGATGCTTCGCTAATGATAAAAGCAGATTAAAATTTCTCAGTTCCTTAACTAAAGGCACAAAGCCTCGAGAAATACAACTGTTTGAAATTTTTGGCTGTGTATCATGCACTTAACACCCGAATGAATGAATTCACATCACTTGAATGTGAATTCATGTCCCTCAGCTGTCTAGACTGATGGTCATCTGTTAGCATGCCAGGGCACATTCACCAGGTTGGGCCATTGCTTGAGGACGGATATGTCAAGAAGTGGCTGATTTAGATGTGTAGCCTGTAAAATACTTTAAATATCTTCTTTATGTGCAAAGGCCTTAGAGTTGAATGTCATCATTCACTAAATCATATCCTTTAAACCTATATGCCACAGAAAGAAAATATATTCAGAAGCAGATATAAGGAATGTGAAGGAGCAGCTGTGGTTATTAGTAACTTCAACCATCTTGAAGGTTAGGAGTCCCAATTAGGTTATAAACATAAATTGGAAGGTCATCTCTACAGCAGCCTGTAGTGTCAGAGGAACTAAATGAATTGCAGAGAAGTGTTTCTTTTTGAATGCAATGGAAACAAATATCATTGCCATTATTACCAGGCACCACTGAACCACTTTTGGTTGCCTACAGTGTTTGTAGTTGAGCACCTTGCCCAGATAAAGGTGACTCCAGGTAGACATAGCTCTAGTGAAAGGTTACCATAAGCATAGGTAGAGCCATCTAGACTCTGTTGTTTTGTGTATTATCCCACTTCTTATTTGTGTCTTTGTATTTTCTGTTTTCTATGTGAAAACTTATAAAAGGTCTTTGTGGAGCTGAGGTTTGTACTCATTCAGAAAAAGTCCATGCTCTTTACTTCTCCTGGATTCTTAAGAACACCCAGTGTTAGATGCATCCTAATCGCCATATAGACAAAACCAACGTACAATCCTTGGATTACATTGTATATAGGAGGAAAAAGCAGCTTCAAGTTTTCTTGACATTTCACCCTATAAGAGTCTGCTTTTATTTGCACATAACTTCATCAATTTTTCAATAATTTGCACCAACCTTTTTCATGCCGCATGTCTGCCTCTGGCTGACTTTTTTTCCTGTTCTGATGATTGAGCCAAAACTGTTTAGATACTTCTAAGAACAAGATGACAGCAAAAAAATAACAACAGATTAAGCAAAAGAGCCAGAACTGCAAGGAGTAAGGAGTGTCAGAAATGAAGAACAACTTAGCCTGTTGCTAAGTTGTTATGCTGCAATTCATCATGTTGGACTCAAAGGCTTGAAATCACTAAGACACATTGAATGGCAAATATTTCTCAAAAAACAGCGGTTGTCTGGTGGGGAAGATGATACCAGTTGCACTCCTTTTTAGCTATGCTCAATGACTACAGCACCTACTGAGATGTCTAATCATAGATTCTGCATTACACCTTCCAAAACGCGTATTACTGAATTTTTTTGTGAAATGGTGCACTTTCAAGTGGAGATGGGCTGCACAGAGTTGTTGCTGATGCATAGCGCGCTGCTCCTGTACAAATAGGCATCATCTTCACTAAACGCACCAGAGGGTCAATGGTAAAAGGATATGTAATCGTACATTTAGAAAGTATCATGGCCTTGTATGGCAAAGACTGATGAACCATCTTCATATATTTTCACCAAGGATTTTGAAAACTGAGCAGTTGCTAAATTGAAACACAAAGCACAATGACAGTAAAAATAACCTGTAATTACTGTAAGCTGCATGTTTAGGGAAAAAGAAAATCATGAGTACATTTTCTCATACTTTCAATCTAACATTTTTCACTGAAAAAACAATAAGACGAATTGCTGATTAGTCTGTGAAGTAATGCCATGTAGAGAGCAACTTTCCAGCATATCATGCCTTTTGCTTTAGATGTTGGATTTCCTGCACTTGCCAGAGTGAATTGATCAGTTATTTTTTTCAGATGAGTGCCCTAAAAAGTCTTTTAAACCTAAAAATTCCAGTAAGTATGGATTTAACCACCATAAATACAATATAAAATGCAATTTCTTCTGTTTTCAGAGAGGTTTTTTTTCGTGTTCTGCACATGAGCAACAAGTGAATGAACTGATACCTGGTGCAACAGCATTATGAGAGGATCATTATGCCACTGGAGGTGGATTAACAGAGAAGACATTGCCTGGCTATGTATGCAAAAGAACAAGATCACCACAAAAATATTTGTAAATGTTTGGAGAAGTTAAATTTTTACTACAGTGGCAACCAGGTAGCTTTATTTTTCAGCAAACTCTACTAAAATTTGAACTGTTAATTATCCTTGGGATTTTGGATCCCACAAAACTTGCATTCGCTTGCTGTTAAAGTTATTATTCTACTTCTATCCAAATTCTTCTATGAAGTCACATCTCCTACAGGGTAAGACTGTTCATTTGATTTTCAGAAACCTTTGCCTTTTTACTCAATGAATAATTTTTAAGCCTTTTCACGCTGAAACATATAATATCTGAGGCATAATTAAAATGTTTCTGTTGGATACCGACAATGCACTTGCTCTAACATTTCTAGGTTGATCAGCACTTCAGTACTAGTTTTTATTATTTCCAGTGTTATATCTTAGGCCTTGCCAGTGTGATGACTCAAACTGCCAGATTGAATTTAGTGGTAGACTGTGTGGGATGTAAAGTTAGTTTAAAGGGTTTGTGACTTATTAACATAGTAATTTCATGAGCTGAAACACACAGACCTCTTACTATTCATGGGCTATAGAGCACTCTACAAATACACAGAACATAAATATGATATTAAATTATGTATAAGACCTCCAGAAATCTTAAAACAGTCATGATAAAACATACTAAAAATTGCTGCATTAGAGAACTATTTTGACCTAAAACATTATGGTTTGTTGTTTTTAAAACAAGATATTTTTTTTTTGCTTGGAATCACTGAATTTTATTTTTAAGCTATTGCTAAGTGCAAATCATACTATCAGTAATTATCTTGCCTCTTGTTTATTGAATGTTTCAACTTCCTGTCTTAAAAACATATCAACTTTTCTGCACGAAATTCATCTTCAGTCAAGGATTTCAGTTCCTTTTTTCAGGAATATTTTTACTTCATATTAAGGATTGATTTCATAAGTGTATCTTTATTTTACTACTTTTATTCTAATTTTGATCTGCTTATGAACTTCTGAACCTATTTTGGCTTGGATTTTAAATTATGTCTATGCAAAATTAGTTTAAATAACAGGTTTCTTTACTTTTCACAAAAAATGGGCAAGTGGGCATACAACACTCGTCTATAAAAACTGTTAATTCTGATCAACTAATATTTTGGGGTAGGGCAGAAAAGTACGCAGCTCAACCCACTGAACATTGCAGATCTTATACTGACAGACATGTATCTGGTCAGGAGGGGTACAAGTAATAATCAGGATTTTCCAAATGACCATTAGACTGCAGTAGGAATCCACAGCCTAGTTCACTTATCAGTTTCAAGTCAGAGTCTTTGCGTCTGTTCTGACACTGAAAGTTACAGGGCTGTGTGGAGCTACCTGAGCTAATCAGAGTAGCACCTTCCTGTAATAATTTATCCTGTGGGTAAAGTAAGTAGCACTCTGTCCATGATACTGCAGTTGTACTGCAGAAAATTGTCAGGCATAGTTCTTTCCCACACCTAGGGCTGTCACAATGTGACATGGAGACATATCCTTATTACTGTGTTTGCACTTCTAATAATTCTCAGCTGTCCTTTTTTCTTCCTAGCAGCTTTTTAGACTGAGGCAATACTCGCAACCTTCTGCTTGTGTTTTTCATGCAAAATTATTCTGTTGCTATAAGTCATCAACATGGTGCTACTCCTTGATCATCTTTTTTTTTTTTTAAACCAACATTTTTTCCTGTAATTCTGTTGTGCAAAAAAAAATAAATTGGGGATTCTTTTATGCAATATATTGGTGAATCAAAAGTCTTCCAGACATCTTTTGAGAACTTTTTCTTTTGATACTTTTTCTTATATAACTGCACAATAATACTTTGGCCCACGTAACATGACCATATTTTGGTTTAGCTTGATCAGTTTTCACCTTCTGAAAACTGTAGCCATTTATCTATATTTATTCACCTTGCTTTGATGTAACTTTCAGGGAAGTTCAGACTGATAGACTGTTAGAAGTATGGGAACTGGTGGATCAAATCCAGAATTCCAGGTCAGCATGATGAAAATATTCATAAAGAAAAATTATTTTTCCTAATATTACTCTCTATTCAGCTAAAATTCTATTATTGGATATTTTCACAGGGAATGTCACTGAAAATTTTGAGGAGTAGAAGGCAAACAACAGTGAGCAAAGAAATGTTAAGACTATTGATAATATATGCATAAAGTGGAAAAAGCTTTGAATGGTTCTATCTCATATCTTTGATGCTGTAGTTGTCTCTCAGAATAGCTAATCTCATAGATAAGGTTAGACTCTTATCAGGTTGCTCTGCTTGTTTCCTAGCATCATATGTTATGCATACTGATGTGTGCCCTCCTGCTCTGCTCTAATCAGTGAGGAGTAGCAAGTATGCTTGATTATGCAGGATAATATATTGTTCCACAGAAACATATTTGTGTACCAGTAGAATAGGATCTGAATTTACACACAGCACATACCTATCTATCCCAGTCTACCAAGCTAACTGCAGTCATTTTGGTCAACTCCCACAAGCCTTACAAGAGTGCCAAAAAGGATGAAGCTGCACCAGAAGAATTCCGTAATCAAATGGGGAAAGGTCAATGATTGAAATAGCAATAATCCAAATGCCTTTTCTCTACACCAAAAGGCTTCTCCCATCTTTTCAGCCTCAATGTGAAAAGGAATCACTGAAAGACAGTGAAGTTCAGGAGAAGCCTTTGTATGCATTAGTTTGGCTGTTATTGACCTCTCTGCCCTACAATGCGCCAGTCACATTTTCTCAACACCAAATTTTGTCAGCTTAAGGATCGTACAAACAATTTTCTGGTTTTACAAAAGGAGCCCACATTTCTGATGGTGTTTGGAGTTTTGTCCCTTTATTGTATTTTAAACAGCTGCTGTTTGTGTTAATTTCCACTCTGTTTGGAGAAGCAGTAAAGTTAATAAAGTGATGAAATCTTCTAAAGATTTCAGTTTTCAGTCTCAGTCTGTTTTTCTCATATTTCTGTGCTAGCAGTTCTAGTATTCTGGTAGCAATTCTCCATTTTTTAATAAAATTTAAAAAGTTTTTGCATGCAACGCAATTTTCTTTATCCCCAACAAGGTGCAAATAAACAGTGGGATTCCTTTATCAAGAAAGCTTACTTTACTTCCAAATATAGTGTCTTGCTATTTTCCTACCATTGACTTTTTTCTTCAACTCTTCTCTTTTGTAACTTTTATAATGCATTTTAGATTATCATTGACATGTGAGATTACTGTTTCTCAGCACAGCACACACAGATTCTTTCCCTAAATTTCTGTGGAGATTTTTAGATTACTTTTTTCAGCTCCAAGACTTTGCTAGATAACTAGTGTTTATCTTAGTTATACCATCACATGAGGCACACATTTGAGATATCTCTGACAATAATCAGGAAACTCTTGATTATTTAAAATTGGCATTATGTAACATGTGAAGGAACAATGGAAAAGAAGAATAATTTGCCTTTGGTCTGAAGTTTTTGTTCATAATTTATATCCGCCAGCAGGTGCTGTTATACTTAAATTTATCTGTAGTACTGAATTTGTTTAAGAAAAGAAAAAAACACCAAAAAAAATTCATTTGAGGATGGCTCTGCATGAGATGATATGCATTGCTGAATCTTCTCACTTTTCCTTTCTACCAGACCTTATACAGATTTATATCACACAGCTGGGATCCTGCAAAGTTCAGAGTAGATTTTAAAGCTGAGACAATTTAAGACAGCAAAAATAAATGAAACGTGGGGCAAAACAGTTATAAAAGCCATAGAGTAATGCTGGCATCAGAATAACTGGAAATAAACTAACAATGATATTAGTTTGAACGCTTGGGAAGGCTTTCAATCATGAGAGTAAGAAAGCTGTGAGAAAGCTGTAAGAAAGCTGCAGAATAACTTTCAAAGTATAGATGAGAAGATCTCCAAGACTTACAGCCAAAATATTCTTATAGCCAAAGATTAATACATCGTGCATACTGGTAATTTAGTGGTAATTCAGAGAATGTTTTAATGAATTAATAGTCCAAATTGTCTAGTGAATACAGAAAAGGCTTATTAATATTACAATTAAAATTGTTGTAGAAAATAATCTTCTTATCATTCCCTCCTCTCTGATATTGTACTGGAAAACACATCTTGGGCATTTACAAGCGGATTAGATTTTCCTGTAATTCCAAGAGATTGGACTCACTAATGAGCAACCTCAGCTTCATATTCTTAAGTACTTAACTCATGTGCACAGTACTGGGCTATGAGTATTTGCAGATGAAGTGTCAGAAGCGTTGGAATTGTTAGAATGACAGGCTGAATCATCAGTTCACTAAAGGAAATCTAATAATTTCCTTACTCAAGTGAAATTTTTATTTTTTTTTTAAATCCCCCTTGTCAGAAATAATTTTAATAATGTTAAATAAACACCTTTGACCAAAGTGTAGCCATTAGGAGGGTTTTTTTTTAAAATGTCAAAGGTTTTGACGGAGGAAGTATTCATACATTTTTTATGGGGTTTTGTTTTAGGGGCATCTGGACTGAGTGTTCTGTTTCCAGGAGTGATTACATATTTATGTTATGCATTTGTATTAGATATTAATTGGAAATGTTATAGATCTTCAAGTTAAAAATCTTAAAAAGGAATTAATTTGTAGAATGGAGACTCATTCCTGAGTCCACTACAGAGAAAGA
Organism: Ptilonorhynchus violaceus; assembly: GCA_013397565.1. Taxonomy (NCBI): domain Eukaryota; kingdom Metazoa; phylum Chordata; class Aves; order Passeriformes; family Ptilonorhynchidae; genus Ptilonorhynchus; species Ptilonorhynchus violaceus. The sequence goes on along the minus strand of VZRJ01008045.1, from coordinate 134,465 downwards.
TTCCACCAGTGTTTCGTTACCTCTTTCTCCAGGCATGTAAATTTCATGGTGTCATGTTGGCCTGCTTGTAAAAAGAAGCATGATGGGTACTCCAGGTCAGACTACTCAGATATCTCATAGTCACAGAGCACAGTCATGTTAGATGTAGCTGCAACCTCCCCCATACACTGAACAGCATAACATATTGAATCTCTTATTGGGTAAACACAATGTAATTTTTCATCCTAAGTGTGTGAGATTTGATATCACATTGTTCAGTTATAAAAGTTACAGTAAAATTTACATGAACTCAATTGGATGAGATTCTATATTTTTAAAAATTATAGTCTTCACATGACTAGTAACAATCTCTATGCCCTCCCCTCTAAAGTTCATCAGTCCAGAAGAATTTTGTATGCTGTCATACAATCGTATGCTCTTTGCTTTCAAATGGTTGTGATACAAATTCATACTCTTGAGATACTGCATAAGACGTGAGATTATTGTTTCACAGCTCAATGTTCTCTGAATTTTCTCTTTCTCCTGTGCACTACCAGATTCATCTGAGCAAGGAAGCGCAGGCTATACTTGAACAGGAACTGAATGCTTGGTGCTTGGCAACCACTTCCCAGAGAAATGTAAGGGCTACCCAAATTTTAGCTGAAAATTAATTCTTTTTTTTTTTTCTGGACACTTTTAAAAAGGAAGGCTTTCTAGAAACAACCTGCCAACTGATTTATCTTGGGTTCTTGGGCTACACTTGCACTGGGAGATTCTATAATTAGTGTCTCTGTTAACCCAAAGGACTGATGTTTGTTGCACAGTGTTAAACTGACAAAGCTCTACATAGTGCAAACTGTAGTGTACAAACTCATGCTTAGAGGAAACTCAATAGAGAACTTTTCCCTTGGAGAGCCTGCAGAATTTCAAATCAAGATTGACAGCCTAATATTTAGCATGATTTGAGGAAATAGAGTCAGATGATAATTGCTTACTTTGCTTTATGATATCTGGAAGTAGAAGACAACTGAAAAATTCTGGTATATTCAAAGAAAATGAATTGAGAAGAATGCAAATCATCTAATAAAGTCTTTCAGTCTTGGAACAAAATGCAGTCACAGATCCTTTCATGTGAGCTGCACAATGTGTGCTCAAGGTAATACTGAAGCAAAGCCTTGACAGGTGCTGAAAAATTTGCATTTAACATTCTAAAATGCATTTCCTCTCCTCCCCTCCAGATTTTTAAAAAAAGGCCAAAACTTCAACTCACTGAAAGAAGTGACAAAACAAAGTTGATAGCAATTATTTTAGTTTAAAATAATGCTGTTTCATTTATTATGATAGTAGAATCCATTTTACATAACATGTTTTCATGGGGATTAGTGGCATCTAAACAGTATCATTGCAGTTTTTACTGTGTCTGAAGGGCAAAGCAGAATTTATTGTTTGGCAGTCATTTAAACATTTACAAACATTCATGTTTTATTTAGAAACCCTCATTTAGTGTTTTTATTTGGAGAAGAAAAGGATAAGTATTTAGAGCATGTATAATTTCATCATCAGTTAGTAGTCTCCAGAAGAGAGAGAAAAATCTTAAAATTGCCATTTTACTTTGAAAATAAGTCCCTAGAAAAATTCTTCAAACCTGTAATTAACAGTCTTCAGTGACAACATATGGCCAGACCAGCCTGTGAAATCTTAGAGTCAGTAAATTTCTGCAAGATCTTGCCCTGGTAACCATCACATGGACAAAAACATAGATTTTGGCCTGGATATATGTGAATTAACTTAAGTGAAATAAGACATTGAGTATGATATAGTTTAAAATAAACATTCTTGGCAAGAAAGTTCATTCCATTTTAGTAAAAGGGAGTTTTACTATCAAATTTATCTGTCATTTTGCCCATCATTTTAGTCTGCTGTCTTAAAGATGCTCAGGAGCATCCAGTCACATTGCAAATGGATTATTTCTGCTTTCTACCAGGTCAATGGATTTTATGAGTGTTCAGCATTTTGGGGGGAAGAATTTAACAGAAATAAAAATTACTTAGAAATATGACCTCTAGCAATTAAATACTTTTTAAAAGTGGTGAGCCTGGAAAAGAGAAGGCTTCAGGATGACCGAATTGCAACCTTCTGGTACCTGAAGGGACTCTACAAGAAAGATGCAGAGAGACCATTAACAAGGGTGCATAGTGACAGGACAAGAGAGAATGGCTTCAAACTGGAAAAGAGTAGGTTTAGATTAAATATTAGGAAGAAATTCTTTACTGTGAGCGTGGTGAAACACTGGAACAGGTTGCCCAGAGAAGCTGTGGATGCCTCATCCCTGGAAGTGCTCAAGACCAGGCTAGACAGGGCTCTGAGCAACCTGGTCTAGCGGAAGGTGTACCAGCCCATGGCAGCAGGGTTGGAACTAGACGATCTTTAAGGACCCTTCTAACCCAAATCATTCTATGATTCTATAATTAAAATATGGGAAGCCTTTGATTTTTCGGAAATGGTAACAGCAGGATGGTTCTAAGGATAGGGAGTTCTCTCATCCATTGACGGTGAGCTTTGATTCCATATGAGTGAATAGGATAATCTTTAGCGTAAAAGCATCTTTCTAACCCATTGCTTTAGTTCCAGTAGTAAATGCTTTTTCTACTAAATTAGAATGAGTGTCTGAGTTATTAGTCTTAGGAATCTTAGAGTTTTGCATTTCCTTGTGCATGCATTTCTTCTTTAAATCCTGATATGAAACCCAAAATAATGTTGTTGTAATAAAATTATTAGATGAATGAGAAACAGAAAAAGAACTAGAGAAGTCCCACGTGAACATCTGGTAGATCTAGTTCCTGTGTTGAAGGAGCTCTCCATATGAATTTTACACAACAGACAAATGAGTGAGAATGACGGAAAGGAGAAGCTAAAAACATTTTGAAAAAACAAGTCCTAATTGTCTAATAATCACCTTAATTTTGTTCCAAAACTTTCACTCTAATAGCATTAGATATGGAAAAAAGGAAGGAAGGAAGGAAGGAAGGAAGGAAGGAAGGTTGGTTGGAAGATTCTACTTTTCCTGCTTTAATTAGGTTTTGCAAACGTAGTCACTGTATGATATATTAATCCTGAAAAATCTCTTGAGTTATTCCTGAAGGTATTGTCTAGTACGGTACCTCAGATGTATGCTTTGGTGCATGCTGATGATCACTGGTGAAACAATTTGCCCACATTGTTTCTTTACTGTTACACCATCTCAGTTTCAGTCCAATACATTTGTTTAACAATTAGTTCCTCTCTCATAGAGCTTTTTGTTTTTCCATTTGAGGGGTTAGCTAGCTCCCTTCAGCCTTATCTCAAAGCAGGAAAAAAACTGGAGATAAAACACTGATAAGATGCTGTGAGGGATGGTACTGGCTGTGTTTGAAAACATGAAATCAAAAAGTTACAAAGGAACACAAAGGGCTGAAGTGGCAGAAAATGAAATTCCCTGTCTAGGAGATCCCTGTTTCTTTACTAAGAGATATATAACTATAGCTTGATATAGATATAGATATAGATATAGATGATATACATGCTTATAGCTTACTGACTCTTAGCAATTTCTTTGCATTGATCTGAATCATTGATAGTTTGTGATACAGTTTTTGATTGTTACTAATGTCCTTCACGGATAGTCAAAAATTACAAGGTATTCCTAATGTAATTTGTACTCCACTGGTCTATTTTTATACTTGTAAAATTTATTCACAGCCAATAATTTGTGTAAATGCTTTTAGTATATTTTCCACAGCTTTCCTGAAGTTTGTTTGCTATGTTTTAACATATTTTTAAACTATAGTCTGATCATAATGACTATTTCTCCAGTTTAAAAGGGAAAAAGCTGACTTGAAACAAAGATTTGTATTTCTAAAGCAAAAAAACCCACTGTTGTCATAAACTATTCCAGTGAATTAGCATGACTGTGAGGTCATAAAATGAGGAGATTCTACTTTTGATAAGGGCCTTGAGGAGCAGAATGCTCAAAGCAGAAATTGCAAGCAATGTGTGACATTTGGTTTCTCTCTTGTTGATCTGCTTCTCACAATTTTTTTCTGAGTTCTTAGGCCTTCACTGATAAGTGAACTTCACCAACACTGTGCTCAGACTTTTAGGCAAAACAGTGAGTTAATTACTTTAAAAATGACACTAAGGCCAGCTCTCGACAGTTTCAGTGTTAATGCAAAAATGTCCCAGTAAAGCCAGTATAAATGAATGATGAGTCATTAGGTTCAAGGTCTGGCACATATAAGTTGATTACCATGACTGTATTCTTGGTGTCCAGGTAAACTGACAAATTATGGGAGGAAAACTGAACAAAACATAATTAATGCCAAAAGGCTCATTACATAATCCGCTCAGACCTCTAGCATAACGCATCCATATACATACAGCTTGATCTTCTTCTTATGTCTACGTTACCTGTGCAGACTCTGGTTACAGTGCAGCACTGAACCATGTTCTGTAGAGAGAGGGAAGAACCGAGATCAAAATGCCTCTGTGAAGGCAAGGGGACTCCCTGGCTGTCACAAGCATGCATACATATGGGACAAGGTAATGAAATTGTCAAGTTCACATCCAGGTTTCAAAGCAAGTCACCTTTTCCTCCTCCTCTCCCTTCCTCTTTACCCCTCCTTTTTTGGGAAAAGAGTCTTCCTGTTCTTACGTTTTGTCAGTGCTATACTATTGAGTGACGTTTCAGTGAAAGAAGGAAAAACAACTGCAACCAAAACCACATCTGAGCAGTTGTGCCTCTAGGGACACTGTTCTTCCTAATCCCTGTGGGCGAGTGGCTGAAGCCTCAGGGCAACATTATTTTCTTACAGTTCAGCAAAGAGGAAATTAATAAAGAACATGTAAATTCACAACTTTATGCTTTAAAAGAATAATCCCAGCAAACTAATGCAAATATTCCTATGGTCTTGGAATTTCTCCCAGAAATTAAATCAAACTATAACATTTAGGGGAAAAAAGCTGGTCTCATCCAAAACACACTAAGAAATGGTTAGTCTACCATTTTCCCTGGAAACTGTTCAATTGCTCTTACAGCCAGGAAATTGCTTCTGATTTCAAGGCTGATTTTGTCTAACATCAACTTCCAACTATTAGATCTTGTCACACTTTGGTCAGCAAAATTGAAAAGCATTCCATTATCTGGTTTTTTTTCCTGTGTAATAGATAATTTCCATAGGGATTCTGAAATGTTTCTACATTTCACACAACTCCTTGATCAAATGAACTGTTAAAGGCTTTTTTTTCAGTTACACATAATTTTTTCTGTACTATCTTGAAAAGTCTTTATAATTTCGATACTCTTCTCCACATAGGGGTCCCAGGAGGAGAGATAATAATCTTTAGCAGTTGGTTCATCAGTGTAATGTGGATATGCAAACCTCAATTTTCCTCTGCTCTGTGATATTCTTTTTATGAATATAGTAGCATTTTGGCCACAAAAATTATTCTGAAAATTTAAACATTTATCTGTACTTGAATTTCAGTAGCTTTAGTCTGTTACCTTTGTTTCCTTGTCTCTTACTAGTATACCAAAAGATTGGTGATCCTTTAATCAAGTAATTTGAATCACTCCATGACTGTATAATATACATAATATACATATTATATATATACACACACACATATATACATATATATATGTATGACTATATAATGTTACATAATTCTTAGTCTGTACACCATCTGCAAACTTCTCCAGGATGTATTTGATATTATCATCCCAACAGCTGACGAGGAAACTAGGAAACCTATGGCCAAATAAAGAATTGGTGTCTAAAAGATCCTACTTTTAATAAATTTATTCATTTCTATGTGTCACATTCAAAATTCATCACTGATCCTATTTCTAGTCCAGTCATCTTGTGAGTTTCACCTATGTATGCCTTTTAATCAAAATGCATATCAAAAGCTCTGAAGAAATCCTTGTGTCTTTAATAATAACTATCATCACTTCCAGCTAGTCTCTAAAAACACCATGGAGTTTGTTTAAGAAGATGAAATTCCCAGAAAACTCTAATGACTGGCACAAATTACTCTTACATTTTGAGTCTTAAACACCCCATTAGATATTCAGCTTTGAGGTCACACAAAATGATATATAATTTCCCAGTTGTTTCTCACTACCTTTTTAAAGCATAGGAGTTGATTAAGCAGTCTTCAGCTTTTGTTCAATAAATATAGTCATCAGTTTTTCAGAGGTGCTTACCTCATTTCCTTTAGGATGTAGGTTATAATAAAAAAAGAAACACAAACAAAAGGAAACTTAATTCTTTTTTCTAGTGGTACACATTGTCTAGTTTAAAAATTTTTCTCTGTACTTGAAGAGAAATATGAACAGTAAAGAGGCCTCAGCTGGGGATATGGTGTGTCTAATTCCCAGCAGACAGATTAAAAGGACATGCAAAATCAGCATAGTTTACTGTTCAAAGTCATCTGGGATATAGTATTACGTGCCAGACCAGCTGGAAAACAGTTTCATCGGAACACTGAAAAAAAGGTGTTAAAATGAGATTTATTGTTACATACAATGCAAATTAGCTCCTGAGGTGCTGAAACTCAAAAAAATAAACTGTAGCCTCATTTCCTTATAGCTATAGCTATTAAAGGTTTTGTATGGGCTTGTTTTTTAACAGTGGCATTAAGCGCTTAGTACAGTTCCAAAACACATATGGTATGTAGTGGCATTTGAGATATCCTAATCCTTTAGCTGGCCCTCGGAATGGCATAATTATCCCATAAGTCCTTAGTCATGTCTGCCAGCAGCATGTAGCATATCCATTTGTTACCATTTCATCATAATTTCAGAACTTTTGGTCTGGAGTTTAATACTTAGCACTGCCTTCATAGTTCATCACAGGATTACAGAAAGGCAGTGTGACTGAAAGGGACTCTACTCACAGCAACCATTAATATACCCATCACATACTGTTCAGTTATTTTTTATCGTTGTCAGAATGAACTGCACTTACTGAGTTAAGGCCAGTATAAAGTCCATACTGAAATCTTGATATTTCCATGGACAATGCCTTAGCCAGGAATGCTCTGGCATTGAATAAGTTCTCATTGGTTTAGTGCTCCTTCTGTCACTACAGTCCTGCCTGTTACTCCTCCATTTCCTTGTCTTCTCTTTTATTCTCTTCTTTTGTTTTGCTTTTGTTCTTTCTTTCCATCACTAACTCTATCCTTCCTCTTTGTATACATTAAAAACTCATCCATTGCTCTGTTAACTATCTGGACATAACAGCCCAGACTTGGCTAACATCCTGATTTTCAAGTAAGGCAAGAAGGAGGACCCCGGAAGCTACAGGCCTATCAGTGTCACTTCAGTGCCTGGTAATATCATGGAAAAGTTTATTCTGGGAGGTATTAAAAAACACCTGGAGGACCACGCAGTCATCGGTCACAGCCAACATGGCTTCATGAGAAAAAAGTCTGGCTGTTGACACTAATTTTCTTCTATTGCAGGTTCACCCACCTACTTGATCTAGGAAAGCAAATAGATGTAATCTTTTTAGACCTTAGCAAAGCTTTTCATACTGTCTCACATGTGGTCCTTCGGAATAAAATATCCAGCACACAGCTGGATAACTGTGTTACCTGATGGGTGAGCAACTGGCTCACAGGTTGAGCACAAAGAGTTATAGTGAATGGGGTTGACATCAAGCTAGCCACTGGTCACTAGTGGGGTTCTGCAGGGCTCCATCCTCAGCCCAGTTCTCTTCTGAATCTTCAGTAATGCCTCGGACATAGGACTCAAATGAATACTAAGTAAATTTGCCAACAACACTAAATTGGGAGGAGCTGTTGACTTTATCGAGGGCAGAGAGGCCCTGCAGAGAAACTCTAAAAAATTAGAGGACTGGGCAATCACCAACCATATGAAGTTTTACAAAGGCAACTGCCAGTTTCTGCACCTGGGATGGAGCAACCCTGGATGTACAGACAGACTGAGAAATGAGAGGCTGGAGAGCAGCACCACAGAAAGGCCCTGGTCAACAGCAAGTTGAATCTGAGTCAGCAGTGCCCTGGCAGCCAGAAGGCTCAACCACGTCCTGGGGTGCATCAGGCACAGCATCACCAGCCAGGCAAGGGAGGGGATTGTACCGCTCTGCTCTGCACTGGGGCGGCCTCACCTCGAGTGCTGTGTACAGTTTTTGGTGTAAAAAAGGCATTAAGCTATTAGAGAGTGTCCAAAGGAGGGCCATGGGAATGGTGAAGGGTCTGGCGGAGAAGTCGTATGAGGAGTGGCTGAGGCCGCTTGGTCTGTTCAGCCTGGAGGAGACTGAAGGGAGACCTCGTTGTGGTCTTCAACATCCTCACAAGGGGAAGTGGAGGGGCAAGTACTAATGTATTCATTCTTGTGATCAGTGGAAGGACTCAAGGAAATGGCATGAAGCTGAGTTGAGGGAGGTTTAGGCTGGATATCAGGAAAAGGTTTTTCACCCAGATGGTGGTTGGACATTGGAACAGGCTCCCCAGGAAAGTGGTCACAGCACCAAGCCTGACAGAGTTCAAGAAGCATTTGGACAACACTCCCAGGTATATGATGTGATTCTTGGGATGGCCTGCACAGGGCCAGGAGTTGGACTCAATGGTCCTGATGGCTCCCTTCCAACTCAGAATATTCTATGATTCTATAATTCTAAATCCTCACATATCAGAAAACAATGTAGATTACCTCAAAAGATATATTTAGGATATTTCTGTCCTCAGTGTAAAATTAATCCATATGATCAATCCTGTTTCTTGTGAAAAATGCATATGTTGCATACAGAAAATGCAAGCATAGCTTTGGTCAAGATATATTGTGCTTGCCAAAACAAGTAGCCTAATGAGAATGCAGGTTAGATGTGCCTCACCTTTCTACCTTTCTATAGGTAAAAGACTGTTAATACATGGAAGTCACCTTATCTTGAAGGACAGCAAGTGTTTGTGAAATAGGCACCACTCATAGTAATCATCTGTATATATGAAAAGCTTTGCACTTGAGTGTGTGCCAATAAGTGCTTAGGTTTTAGCTGAGCCACTGTGTTTCTTCAGTCTTCTCATCTCTAGTAAGGATCCTTTCCCAAAGCAATATATATTTCCCCACAAACACATGTGGAATACTAATTTATTCTCATTTTACAACAACAAAGCAACTAATTGTCATGTCCCCCGAAATAAAAGCTGGAAGGGTTGAAGAATTGAAAGACCCTGATAATGGGAAAATATACTGGTGGAATAATCTTACATAGGTATTATAAAATGATAACTCTCCTGTATAGTGTCCGAAATACTATGAGAAAAAGTATCTCATTGGTCCACAGTTCTCTCCACCCTCCCTCTTTAGTAATTGGCTGTAAAGTTTCTCCCCGCCTTCTTCCCCTCCCCTAAGCCCCGTGGTGATTGGTTGCTGGTCCCCTGAGCGCGCGTGTTTAAAAACCGAGTACCTTCCTTGTGCTCGCTCTCTTTTGCCTCCTGTCCCCTTCGTAGCTGGATAAAATAAACTTCTTGGACTATGGAATGCAGTGCTTGAGAGCCTTCCTACCTCTTTGTTTCTGGACTTGTGGCTGGGCATTCCGGGTGTGAGTGTATCTCCGTGCTAACAACTGCACGGGCGATATCCTTCGCTGGTTGGGTGAATTCACCCCCAGAACTGCTTCTTCTCAAAGGAGGTTTTGGGATAAACCGCGAAAGGAATCTGCCCAGGAGAAACCCCCCGGCAGCCATTAACTAATGATAAGAAAGGTTTTATTGTGTATTTATGGCAAAGATGTCAAATAAACTGGACAATTCTACTGAAGCAGTAGAAAAATAAAGTACTTCAGAACAGGCAAGTAGAAGAGTTTTGGGACATATGCCAAATATGATAAATAGTCCTGCCACTAGACCCAGAGCACTGGGTGAATCATTCTCACCTTCACAACCTGTAGCCATTTTAACCAGAGAGCCCGGAGGAGGTTGCAAAAAATTACTACTAAATTATTGAGCTGGTAATTAGCTCTTACTGAGATTTTTGCTGCTCCTAGGATGGGTTTTATCTTACTCTGTGTTCTGGGAATTAGCTCATGAGATTGCACCTCATACGAACTTACTGAATCAACCCTTTAATATATTGCAATACATTTTGAGATGGATTAATTTCTACTTATAAGCTGCCTGAAAGTTAGGTATAGGGAAGAAACCAGACTCTTAGTTTCGTTTTGTGATCTAAGGAAGGGATGAGTGATACATCTTTTTACATTCTGCCAGTAGAATACTAGCATGACTTGTCCCCTGGAAACATCTTTATCTGTCCTCATTGCCGAGGATTGAACTTGAACCAAATTTTAACTTTCAGATTATTGTATTGGGTAAGATTAATTCCTTTCATTAATCACTGCAGTTATTTGAACTAATTAAAAATAGATTCAGTAGTTCTGTGCCACTAGTGATCACAATAGATTAACTACAGAGCAGGATGTAGTCTTGGAGCATAATCACAGGATGAAAAAAGTATTTTAGAACCAGTGAATCCAATAAACCTTTTTCTCACTTCATCTTGTAGAGTATATAACTATTTCCTAAGCAAACTTCTAAAAGACGTGAACCAGTTTTAAAAGTCAAATTCTTTTCAACAAGAAAGAAAAATAGTAACTTAAGCATAGCACACAGGATTGCACAGGATTTTTTCTGTAAAAGTTAGAATTTTTCCTATGTAGCAGACCAGATTAAATTACTGAGAACCATAATTTCTTTGACATAACATTTAGATGATAACTGGTATTTGAAATTATTCTATCAAAGGAGGCACCTTAATCTTATAGCCTATAAGTAAACTCATGCAAAAGAATAGCACAGCACAAGACAAGCATTCAGCTACTTCTATGAGTCATGATGCTACTGTGCCAATCATTCTGTGTGACACCAGCCTTTATAACTGAAAGGAAAGGTGAATAGCAAAAAACTAGCAAACTGCTATTTCAATTCATAAACAAATAATTATAGTCTTTCATTATTATTAGTGTCAGGGAAAAGCTGTACAATCATATGTAAAAATATGATGAAGATTTTATCTGTTTTAAATGTGTGGTTTATAAAATGCAGCAATAGATTCCCAAAATCACAGAATCGCAGAATGGTTGAGGTTGGCAGGCAGTTCTGGAGGTCATCTGGTCCAACTCCCCTGCCCAAGCAGGGTCACCTACAGCCAGTTGCCCAGGACCATGTTCAGATGGCTTTTGATTATCTCCAAGGATGGAAAATCCACACCCTCTGGGCACAGAGACTTGCCACTCTCATAGCAGATGAGATTTTTCTTTGTTTAGACAGAAACTTCTCTGTTTCAGCTTGTGCTCACTGCCTCTGGTCCTGCCATTGAGCACCACTGAAAAGGGCCTGGCTCCAAATTCTTTACACCCTTTCTCCAGCTATTTATATACATTATAAATATCTCCCCTGAGAGTTCTCTTCCCTAGGCCGACCAGCCACAGCTCTCTCAGCTGTTCCTCTTGATGCTGACTTCTCACAATGACTTCCTTGTCCTTCATGTGCCTGGAAATGGTTTCTGGGATTAGTTGCTTCCTCACCTTCCATGAATCAAGGTGACACTGACCAGTCTGTAGTTTTCTGGGTCCACCTTCTTGGCCTTTTAGATGATAAGACTGACATTTCATTTCTCCAGTCCTCAGTCACCCCCTCCAACCACCATGATTTTTTCAAGATAATCAAGGCTGGCCTTGCACTGACATCTACCAGTTCTCTTGGCACTTATGGATGCATCCCATTAACTCCATGAATTTATATGCCCACTTTATTTAAGTTTTTTCTGACCTGATTCTCTTCCTCTAAAGAATATTGTGTTTCTATACATGATAAAGTATAGTTTACAGGCAGATCAGGTGCTTGGCAATGTGGTAGGAATTGCCAATTACCTGTCTAGACATATTTTTAAAGCGAGTGATACAGGAACAGTTGAATGGTCTAATGCAGTTAATCTGGTTAAAAATGTTCTTAAGTTCTGTAGTGTTCAGTGCTAAAAAAATTAGTTGGCCCAAAAGATTCTACGAATCAAGAAGGTAACAAATATCTTAAAACCCAAGTTGTGTCAGCTTTCCATTTTGAGATCTCAGAGGTTCTTCTGTTGAATTACACATTTTTGGCATTCATGAATTCATAACACCAAATGTTAAACTGGGCAGAAACAAAGGTAATGTAGATCATTCTGTTCTCAGGCATAGGTATGAAACCAGGAAATGAGAAATACTGAAGTACACGAAAGACAATATTGTTACTGCGTATTTTGTAATACTTTAGCCACCCAAAGTGGCTAAAGTGGATTCCAAAATGAGCATTTTTTTCAAAGAAAAGGTAAAATGAAAAATTCACTACATATACTGGATTAGTAGAACTAGTTACTAAAATTACCCCTGAGATATAAGCACTGTGCAAACATATAAATAATCATAGAATACTAGATTAGAGGGGACTTCAAGGATCATCTGGTCCAACCTTTCTTGCAAAAGTACAGTCTAGACCATAGGTGGCCCAGCACTCTGTACAGCTGAATCTTGAAAGAGTCCAGTGCTGGGGAACCCACCACTTCTCTGGGGAGATTATTTCAGTGACTGATTGTTCTCATTGTGAAAATTTTCCCCTTGTGCCCAATCAGAATTTAGCCAGGAGGAACTAGTACATTACCCCTCGTCTTCTCCATGTGACTCCTTATAAAAAGGAAGTCTCCAACTTCTCTGTAGCCACCCTTTACATACCGGAACATAGTGATAAGATCTCCCCTAAGACTTCTTCTCCATGACAGACAAGTCCAGCTCCCAGCCGTCTCTCAGACGGCAGGTTTCCTAACCCTTTGTGGCTCTTCTCTAGACCCTCTCCAGCCTGTTCACAAAATGTACAGTAGTTACAGGACTTACCATTATAATACAGTGCTTTGAAACTGAGGATCCATAATGTCATGTGTGGACAGCTTCAGTCAATCATCCATGTTTTTATTTTGACACAAATTAAATGTAGAACTACTGGCATGTATGGAAATGTGGATGCTTCCCTGGCTTCGGCTTGACACCTGTAGAGGGAAGTTACTTAACTTACTTTACTTTGGACTGTGTACTTTTCCTTTCTCCAAGTAGTTTCGTCCAGCCCAGAAGAACACTGCTTTGCACAGGCAGTCTGTATGCAGAGGGGGAACACTCACAATATTTGTACAATGTTAGTATTCAGAATAGGAAAGAATGTCTTGCTGTCCAGAGGAATGCTCTTAATTTGCAGGTGGACATTGGAAAGAAGTACAGACTGACATCTGTGAGTTGCAGAGATAGAAGCACTTGGACACACTTTACAGCTTTTCCGGATACTTAGAAATTGAGCACTTATCTGACCTTTCTATCTCAAGTGTCATGAATAGCCTCAAGACTATGTTTTTGCATGGGAAAGTCGAGGAACTTGTCACATACCATGGTCTGTGGTTTGCTGGGGAACAACTCACATCATTTATAGATAAATATTACTTCAGCCTTTAGCTATGCTAGAACAAAGAGAACTGGCCAGCACAAGAAATATCCATTGCAAACTTTATTGTACCATAAAAACTATTCCTTCTTTTTCAGCTATAATTAGTAATAGTGGACTAATTTTACTTCAAGATAGTTGATTACTGAGACATAGCTGAAGATGCTTTTTCTTGATCTAGGAAATATATTGCATCCTAAGTCATGAATTTATCTATGCCAAAACAAAGAAGCTAATGGATTGTTAAAAAAGGTGCAAATCAATTTTAAAAAGTTAATATTTCAAGGGTAGTACACAAGCTGCTTTCCTGGTATTAAGTAAACTAGTGAAAGATGTTGACCAATATCTATGTTTGTGTAGAACAAATGCATGGTTTCAAGCCAAGGAAGTGCCTTTAGGACAAACTGGGACAGTTGCTGATGATTCCGAAGGTCAAGATATGGGTCAGTAAACCTTTTATCAGAATGAGTGTTGAGCAGGGGGCTTAGTTCTGTAAGCAGGAGCTGGATGTCTGTCTGAAACACACCTGAAAATTCCTCTTGTGGAAGTAACTGCCAGATACACAGACTACACTAAGATGCAGAGAGAACATCTGACACTTAGGACAGGAATCTTCAAAAAATAGTTGAGAGAGGAGTTGTATAAACTAGCTGAGAGACAAAAAAGAGGAAAAATTTAGATTAGATTCCTAAAGTGAGGCAGCATGAATAACTCCAAACATTCTTCTGCCATTAACTTTTCTATTCTTGTGCATTCTTCGGTTCTTGTACATATATCACTCTCTCTGTTTCTTCCTGTGTATATGTATACACAAAAGCACACATGCATATGAACACACATACATGTACACACTTACAGACCTTTTTTAAAATGTCTATTATAAGGTATCTGTTCCTTTGGCTGGCTCTTTCCTAGCATAGCCTTTCATATTCTCCTATCAACAGAAAGTTATCAATTCTTACTTTTCTCTGTGAAGATAATTTTTCATTGAATTTTTCACTGTTGTTATTTCTTTGTAAGCATCACCAGCCTTTAAGAAATTTCAGCAAGTTTGGAATAGGTTAATGTTCCCTCTTGAAGTCTTTCTAATTATTATAACTAGGATCCTTTGCCAGTGAGCTATTTGCACTTAACACCAATCTTTTGAATGTTAGTGTAATGCTAGATGAATGTCCCGGCTTTGTTGCAATGGTGAGCAGAAGACAGGTTAGCATTTATGAAACACTGCCCTCTTGTGCCTCAGTAAGACGAGATTAGAAAGAGGAATTTGTGTGGATTTTCTTCTCTCTCTCTTTTCTTTTTTTTTTTTTTTGTCTGTTTGGTTTTTTTTGTTTCGTTTTGGTTTGGTTTTGGTTTAGTAGGTACAAGTAAATAGTATGATCACATAATCTGCTCACACATTGCTGGACTAGAGCAGATTGCTTCGTTCTTTGATGATTTCACCTTTTTTTTTGCAGGCAAAAGAACAAGATATGTTTGCTGACAATTCTTATTAGTAGTGGATGAGTAGGAGAAGAAAAATAAATTCTCAGAATATAAGTGACAAGATGAAAAATTATATAGTTGGGAGAAGCTCATGCAACTACAAATAAAATAAATATATGCAAATACACTAAAATAAAGAGAACAGGAAAGTGAAAATAAAGTCATGATTTGTCAAAAAAAGCCCCAACTTGATATTTTAGTAAGTGGTGAGCGGTGTCCCAGAGGCACATTATAGATTATGTAAATACATCTGTCTGATAACTAAATCAATAAATAATTCCATTAAGAAGAAAATAACATTTATATATAACTAAGTTTTATTTCTGAGTGTAGTCAGAAGGTGGCTACAAGAAGGTGGCTATAAAACTGAAAACAAGAGACACTTGTGTTTCCTCCCTTGGAGGAGGGAAGGACTTATGCCACTTTATTCAGATCTGCCACATTCCAAACTTGCTTCCAGTATACCTTCGTTTCAGACCTTTCTGAGCTATGACAGAAGTGAGAGCAAAGATTGACACCTCTTTAGGATCAAAATTTTCAATAAGACTTTGTAAGGTCATCTTTTTACTGGGTTTGGTCTGTATTTAGAAGACGTCAGGATGCATATCCAAGTCTTATAATCAGCCTGCTTGTACCAAAACCACTTGTAAATTATATGAAGACATTAAACTTAAAAGCTGACACTTCAGTATTAATATTGTTCGGAAAAGCCTTAGGTCAAAAAAACCCCTGAAACCAAAACTTTTATAAGGCTGCCAGTGCTGCTGCCCTTGGGGTGACTCATACAGTCAGACTTGAGGACAGAAAAGAATATAAAACAGAAAAGGAATCAATAACATTTTTCTGGTTATTGAAAGTTCATGTGATCAATTTGCAGCCATAGCTGTTCTTCACAGGTCACACATGGACAGCGAAATTAAAAACTGAAGAAAAAGTTCTCAGCATTTCCAAGACAGTTAGATAAGATATAATCGCTTCCTGCATACTAAATGTGTAACATTTATTTTTCCCGTTGTAATCACTGTGTCATCTGTGTTACATCATCACCATGTTTGCTTGTGTTATCCCTCATAAATTAGAGCTAAGGTCTTCCATTAAGTATTTCATTGCTGTGTGAAACTGAAACCCAGGATCCCACCTGGGATCAGATTTTTTCACATAATGCACTTAATCTTCTTGAATTTGAGAACAGTCAGTAAGAAATCCAGCAGTGAAAGCAGTATAGTACTTTTTGTGGCATTTGTGAACTTCCGCCTCCATTCTGGAAAAAAAGTCTCACACCTATTCAGAAGTCATTTGCCTAAGACTTGTCCCATATTTTGTGTAATCTCTGGACTCCCATATGAGCTTTTCATATCACAGAGAGCATAATCCCCTTTCTTGGGTTATGTTTGGCCATTAGTACAAACACAGTTTTTCAGTGCTTTACACATCTGAAATTCTACGTCTTCTAAATCTGAAGAGGGGTCGGGGTAAGACTGGACTGTGTGTGTTCAAGCTTTCTCACTACTGACAATAGGAAGAAAAACCCCAGTACTTTTTCAATAATATTGTCTCTAACTCAAGCGAAGTAGTACAATCTGAGTACAAACTCTGTCAAAAGACGAAGGCAAGGCTAAGTGTCAGATAAAAGTTTCTCCTGGAAGTAAAAATCCAACAAAATGTTGTGTGCATTTGAAGCTGCCATAAACTTCTTCAAATACAATCTGCAGAATTACCATGAGCCAGTAAATTCAAAAAACTAACTTAAAATTATCATTTAAAGACAATTATGGCAAATTAACAGCAATCAAGAGAGATATATCTGAGTGGTTTTTGATTACTGAAAGTCAAAATGTCCCATAACAACTATACACAAGGAACTTCTAAGACTACCTCAGATTCTGGAAACTTCACAAAATATCTGTAAGTTTATCAAGGTAAAAAAAGTGCCAACATTTCTGATCCAAGATTCCCACTAGAAAGGTATAAATAATATAGATTATTAAAATAAATACAACCAACCAAACCAAACCAAAACAACAAACCCAAGTACAGTTCTGTTCAGGCATCTAGCTGATGATCGGCAAATCTGGATGATCTGATCTGTGTCTACTTAAAGAGTAGCCAATTCTTCATGTTGCAACCTACGGTCCTAATTCCTTGATCAGCCTACTGGTGTGTGCTAGGGCTCGCGCTCTTCACTTGTGCTCAGAGATTATTTCAAGGAAGACCCTAGCATATGAGAAGATGACAAGGTATAAGCTCCTGTTCTGGTACAGTTGGGAGATATGCTGGCTCATGTATGGACAGGACCCAACTACAAGCTGCAACATAGTTTAGACCCACTCTACCGTGTTAATACAACTAGTAGTTTCTAGTAAGTGATGAGGAACAAAAAAAAAAAAATAAATTGTTGCACTTTTCTCTTGAAAGATTTTTGTCTTTCTCCCAGCATTCTGTGGATGTCTCCCAATGACAAAGAGGTTCTGATACAGTCAGATCACGATCACTTTCCTCATTCATCTGCTGTAAGTGGGAAAGGTTTCTAATTGTTGATAGGAAGCAAACAGCTTCATGAATTAGCATAAAATATTTCTGAAAGTACTCCATTTGGCAATATGTATCATTTCAATGCTATTTTTTAGAAAATCTCCTTTCAAAATATTCAGCTGGTAAGTATTTGTGAGGGAGAATGTTATTGACTTGAGAGACAGTCAGTTTCTGAGTAATGCATAAGCTGTCCTGTCACAGTTAAGAGAAGGGCAGCATTGTATTCCCAAAATACAGTAGTGACAGCAATGCAGTAAAAATATTTTTACTGGAATGAACTGATCCTGGAAGATTTTAGGTGCTTTCGAATGGAAAAGGCTAAAAATTGAAGTTAGTAAAGTTCAAGAAGAGGCATGGAGACAAGGGTTATAAAGGCAATTAACGATCAGTGCCTTCTTCCAAGAAGCTAAGGAAATCCTTCTTTGCTTGGTGTGGCTGTAATAACATTGGATACTGCAATGCTCATATTTATCTGATAGATCTGTGCTCATCTGTGCAAGTAGCTGTCAAAGAAGAAGGAACAAAAAAATTCTGTGTTTTTATGAGATCTCTTAGTCAAATCATACAGAAGTTAGCAAAACTGTGGATGGAATCACAGTTTCCACAATCAACAGATACATAAGACAAAATTCTAGAAAGCTGTACTTTCTCCAAAAGCATCTGGGCTGTTTTAAAAGCTGCTCATAGCATGAATTTACAGTGTGGGGTTATGAGGACTCTAATCACTCCCAGGAATTACTGAAGCGGATGGGGACTTCTCAGCTACATCACCCACAACAGGAACTTGCTTGTCAAAGACTCTGACCAGGGGGTCTGCCCTATCACAAACAATTCCACAATAGGACAGTCAAATAGTCCTAAATCATAAGGCTGTCCCTCTGCTCTTGAGCTAAACACTCTGTGTGACACATGTGACCCACTGCACAACTATGAATTCAATTCAAGCGTGCTTAATTCTGTGATGCACAAATATTGGAAAAAGATGATACCTAACATACAGAAATACTCCTCAAATCTTTTAAATAACAAGAGCAAGTTTCATTGACAAAAGGTCTCTCTCTACTGCTGACTGCTGTCTTATCATGTATCCTAAAGTCCATTTGTTATAAGGGTTCTCCATAGACTTACAAATAAAATCAATGTTTTATTAATCAAGTCTTTCTTCCCAAATTAAATAATCTCCCTAATGACACTCTTGAGTGGCTGAGTAACAGGTCTTCTCAAGTGAGTCACTGGATTCAGACCCACACTACATGGTAGCCATAGGGAAAACAGGCAGTAGGAACTGACGAGAGGGGGTATGTACACAGACACACACCTGTTAATTTCTTTTTTCCTCCAGCTCTTAACAGAGCATTTCAATCTCATGCCAAGTGTCTGTGTTACCTGTGGTGTGAACCAATAAATTACACATGTGACTCTACCTTAGTAATTTCCAGATATTCAGATATATCTGATCCCTTACATATCATGAGACACTGAAGGCTTTTCCTGTAAGTCAAAAGCATTTTGAGATTCTTCAGACTGAAAAAAAAAAATATTGAGTCGCTGCTTGAACTTTGTGTAAGAGGTGAAGCATATCCTTAGGTACAAAACTACTTGCTACTAAAGATCCAGGAAAAAAATTTGAATGAGTAGGAGTACTATTTCTGGTTTTTTGTTTTCTGGAGAAACTCACTCCACTATTACACACACTGGCACACTAGCTTGGTCCAGTATTTTCAGGTACATTGCCTTTTTAGAATAGTCATTGCCTCAAATCCTTCCTACCTGAACTGAGACATCCATATTCAGTGAACTCTTCCTTCTCTTGTTTATGGTCTGGAAGAAAATCGCTGAGCTTTAGAAAAACTCCACACTTATTCAGAAAAAGGACTGAGCTTCTATGTTCTCCTACTTCAAACTTATCGTATTTGAAGAAGGCTTGTAAACAGGCTAGGCCTACAGCAATTATAACGTTGTTTAGAGATTTTGGATTGAGAGCTCTAGGGCATTCATTGCTTCTTTAATAGGGACTGGAGATCATCAACTGGTAGATCGTCTTGTAGTATTTGTTTCCTAGCACCTGGAGGAAACAGTTCTCCTTTCAGAGAAAAAATTCCGTTTTTCTCTTAAGATTACTGAAAAAACTAGGACGAGAGGTGCAAGGACTAACTACCAACACTCTCCAGATTCATTCAGTGTAAAGTTGCAGAATATTATATATTCTAGATCATCATCATTGATGCTATATAAATGCTATTTTGCATCAGATGAGAAATATGAGAAAACTTATTACTTTGATTTAGTTGTGAGCAAAAAGTTCAGCTCTGCTGAGAAAAACCTAAAAAATATATTTGAGTTTTATATGATTCCTTAAACATTTTGACTGCCCATCTAATCAAACTTATTCAATGGGAGGCCAAAGGCAAGGATATAGTAAGAAATTTGGTGATGCGCAGGAGAAATATCGAATATATTCGGTGTTTCTGAAATGCACAGACAGTATCAAGTGCTAATACAGTGGAGCAATGAAGGTGGCTCCTAATCCTAGAATCCTAGAATGGTTTGGTTTGGAAGAGACCTTAAAGATCATCTAGTTCCAATCCCTCTGCCGTGGGTGGGGACACCTTCCACTAGACCAGCGTGGCCTTGTACACATTCAGGAATGGGAAGTCCACAATCTCTCTTGGCTAATGTTGTAGCCCCATTGGCCAGCAAGTACACTATTGTCACTGCCAGTGAGATGACACTGTTTTTGTGTGAAATTTCAATGCCTCAGAACTGAGGCTTGTTAGTTTTGCCACCAGTCTCAAATTGTTGTGAGAATGTGTTGTGTTTTGGTAGCAAGTGTCTCCTGTTATGATGTGGAGCACAAGCATGGAATAATAGCAGGAAAAAAATAGTGAGTGCATATTTTGGATTATTTAATAGTCACTTTTTTAAAGACCACCTGTCATATCATCTGACTTACATTTGACTGAGGCATAATATTGTTACTACCCTAGACTATGCTAGTCAGAACCAGCAAGTACACAAATACCACTAACCTTTAAAATTACTTGTGAGAAGACCTTCACTTAAAAAAAAAAGTGGCAGCAGTAAATTAAAAGCTGCTTTAGAAAGAGAAATATTTTTTCTTAGTGTCATTGACTTCAGATTTTTCACCTACAAGAGCTGATTACAAATGTGAATTTGGTTGTCAGAGTTCCTTCTGTGCAGTATGAATAAGTAACAGATATTGTATTGTATACTCAATGCAATGAAACTAGGAAGGAAAAAAATCTATATAAGGTAATTGATGTAATGCAGAACACTTGATCACTAACAAATGTATAAAAGGAAACCAAGACAGTAAGAACAGAATTAAATTATTCAAAAATGAGGATTTTCAGACTTAAAAGCTAGTAGCCTTGAAACAAGACACAAGTATGAAAATTATCCACGACATTCACATGAAATCAGTCTTGAGATGTATAAAAAACAAATTGAACACAACTCCAGATTTTTTAATCAAGGTTTCCCTCTCTTTTCTCTTTTGTGTGAGTCATGCCCTATAAAAAATAATTTCTGAAGAAACATTTCATGAAAGACATCAAACATATAAGCAATCAGACCTGCCAGGAAAGGAAATGAAGATGAGACTGGAACAAGTTTGAATCTCATTAGAATTCCTGCCTGGGAGGTTATTGTTAACCTATTTTCCCTCTCCTTTCAGGAGCCGTTATTTGTGTCAGAAGAAAGGAAAGAAATGAGAGAGGGAAACACAATGAAGGTCTTCTTAACCTTTAAATCACACCTAACCTGTATAAGTAGTTTGACTTGTGGGAGATACTGATGCTACTGATGCTATAATCATCTTTATCTGGAAATACAAGTGCAAAATTAACATGACAAGAAAATTGTGTAAAATGAAGCATAGTCTTACTATATCTAAAACTGCTAAGATTTATGTGAAGCATATAAATAGAGCTGATTCAACAAAGGTTTTTATACATTCTGGTCTCATCCATAGACTATGGTTTTGCCTTTCACTATGTGATAACTGAAATAATGTAAGTCAGTGAAAGCACAGCTCATGGAAAATGTGAGAAATGAAGTTGTTGCTAGAGACTGCAAAACTTCTCCCCCACTCACAACCTTACAACTTCTTATTTTTTTAGCACAACTTGTGAAATTAATAAGTGAAGTTAGTAAAGATGACATTATATTAGGTTGTGTTTCTACATTTTTCAGTACTGTCTGCAGTTATGTTTTGCCACCTCAACATCTATTCCCACATAAGAAAGTCCAAAATAAACCCTATAAAACAAGTTTGTCCAGCATGTGATAATTTCATCTTGACAAAAAGCATAGGAAAAGATACCAACTTTATTTTCATTCAATAGATGCCTAGAAGAGATATAATAAAAAAATGTGTCTCAACTATCAGAAATATTTATTCCCCAGGCACAGATATATGTTTTACATAGACAAGATTCTTGCTTTCTTTGGACAAGAAGGAAAGAGGTAGAAAATGCAGCTTATTTTCTCTGAAAATCTACAAAACTATTAGAATTTAGACAATCTAGGTTATCTTCCTCGATATTGACTTTATTGCTATTATACACATCTTTTAGTCCCATCAGTAGATATACTTTTGGCAAATCATTGCTGTAGCAGACAAGTCAGTGGGAGAAGATATTTTAGGTAGAAAGGCAGTATATAAACCTTCTTTATACAAATATACTGAAATTTATTGGAGTAAGGGGAATATGTTCTTAAAGAAGTGACAGCTTCCTTCTTGGACCACTTCTCACCATCTTAGTGAGAGAAAACTCAAGCGACAATATAAATGAAAACATATTGACATGGTCTTTATTCAGGAGTAGAAGACAGAGGGCTGGTTATGTAGTAAAGTATTTCTAGTTCAGCAAATCTCCAAAGATGCACATTCTAACAACTGATCTGCCAATTTTCACAGGAACTTGGCAGTTCACAGTAATGCTCATCTAACATTTGCATTTGAGGCTGCCAGTTCTTGATATCTAATAAGCACAGCTTAAATGACATTATCATTACAGTGTCATCTTCATCAACAGCAATCTTCATTATATTTCTCTGCTATGGAAAAGTACAATTTGAGGATAATAAGCACTTGAAATTGAAGGAAACAGTGACAGTTTTCTATTCTAAGGTTACTGAGCCAACACCCCACAGGCACTCTCACTGTGGCTTTGTTTCCTCTCAGTGGTGTTCATGACTATCTATTTTTCCCATCTAGGTTTTCTTTCTGAAGCAGTATGCTTCTGAAAAAAACATTTTCTTGCTATCATGGCTCTCAGATACAAGGTGGTCTTTATCTGGAGCTAAAGAGAATACTCACTGCCTTGCAAATTGTAAGGAGAAGTCTGGGACGTTAACAGTGGTGGCATGTAATTTCTCCATTCAATATTCTTCTTTGCTCTGATAATTCTTCAATTTTAGAAGGAAGATTAATTATCTATTGATCTAAGTGAAACATAATCAAATCTGGAAAAAGTAGAACATATCTGCTGTGCTCCTGATATGCAATAAAGCTAGAGATAGTGCTCAAAAAGAAATAAGGAGTAAAAATTTCTTAACTTTCAGGCTTGTCATGATGAATTAAAATCCATTATCTATTCCTATTGCTAAGTTCACATAAGTTAATGTTTGCAAGAAGATGGAGGCTTCACATCTCTGATTGAACATTATGACCAGAAAATGTACTTAGAGATTTGATGAAGGTTGCTGTAGATAGAGTGTTGTGTAGTCAGACTGGTGTTTGTTCTTAGAGTGAGTCTACACCACAGTGAATACAGTGTAAATAGACATACTGGCACTAAATGGGTCAGCTTGTACGTTGACATCACTGTAATTATGATATCATGAATATTAATAAAATCTAACAGCCTGAGTATTTACTCAGGTTCTCAGGAGGTATTGGCAGCTACTTATAAAATCTAACAGAATTCAGCAGATCTAGAACGAATATAGCTACACTATGACCATCTGCTCTTGGCTACTGCATTTTGTTGCTTGTTTTGGAAGCCAGGTTCTTCACTGACACACACCAAATGCTAACTGAAATTTCTTTGCCATTTGTCAATGGGGAATACCCTGTGATCACCTTTATGATTGCTGAGCTCTTCAGAATCAAGGTCAGTCAACTTCTAGATAAATGTGGGCATTCACATGAATCTTTTGAAAGGAACAGTTCACAGCTCATGTACAGTGTCGCTTGATTTTGAGTGCTTTCTCCTTTACTGTATTTCAACTTTGGCAACATCTTAGTCAGTATAGAACCAGGAAGATACAGATTGCTTCTTTGCAGGGAACATGCCGTACAAAATCAATTTTCTCTATTAAAACACTCAGTACATGTCCCTCTTTGGACTAATTGGAAATGTATGTACTAATGGCTTCACCAAGGACAAGTCCTGCCTGACCAATTTAGTAGCTTTCTATGATGGAGTGACTACATCAGTGGACAAGGAAAGAGCTACAGATGTCATTTGCTTGCACATCTATAAGGCCTTTAACACAGGCAGTCACAACACTCTTCTCTCTAAATTGGAGAGGTGTGGATTTGATGGATGATATTTGGTGGATAATGAATTGGCTGGATGGTCGCATCCAAGGTGTAGAGATCAATGACTCAATGTGCAAATAGAGATTGGTGATAAGTGATGCCCCTCAGGGTTCCATACTGAGACCAGTATTGTTTAATAACTTCATCAATGACATAGGCAGTGGGACTGAGTGCACCCTCAGCAACTTTGTAGGTGACACCAAGCTGAGTGGTGCAGTTGACACACATAGATAGATAGATTCAGGCTAGATACAAAGAAGAAGCATTTTACAATGTGCATGTCAAACCACAGGAACAGGTTGCCCAGAGAGGTGGTAGATGCTCAATCCCTATAAACATTCAAGATCAGGTTGGATGGATCTCTGAGCAATATGGTCATGTTGAAGATGACTGTGCTTACTGCAGACAGCTTGGACTAGATGACCTTTCAAGGTCCTTTCTAACTCAAACTAATATATGATTCTATGAATAATCAACTCGGACAACCAAGTTGGCCTTAAGCTGAAGGAGGGTGGATTTGGATTAGAATTAGGATAAAATTCTTTGCTATAAAGATAGTGAGACACTGGAACAGGTTATCCAGAGAGGTTGTGGATGCCCCATCCCTGAAAGTGTTTAAGACCAGGCTGGATGGGACTATGAGAAACCTGGTCTAATGGGAGGTGTCCCTGCCCACAACAGGAAGGTTGGAACTAGATGATCTTTAAGGTTGCTTGCAACCCAAGCAACTCTATGGTCCTATTCTATGATTCTATAATCAGAAATGTAGTTGAAAATCCTGCCATGGATGTTGAGATGATGAAAAAAGAAAGGTTTACAATTCCTAATGCTACTACACCTCATTTGAAATTTATGAATTTAGCTGCGTTGTCAATTTATTATTCTTTCCCTTTTCTCTTATCTTGAAAGTTATGTATGCAGATCTTGCTTTTCTCAGAAAAAATAGCCAAAGAAACGCCAAGAACACACAGAGCAGAAAAAAAAATAGGAAATTACTGAGAGAATCCTGTTGCATAAAATACATTTAAAGATATTGAAAGCAATATACATATTAAAAATAAACCAATTCTTACAGTTCCATGATTTTGAGAAAAGCATCTAAATCCAGCTGAACTTAGTTCAAGTTTCTAAATGTTTTGGTTATTTACTTGTTCCATTCATATTCAAGGTGGATTCATGTCATGTTACTTGCTAAATAAAGAAAAATGACTCATTTCCTTAACTGGAGGGGATTCTAACAAAGCTAATTCTTGACCATAGTGCAATAAGTAAAAACCAAGCATAATAGTGTTTTTTGACCTATATACCACTGAGGAATAAAATTCCGTGCAGAAGTTTAATTACTCTTGGTGGAAGGAAAAATGAATACTGTGAAGGCTTTCATTAAAATAAAAAACAGCTGTGATTTGAGAGGGGTTTTTTTCCTTTTGTTTATTAATGGCCATAGCAATTTGTTATGTAATTCCAGTATACATTTCTTAACTGATGTGGAAGTCACACACATAGTGTCTTACTGTTGCCCATATACAGTTAAAAAGCAAAAGCAATTTGACCATATTAGGCTAATTTTGCTAGACAGATTCAGTTCATGCTTCAGCTGTCAGAACAACTGCTGCCTTCATACTGTTAGTGATTTTGACATTCCTTTGAGCAACTGAAATATCACAGATTCAAGGAAGGCTAGATAATGGTGGTGCTTTATTCAGAGTGATTTTCAAATGTGAGGTTGGCTTAACAAAATGTTTGTACTGAAGAATTATCAGTTTTTCCCAAGCATTGAAATGTTTTGACTACTGTTGCACAACACAGGAAACAGATGATTAAATAAAATTATTCTGCACATACATACATACATGGATATAAACTAATGCATATAAACTGTATATCTTTGAACAACTCACTTGCATTCTTGTCATCAAGACAACGAACATTGCCTTCTGCCTTTGTCACAAACACAATGAATTATCTTAGCCAGATCCCATCTCCCCAGAGAAGAGCAAGCTACAGAAAATAGTAGATAGTTGATATGCTGTTGCAGTACACAGCAGCTTTAATGCATGTGAAATGGATATGAGCATAGAATTTATGTTTTCTAACTTCCCTACTTCAGTTCACAAAAATGAATGGGTCTTCTGTGGAAGCAGTATTACTAAGAAAACTTGCCTTGTAGGAGTCACAGTTAGTCTGTGTCAGAATTTGTAAATTGTGTAATGAATGAGACAAGTCATATGACCGCTATTTTTCAAACCCTTTTCTGAGTATATTCATTTATAACCAAGCTGAAGTTGTCTTTTTTTTTCCAGCCTTATAGTGGCCTTTAAATTATATCTCTGACCTTCAAAGTTTTTGCTCTGTCCCTGCTGTTCACCCATTCTTAACCTTAAATAGACTGTAGCTGCTCTAGTGACACTGCTGTAATCTGCCTGAAAAGCTGCTATCATTTTGGATGCAATTTCCTCAGATGAAGAATGCATATGTACACATACTGAGAGCATGTGAATTTGGACTTTAAACATGCTCAATATTAGTATGTATCTTTACACATAGGTGTAGTGACTACCTTTCCATCAAATAATGATTAGGTTAAAAAAATAAAGAAAAGGTTATTGTTAAGTTTTGTCTACAAAATATCAAGGAGTTAGCCAAAATGGGATTAGTAAAATTTCCTGTAGCTCATTGGTCTGTTTATGTAATAGATGAAGGTATCTGTAAGCACTCTTTTGAGGTTAACTGCTGTGAATTTTCTCTGCAAAAATTACATTTGACCTTGGTGTAAAAACTTATGAAACTTTTGTAATCTTTGTTTTCAAATTTGAGTCCTGACTGATGTCCGTGCAGAATGTCCAAATCACGTAACTAATGTGTCTTCAATGTATCTACTAGTTTCTGATGTCCTTGTTGCCTTTAGGCAAGTATTTGTTTCTTTGGGGTTTTTTTTAACTCTATCTTTATATGGCTACGTAATAAAGTGGAAAGCCTTCCAGTTGATGAAACCATACTTTTTTGACATATGCCTATCAGCAAGGGCAGGCATAGCTTTGCATGTTACATTAAAAAAAAACCCCTTTCATGCCTTGTTTTTATCTTTCCTACAAGAATTTCAAGCAGTCAGTATTAGTTCCAAGGCTAGTTTCCAACTAAATAATACCCACTTCATGTATTCTGCAGTAAATATCAGATTACATAAATAATTGTTAAATAATAACTTTTCAGGTAAATATCTATTTTTTATTATTTTCTAGAGAAGCAAATTTGAATAATCTGTCAGAATTCTTACATCTACTAGAATGAGTGACAATCAGTTTGGGTTTTTTTCAATTGAAACGTGGGAAGGTGGAACCCTAGTGATTCATTTACTCATGCTGCTTGCACTAACAGTTGTTCCCAAAGGAGGTGTGCCAAAGAGAGTTACGTGTCAGACTCAGATCATAAAAGGAAAATTATCTCTGCAATTGTTATTGCATTTCTGCCTGAGAAAAGTATCAGCCTCTATGGGTCGTAAGGGCAGTGTTCCCTTAGACCCTGGTCCTTCAGCTGGCCAAAGACACCCAGGCAAATGGCAGATGAGAAGGAAGGAGTGTGACTTGTACAGAGTCAAAGTGAAACCAGAGCTCCCCTCAGAAGTATGGAGACATTCCCAATCTTTGAAGGAGCTTGAGATCCATATTTTCAAAAATAAGAAATATCCACCACCGAGAATGAGATTAGTGAAAACACCTTTATCTGTATGTAATGCTGGAGGGAATGTAAGAACTGGAACACCCTGAAAAAAAAAAATTTCTTGGTTTATCAAAATGCCAGGTTATTTGACAATTTCCTAAATTTACCATTAATCTGTAGGATGCCAATTCTACACAAGAGAATTATGAAGATTATGCATCAGTTGTGTGGAAGTACTAAGAAAATCAACTATTAAAATCTGTAAGAAACTGAGTTACTACTATGAAGATATCAAAATACCTATGAGGAAATTAATAATTTGGCCTCATTTGGCATAGTTTGGATAGCATGCAGAAAGTGAACCCCAGGATGATCGCAAGGATGAAAAGGAGAAAAGATATAGAGAGAAAGAGAAAAAATTAATTAGATTAGTTTATTCCAGACACTCAATAAAACAGGAACCCTTGGGAAGTAAATTGTACTTACACAGTTAAAACTACTAGTCCTCTAAGTGTTTTCTAACTTCTGAGAGCTTAATCTCCAATCTTAATATTTTTTAATTCAAAATCTTTGGGGGTTTGAATGTAAAATTCAGAAAGTTTTATGGACTCATATAAAAAGATTAAATATAAATATAAATAATATAAATAAATATACACACATATATGTATACACACACACACACATATATATATATATATATATATATATATATATATATATATATACACAAAGAGATTCATGGAATGGTTTGGGTGTTGGAAGGGACCTTAAAGACCATCTAATTCCAAGCCCCTTGCCATGGGTAGGGACACCTTCCACCAGACCAGGTTGCTCACTTCCAGGGATGGGGCTTCCACAACTTCTCTGGGCAACCTGTTTCAATGCCTCACCACCCTCCCAGTCAAAAATTTCTTCCTATTATCCAATCTAAACATCCTACAGGTTAAAGCCATTTCTCCTTGTCCCATCACTACATGCTCTTGCAAAAAGTACTTCTGCAGCTCTCTTGCAGGCCCCCTTTAGGTACTGGAAGGTGCTAAAAGGTCTCAGTGGAGCCCTTCCTCCTCTAGGCTGAAGAACTCCAGCTCTCTCAGCCTGTCTTCACAGGACAGGTGCCACCTGATTGTCTTCATGGCCTTCGTATGAACTCACTCCAGCAAGCCAATGTCCTTTCTGTTCCAGGGACCCCAGAGCTGGACAGAAGACTCCAAGTGGGGTCTCACAAGAGCAGAGTAGAGGGGCAGAATCATATCCCTTGACCTGTTGGCCATGCTGCTTTTGAAAGGAAAACCTAAATCATACATATATATTATATTCTTAGTGTAAATGAATTTTTTGTTTCAAATATACATAGTAGTGTAGTTCATACTTCTACAATAGTCTGGATTGTTCTTTTAATGAAATATATGTGAGATACAAAAATCAGGTAATGAAAAGTTTTTGAGAGAATTTGTTGAAAATTGTGGATTTGCTAAGAGCTACGACAAAATGCTTCATTCAGTTGTGGTTAGTAGGATTCAGTAAACTTTCTCCTGGAAAGGCAGCCCCAAAGTAAGGATTTTGAAAAGCGTTTATAGCTTCTCAATTAAACCAATCTGTGTTAGCAGTAACACTCTAAAATTTAAGAGCCACTTTCATTTGAGCACCGTAATGTGCGCACAGTGCTGATTCTCATGTGAAAACCAAATGAATCACAGAAAAAACCCTACCCAACCCCCCAGCCCTTCCATAAAACCTGAGTCATAGTCGTGGGTTTTTATATAGCCTAAGGGGTAAATTATTTCATTGTTGTGGACTTTCCTTATTTGATTTACACTGAAAATCTGGATATTTCTTGACTTTACTTCTACATAGATAGAGGGAAATAGTTTAAATTATTGCTTTTGATTAAAGCAAACAACCTCTTAAGATAAAAATTCTATCACATGCATATATTATTAAAAATTTTTGCAGAGCATGGTTTTGAAAAAGTATCATATTCATTTTATTTTGATTAAGCATAAATTGCCTTAGAAATTAAATTATAATGTTGTCAACAGAGTCACAAATTCATAAATGAGAGAGGTTAGAAATTGAGAATTTAATGAAAACTCTCAAAACATTTTGTTAGCTACAGGAATAATTCCAGTACCTTAAGGAAAATTCTATTTTCCTTAAATATATGCTAATATCCAAGGCCGGGTCTGCATCTGGGTTGCTGTAAGCTTGTACGGTCTGGTTGTTCACTCTCTCATACCATCAGTCACCATAGTAACTTTTACTGACTTCTAAAACCCTTAAGCAAAACCAAAAAGAACTTGAATATATTCCAATTTCCTGTTCTCAAATTCAAGCTTCTTAGTACACGGGGAGAGCTTTGAAACACTAGATCTGTTCCAATGTTTACACACACTGAATAAGCCTCCCACCAGGTTTGAAGTCAGGAAAAAATGTGTTTTCCACAGGTAACAGAGTGACCATTTCACATACTTTTTTCCATCCCTGTGTGGGACACTTCATATTTGACATGATCCAGATACTCAATCATGCAGATTCCCTGACACAAATCAGCCTTAAACATTGTGTCCTTATCCCCATGCTCTGGTTTCCTGTCACATATCCTATTTTTCAGTGTCAATTTCTCTATCATGTTGCTGTCTATTTTTTATAAAATAATCTTAGCAAATGGTGTAGCAGCTTGTGATTTATAGTGGATGAGGTGGAATGCACCATGGCTGGTGAGGCCCTTCTGCTGCCTGAGGACAACAATTTGTTGGGGAGGAGCCATCTGCACCATGCTCCAACAGTGGACTTAGGAAGGCAAGCTGTTCTTTACATCTGTATATCCATCTGTTGAATAAATACATATATAGAACTGCAAACAAATATTTATAGGTTGTTAGATTAGTTATGCAATTAGGGATTGCTGTGATGAGCTTGTGTTTAAAAGATTGGTAAATCAGACCAGTTTCAAACTTCAAAACACATCAGCTGGATTTGACATTCATTAAAAAAACACATTGCCAAGTGTCTTAGTTCTAAATCACTTTCAGTCATTATCTGAACATGCACAGAAAAATTAGTAATTAATGCTTATGTCCTGAGCTAGCAGTAACTCAGTTCCACAGAGTTGGTGCCATACAGCAAGCACTGATGGCTATTTTATAGAAGAGCCTGATTTTTATTAGATTTGAATTCTTGTGTGTCTCAAACAAATTCCATATTGAATAAATACCGACTATGCAGTTTAAATGATAAAGTATAGCAATTTCAAGTCCTCTTAAGAACTTTTTCTTTAAACATTATTTCCAAAATAGCAGATGGATTTCTTCATTTTGACATTTGATTTCCTTTGTTGCCCGTATTTAGTAAAAGTATGAAGAAATTCCATTTAACCAAAAAATAAATTATGTTCCTATTTCAAATAATTGTCAAAACATTCAAAAAACCCATGAAATTTCCATGATGATGAGTTTACACTGTCAAATTTTCTTCTGTTGAAATAATTTTAGAAATCAGTTTTAGACCAGAAGGTCTCTGTTGCATAATGGGAAAAATGTGGAACTCTTTATATGAACACCTCCTATATGGCTACTAAAGTAAAAATTAGTGATTTATTCAAAGGAGTACGTTTTTTATATCTCAAGCTACATTATGAAGCTGAGCCTTAAAAATATTTCTCTTTATAATTCTCCAGAGGTGTAATATAATCTCATTTCTTTACTATCCCCTCTTCAAAAGCCTCAAAAGCATAGAGATTAACAAGGAAAAAGTCATCACCTAACCCTGACTAAATCCAGGGTTTCCTGAAAGCAAATAGTATTTCCAAATACAATATAACTTTAGTCTCTAAGAAATATTTTATGCATATGTGTAAGAAGTGTTAGGGTGAAAATAAAGATGAAGGATTATTGCCAACTTGGAACAAGGCGCAAAAGGCTGACTCATGAAATGTGGCTCTCGAGGAATTCTTCAAATCTGCTGTAGAAACTCCTGCATCAGACTTTCATTTGTTGTCATCCACCTCCTCCCAAGAGATTTCATAAAAATGGGGAACCTTTTCTAATATTGCCCAAAGACAATCATAAAGAAAACAGCCTCTGGGGAAGACAGATTGTGCTTCTGAAAGCAATAACTTCAATTTGTGTAGTAGAAATACCTGTACTAGACATGTAGAAATTAGTTTGACCAATGTCCATAATGCATTCATGGAAGCCTGGATTTGGGTAGAAGACTAAACTAAGAAACAACTTAAATGTGTCAAATGCAGTCTTTTACAAAAGCATCACATGTCTGTCTTAGTTCATGTTGAGTATCAGTAACACCATTTTCACTGTTCAAAATCTGTGTATGATTCTTTGCTTACCTCAGCAACCAAGGAAACAGAATGGATATGTTGATGACACATTTTCTTAGGATAATATCTTTACAGACATAGAATTAACAAGTAATTTAGACTGGAATTAAAACCACTTGGTGAGAAAAAAAACCCTCATTTTTTCCAATGAAAGAAGAGCTGACAAAAAAAAAATCTAATCCACAATTAGTGGTGAAATATTGTCATTTTATGATGCAAGTAAAATGTTTTATTTCCATCTAAATTTGCATGTTGAACACACAAAAATTTAATTCTTCCAAATATTATCAAGAAATGATCACATTTCCCTGTCAACTCTTTTAAAAAAAATCTATCAATCTGTTTTCCTCCTTCCAAATGTACCTAGTTTGATATATTTTATTCCCAAATGTGAGAATGCAAATACACTTTAACTACCGAAGTGATGGACTTTCTGGTTCTTCACATTTGCTACTGGGTAAAAGCAATGGACATAGAGGTAAGAGGGGGGATAATCAGGTTTCACTAGCAGCAGTCTGGCCTTTCATCTGAAAATACTAACATGAGTATGTGCAAAAAAAAATTAGGTTAAATTAGGGTGTTCTTAAAACCAGGTAAATATTGTATCAAATGATGAATGAAACAGCTTGCTTGATTGATTCCCTAGCTAGTTATAAATGGAGAGAAAAAGTTGTGAGATGTACCACCCGTACACAGAAATTGCACTTTGAGCTAGTAGAAGTCTACCCCCAGAGCTGTAGAACCTACAATAGCTGGGGAGATACAGCTGCATGCATGAGGGGTTATAACATGTCTGAGGTTTTGTGCCTGTGGAAATACTTGCGGGTGTATGATTTATCTTTGACTACAACAGACTAAGACGTGGACAAAAGGTACTCTGAAAGTGAATAACTGACTGAGAAGATGTAGGTCCTGTTCCCACAGTATATACTTACATGAGTACTGAGAGATATTGAAGACATTTCCTATGAAGATGTTTTCTATGCATGTGACCTCATAAATGGGTTAAATACAGCAGCAAAGGACTGATCTCTGTAGTCCCTTAAACTGTTGTTTCTCTGGATAGATTACCTTGGTTTCCAGACTCCCACCTTCTTCAAGAAAGATGATCCTGACTTAGCTGAGGAGGTGAAAGAGGAAGACACAAACATCTATAAAAGTCTGAAAAAATATTGGCAAACAACAAGAACATTAAACACCCTTGAACAGATGTAGAAAATTAAAGTTTTATTTAGTGTGACTAATTCTTCATTCAAAGGCCTAAAGTTCTGTAACTCATACATTGCATTTTTTACTTGTTTTGAAACTCACTCTTTACCTACAATCATTAACTTTATAGAATAAGTCCAAACCGTGAAGAGGAAGCACATTGAGGAAAAGAACAAACACAAATGACTTATTAAAGGGAACACCAAAGCTCTTGGTGTTCAAAGAGCTCTTGGCTCTTTGAATAAGTCCAAACCGTGAAGAGGAAGCACATTGAGGAAAAGAACAAACACAAATGACTTATTAAAGGGAACACCAAAGCTCTTGGACTGTCCTAAAAATCTGGGTTTCAATGCCTGCACAAAAAGAGACATGACTTTCCCTCCTATCTGCCTGATTTGGACAGAGGGCTTTTTTGTTTATTGAATTCAAGGAAAATTCAGCGCGAGAAGCAGCCCACATGTGGTATACTTGAGGAAGAATGACAACCTGGTGATCCTGCAATTTAGAAACCAATAAGATGTCAGAACTATACTTACAAACCTGAGGAATCAGTAAACATTTGATTAATGGTTCTGAAGAAGTGAAATGAATAGCATTTAGAAAAGTGGTATAAAAATTTTAAACAAGCCACAAAAGCTCTTGTAAAAATAACCACCACAACACCATCATGGGTTTGGGTTTTTTTCACAGAAATGAAGTGGCAGTGGTGCTATGATTATGTGAGGCAAGTATATAACCTTTGTTCATAAAGACCTTGGAAAGTCTTTAAGTATTTAAACACTTTAAAGAGAGAAAGTGTATCTTATTAGAATACTAATGCAAATATATCTATGAAACTCTCAATAACTGCAATAGGCTTTAGAACAGGCCCTGCAAGACATGTATTGTGAAATCATCAATGAGTTACAGAAAATTCTGAGAGAGAGAATTCCTTTAAGAGAAAAGAAAGATCTTGCTTCTTGTGGGAAGTCCTTCATTTCTAAAATGCCTACTGTGACCGAGAACTTTCATCGGAAATGTGTGAAGAAAACAGATCTTTACATATGTCCTTTACATACAGTATACTTTACGGATTAGAATATTTTTCACTAGAATAAGAATGAATTCCATTTCTAACCATGGGACCTAAATCAGTAGCTAGTCAAACAGTCAATATCTTTATTTAAGGCAATGCTCAAGAGCTTATTTGTTTCTTGCAGCCTACTTCTGTCTATTTAGGCAGACCAGGAAGGATTGGTGACAAGGAACCACTCTGCTGTCTCACTCTGCTGAGGCACTTCCAGAGCAGAAATTTATGTCATGTAGGAGAAGAAACACTCACTGTGCTGAGTGTCAACAGCCTTTCCTTGTACCCTTTACAGTGGTTAGTACACAATGTCAGCAATTTACCTCTGCGTAATTGCAGCTCCAATGGAAGAAGAGGTAACCCAGTAATCAGAGACTACCATTTGGTAATACTTTTGGGTTATATAGGTGAGAGGGCATATGATGGCTTGAGTGTGTGTGATCATGATGACCATGTGATCTGGGGAAAAGTACCAATTGTGCCTGTTTCCAGTTTATTCATAGTTTTGTTTTATTCCCAATTTTATTTAGTTTGATCTCAAAATAATTTGCAGTTTATTTTCTTGTTTGTTCCTGTGTTTTCTGTGCAAACTAAAACAAAGGCTAAAGATCTGATTTAGAATCACCAAATTCAACCTTTGGTGGCTTAGCATTCAGAAAGCAGGATACATTTTTTCATCAAGCAATGTACGCATCTAATCACAGAGTGACAATTGCACGCTATTTTTAAAGGGATATGCATTCTGTGAAAACAGATATCACAGATGCAGAGCTTCGAGGTCCACTTCATGTTATTCGACACGAAAGCTCCCTGAGCAGTTTGCCTCTAAATTATGATGCTTCTCACAATGAAATAATGTTTTTTGGTGATCTCGTAATACAGTGTCTGTTGAAAAGCAGGTATTAATGCCTCTAGAGAGTGGTGGCTAATTTATTCACCTGGAAAAGAAAGAAAGGTAACCATTTCCCAGAATAGCCTATTATAGGCTTAGAAAGAAAAATAGTTGACATGCTTTACAGATCTAGACTGGAAGAAGAGATTAAATATACTGTACCTATATAACTAAGAACACAGTAAGCAAAAAGCAAACATATTTTCTGTCCTTCATTACACCATATGCGCCACTGGAGAACAGATGCTTTTCTAAGTATAGCAGTCATTAAACTGAATTCTGATTTACTGGGCTGACCTTTCTTTGAATTTATTTTTGAAGATAATTTACTTGTTTTGGCATAATTTTTAATTTACTCTAGAGAGATCAGTTGATGATGACATTTCTGTTTGTAGCAAAGCCTAAACTTATCCTTTAGCTCTACAGTTATTCAGGTGATATTAAAATAAACTTTATGTTTGGTCTTCAGTTGGTATACATATATATTTTACAACTCTATGTATATAAAGAGTGATAGTCTCCATAGAGTAAGGATTAACAATCTTCCTGTTTTACTGAATAATGCAGAAATCAGCCATTTGGAAAAAGCTGCAAATAGTTTTTTCAGGCATATTTTAAAATAATTGTTGCATCCTCATGGATTATAGCTACAACTGAAGATTGAATGTTATTTTTTAATGGCACATTCTATTATGAACAATGTCAATATTTTTATTCAGAGGCAAAACTCCACATTTGTAGGAAAAGCATACCTTTTACCACAGTCTTTTGGATGCTAAACTTGCTTCTTGGTGCATATTAATACAGATTTTACCTTTACACTTGGGGAAATAATTGGTGCTCATTCTTCTGTGTATTGTGAAGGGCATAAATAATACCATCTATTCCAGTGCAGATGTTGCTAATATTATGAAGTACAAGAAAGATAAGAAGCAGGAGAGGAGTCTTTATGTTGTCTCTCACTTTGTTGTAAGACCTTTCACTGACTTTCAGAACAAACACAGTAGGGAATAGTGCAGACCAATACATTATGGCAAGATAACAGACATTGATCTGCCAGGTATATGTATGCCACTTTTTTCATTTCTGCAGTAAGTTGTGTGCTTTCTTTGCTGTAAATCTCTCAAAGGCTAGCTGCTTTTTACTTGGAAATGGTTACAGTCTTCAATCATTTTGTAGAAATGAAAGTCGCTGATAGAATGTGCTCTACTCCAGCTACAATTACAAAAATGAAACACAAGTTGTTCAGCAGGGACAAAAAAACCCAACTAACCATCAACAGAAAAATATCACTTACTAAGCTTACTGTCAATAGCATAGCAGGAAATCAGAAATAAAGAAGCAAGAGAAAGCCAAAATGCAAAAGCAGCAAAAAATTCACCATAGACCAAAATTTTAAGTAGCTGAGATATGGTCAGGAATAATATTTATATGATTGATCTAGGCAAAAC
Organism: Ptilonorhynchus violaceus; assembly: GCA_013397565.1. Classification (NCBI taxonomy): domain Eukaryota; kingdom Metazoa; phylum Chordata; class Aves; order Passeriformes; family Ptilonorhynchidae; genus Ptilonorhynchus; species Ptilonorhynchus violaceus. The sequence continues at coordinate 97,757 of VZRJ01008045.1, read as the reverse complement.
CACATAACTTTAAATCTTATTGCAGGCGAATGTCCATTTCTTAATAACTTTCCCTGCTTGTTGGTTCTTGGAAAAGATTTTAGACAATAAGCCATGTTGAATGAAAAGGTGTACATCAAGTTCACTGAGACTGAGACAGAGGAAAAAAGCTTGTGAACCATGAGACTAGCTGGTAAAGTGGAATTGCTGTTGAAGAGAAATATGCAAAGAAGGAACAATGGCTGGCATTGATGTGCTCTCCTCCCATGAAGGTCTTCTGACAACCTGCTTTTGCCCACGTAGTCTCGATAAAAGATGTGGTGCCTGAGCTTCTGGTCCCTGGGTCAAAATAGTACGGCTGCTCTCAGAAAAACATCTTTGCATTATTTCTTTTACAGCTGTGAATTTTCAGACATGGTATCACAAGGCAACAAGGAAAATGTCCTGTATAATTCCTTTGTAGTTTATTTCTCCAATTATTGAGTAACTCATTTCAAACAGAACATGATCTTAGTTTGAGAGTTGCAAGGACACAAAAGAGTGACACTAATGATCTGGATCGTGACCTTACATCCTATAGGGTTTTTAGCAGATTTGGATGTTCTTGGTACAGAAAGATATTACTACAAACTGATCTTTTGAGAGGGAAGTTAATAGTTTGGTAATTGACCACAAGCTAAACTTCTTTGAAAATGTGTTGAAGATTTCTGAGTTTATTCTGAGATTTCTGCTGCGTAGCCAGCCTGTTGTTATTAGGAATAGCATGTGTAATTCTTTTTGCCACAATAGCTTCTGATATTTTAAGTTATATATAATCCAAATGAGACTTATGCTGCTTTTCCGTTTTGAAGAGGGGTGAGCTGTGGTGTGGAAGGAAGGTGTTTTGGAAAGGGTTTTTCCCTTGCCCCAAATTCTGGTGTGTGCCCAAATACTGATGTACACCATTCAAAAATGACTCACTTTAATCCCAGAATGATGGCCCCCACAAGTTTTCCCCCTAGCTGGTGTGACGAGGATAAGCCTTGAGTGAATCACAGGAACTATAGAAGTGATCTCATCCTTAGCTCCAGGGTGAGTGTAGCTTGCTGCAGCCCTTGTGAACACCTCAGAACAGATGCTTTAAGCATTGACCTAAGGGAATATTAGGAGTAAGTATTTATAGTATCTCACAGCTCAGTTGGTTACAGCAGGGTGCTAATAATGCCAAGGTTGTGGGCTTAACCCCTCTACAGGCCATTCGCTTATGAGTTGGACTTGATCATCCTTGTGGGTCCCTTCCAGCTCAGAATATTCTGTGATTCTGTGATTCTGTAAACTTCTGCTTTCATAGTACTTCCTGTGTATTATGTTTATTTTTCTGTTTAGTCTAATGAAGTAATGAATCTGATGCACATTGAGTAGAAAACACATAAAACATCAGTTACTGCTCTGATTTGTTTTGAGCAAACCTCTGACATGCCATAAAGCCCAAACATTTAATACTTCCACTATTTTGATTCATATGCACTCTAATTTAGTAAAGTTGAAAGGGAAAAAAAAGGATATTAAAAATGTATTTTTCTCTCCCAACCTTGAATTTCAGGCTCAAATTAAGATTTATTTCTTAAAAATCAACAATATAATGCCAAAGCAAATTACATGTCTCAGTCCTTGATCTAAAAAATAAAATTTATCACAACACATCTCTAAAGAAATGTGGACTTTCCATCAGTAGGAAATCAGTAGGAAAATATTCAGGTATTGCAAAAATATTTTATAATATTCTCCATTATTTTGTCCCCAAACAATAAGCATTAGCCTGTTTGCAAAGTAATATCAAAACCTACACAAAAATCCAAGAAGTTGTGATGTCCTATTTTACTAAATTGCTAGCAAATAAACAAAATAAACTTCAATTCCAATTCAGAGAGTTTGGAGCAAGATTGGATGGACTACTTTCAGTTAGATAACAAATATGCATCCTTATTGAAGATGACTTCTGGAATTAAATTGCACTAAATAGATATTTGAAATTTGGAACATAGTAATGGCTCTGCTTCAACATCCCTGAATACATCTAATATAACCTATTTTTGACAAGAAAGCTGAAGTGAAGCTCATCTAGAAGACCTGGGGTCTGCCCACTTCTGTGCAGATTAGCCCTATACTTTTTGAAACATCATTCAGCCCTTGATTTTTTTTACCTGTAAACGTCTTCCAATCTGTGTATATGCATGATGTATGATTCATGCAGAGACAAGTTCTCTTTGTTTGCTTGCTTTCACAGAGGATCTTTGATTTGTTGTTGCTTATAAAAAATTATTTAATTTTCCTTCTCCAGTGCTTACACAACACAGAAATTTTTTTGACTCAAAATAAATTTAAGGTTTTCTGGAACATAGTATTGAAAACTGTTCTTGGGAATATTATGAGCCAATGCTCCATACAAAACAGCAATTTCTTCTAGAGTGTGCCATATCCAGAAAAATAGTCTACAAGCAATAACACCAGTAGTCCAACATCCAAAGACTGTTGCAGAGTGAATAAAATAAAAGCAGATAGTGACAGCATACTTCAGAAACAGCACTAAGCTTGTATATAGCTCGTTAATCTGCTTAATAGGTATTACCACTGAACAATACTAGATTTTTCAGTTTGCTTTAGGATTTTTTATTGTGAAAAAATAGAATTGTTTCCTTGACAGTGTTCAAATCCATTTTGAATATTTTTAAAGTAAAAGAAATAGACTAGATAATTTATTTTAAAAGGCTGTTCTATTATTCTTGTGACTCTTTCTAAACCCCTACTATTCCAGACTGATTTGATGATACCATATAGTCTCCATCTTCTTTTCTTTTCCTCCACTGTCTCTTAATGTCTTTTTGTTCCACAGAGACTTATATTAGCAGCAGTACTCTTTCATCTGGAAATTATGACGTTTATCATTTGCTGCTAACATTCCCCCTCTTTCACAACTTGCAAATACATTTGCTGTCATTTACTGTGAAAAATAGTTAAACTGTACAAATTTCCTCAGCATTAAAATTTGTTACTTCTGTTTTGGAGAAGACCCTGTACTACAGAAACCTTGCTAATTCTTTTGCATCTTCTGCATGGGAAAAAAATCCCCGACATATCAATATCATTCTTCATTTAAAACAGTATTACTCATCTATTTAAAGTTTAAGCATCTGCTGAATGGTTTACTACATCAAGAATATACTATGTTGTATTTTTTCATCAAGGAATGCAATACTTCTTGACATTTAACCAAATAAAAATTTGATTTTGCAGAGTAGTTTTTTCCTCTAGTTGTACCAAAACAACAGCAAGAATTTTACAAGATAATTCTGAGTATGTTATATTGGCAATTCTAATGTAACATTGATCAAATATAGTGTGTACCTTAAATTCGCTATGTAACGCTGAAAGCTCCCAAGTAGTTTTGCCAAAAAGCCATTACAAAAAGTGAAATATTAACTCTATTATTCCACATTGTAAACTATGTGAATAAAAGCAATTCTTTAATAAAAAGAATTAATTTCTTACACTTATTCTTTTAATTTTGCTGGATCTGCTCATATGAGACAAAGATTTTTGTTTTACCAGCATTAAACAGAGGAAAAAAAAAAGATTACAGCATCAAACCCAGAATAATGTTTACAAACACAATAGTGCACAGTTGAGTCACAGAAAAAAAGGTTTCTTACAAAGGGCTATTATTCTGAGTTCAAAAACTCTTAATATTTTCAGGATTATTGTACTATTTCTGTGCACTTGGATATAAAGAAACCTAAAGTGCAAATTTTTAATGATACTGAAATCTTATTGCATTGTTAAAAAAAGCCCCAGATGATGAACTGAAAGTCAAAAGCAGTATCCACATATTATCTTGGAAGAATCACGTCTTCTTTAGACTAACTCAGACTTCAAGGAAGTGAACAAAATGTTATTCCCTCTGAGTTATTCTTAAGTTTGTATGATGTTTTTTCTCTTTCTGCACAAAACAGTGCATTTAGGATGTATCATATGAATTTGACTAATTTTCTTGGATTATTCATCATGGACTCACACATCTGTTCCATAGACAGAGTCCACTTGTTCCATTTATTCTGAATGAAAACACATGTCATAAACAATAACCAGACTTCAGTTCATAACTCTTGGACTGAGACTATCTAGTAAATTTACATTGTCTTAAAATAAAATATTTTGCTTATTTTAATGTAACAAAACAGATTTCATGACAGGTGTTCTACCGACTAATGAAAACCATAGTATTAACTCTTGTAAAAACATTCTAAAATATGGGTACTTATTCCTTGTTTTAGAAAACATTGATGGAGACATAAAAAACATAAATGGAGATGCCTATGAAAATGTCAATAATTTGATGATCTATAATTGCATAAGAAAACATACTGGAATCTGCTAAGATAACAGTTCACTTAAACACTATACATGGCATCAGGATATTTACAATGTATGAAGTTGTTAGATCATCCATCCATTCATTGAAGAGACTTTCAAAGACCATCTATCCAAACCCCTGTGCCATGGGAAGGGGCATCTTGCACTTGATCAGGTTGCTTAAAAACCCAACTAACCTCACACTGAACCTTCCAATAGTGGGGCATCCAGTTTCTCTTGGAAACCTGTATAAGAGAATATAAAAATTCCCATATCAAAAGCCACATCATGGTGATCTGGGGCCAAGGGGCACTGTATTAACCTTTAGAAATACAAGTATTGTGCAGTCATTTAACCTCATCCTTTGTATGAGTCATGAACTAAAATCTTGCTTAGTAATTTTGCCAGTATATCCACAAACATATTTTTCAACTCATGAAAGTGTCCTCAACAAAAGCAGGGTGGGAAATAAAGGAACAGGATTAGCATGACTGTTGTATCTGCCTCCAACACATATTCAGTTTCTCTTTTTTGGGTTAAGATATTAAGACTCTGTTTTTTAATATTTAAATATCAACTATGTGGAGACAGGGTTAATTGAGATATGTGACTACATTTTATGACTTAGATCATACCTAGAAGGTAACAATCAGTCTACATCCTGAACTAAATCTCTGATGACAGAACATACAGAAGCTTTAACAGGGAAGCTTGTGCAGAGATACAGTATCCTGAAAAGCAAGGGGAAGTGAAGACTCAGCACTTTTCTGTAACAGTTCCTGTGGGCTGAGCTTCGAGCTCAGTGTAGCTGGGGAAGGTAGTGACATCCAGTCTGGTGGTAACTGAAAGGTGGAATTTATATCTACGCCAGCTTCAAATATCTCTAACCTACTGTCTTAAGTGAAACTACTGGGTTTGCTTCCAGCTTCCATGATAATTGCATGCCAAGCTGTATTTCTCCTGTCTTAGAACAACCCTTTCATAAAATATCTTTTTTACCTGTTCCCTCCAAGTTGGCTCATATACACACTACCTGCCTGATCAAGCACAAGGAAGTGAATCAAATTCTGAACTTTGAAACTCTTCACCTTATTTTTGGTGCAGTTCTTGGCATTTCAACTAGTATTAGTCCTAGACTGTCAACTGCATAGGACAGCAACATGAAAAGATACTTGGACTTAGCTAAACATTTATTTCTGCACTGATATATTGCATAGTCATTCCAGTTCACACACTTAAATTAAAATCTGTATTAGCAAAGTTCTAGCTTAAAAAATAGTTACCTTCTACTTGTAACAGCCTTTCCTGATATAGCTTCGTGATCACTTCTAACACTCAGTGACCACTGGGTCTTTACTGTTCTTCACATTTAGTATCTTTGCCGTGTCAGCTTCTATAATTTAATAACTTTTTTCTCTAACTCAATATCAGCTGTTTCTAGGGCTAAAAAGGCAGCATGTTTTGTCATATTGAGTACATTCTGAATGCTAAGGCATACTTTATTCCACTCTATTTCTTTAAGTTCAGGATTTCGATCACTGCTACTGGTGTTTAGCAATCTCAATGCTTATTTTCTTACAAATCTTCGTTTAGAATTTACGTCTGCTCAGCTTTTTCACATCTAGACTATTATATCAGTACCATACCAAGACTTTTTAACATATGCATTCTACATTCCCTTTTATTACTATAAGAAATAACAAATTCCTCAACTAATGACTGGAATGGTTGGTCACTTTTTTAGAAATAAATAGCTATTTCAATTCCTTCTGAAACTGTAGTTAAATTTTGTTAGAAAAAATTTTGTAGATGTTATTGATTGGTTCCAGTAGAATAAAAGAGAATTTTCCATTTTGCATGCATGTTTTTCAAAAGTTAATTCCTTAGTATCAAGTAAGAAGGGGAAAGAATGATATCTCACAAATTGTCATGAGATGGGGAGCTGCCCTTCAGCCGTTATAGAACACTTTTCCCGTACTTCTAAGACCAAGCGCCTTAACTTTCTTTTTGTAATTGCTTTCCTTCACTGTAAGTAAAATATAAAGAAAACAATAAACTTATCTCAAAAACATGTGGTTAATTAACTGATTGCTTAAATACAGTTTTCTAATGCTACCTTGTTTGCCTTATCCTTCTTATTCACTATTCATGAAGGATGTCAGTTCAGCTCTAAAGGATCCTTTCCTTGCTTGTCTATTTTATGATACCATTCCCCAATTCCACCATTTTTACTGAAATCTAGTACAACAGCTATTTGGCACTGTTTCTTCACTTATCCTCCTATAGGATAAGTTCTAAGTTCTTTCATCTTTTTTTTTTTTTCCCCTGTATATATTTTTCTGAGCCATCTGTTTTTTCCTTTTCTGGGCCTCCAGTGCACTAATACTACAAAATGCAGCTAGTTAATTTTGTCTTCTGTCACTACTTTTAAGAGTCAAATACTCTTAAAAATACCTGCCTTAGTGTGGGGTACGTTGATCTGATGAGATTTGAAAAGGAGCCAGCAGAGTTACTGTTTAGGAGGAATTGAGAGGACACAGCAGAAGTCCTGAGCCTTGTGCCCGCTCTCACATGGGAGAAGGGATTTTATTGACTCTCTGCTCTCCTCCCCTTCTGAGTAATGCAGCAGCTGCCAGAATGCTCTGTGCTTCTTGTTGTCTGAGGCTTCAACAACCTCCATGCCTGTAGTATTATCACTGAAGCAGTGGTTATCCTCAAGGACAAGGAATTATTCTCTTTAGGAGATACAAAAGCTGCACGCATCTTTTCTTACCCTACCATCTCAGTTGGTCTCAGGTGAAATACTAAATTTAGGGCTTCAACTACTGGATAGTACATTTCATTTAAGGTTGTAGTTCCACAGCTTTATTTTTTGTAGGAAGGAATCTAAAAGAACAGAATCATCTATCTCCTAAATATAAATTGACATAGGATGCCATGAGGGATGTAGGCTGCACTAATTCTTCTTGCAGGATGTTATGCTAAATGAGAACAATTCAGACATGCAGATTGCAGGTACTGTCAATAACTTAATTAAATTGCTGTAATACTTCAAACATATTTTCCAGAAGATTTTTTTTCTACATCCAGAGCAGTGTACTCTAACTCTCTGTAACAATTGACAGATCGATCTGTAATCAATCTGTCGCATGATATCTAGCTGTGATAAACTATTCTCTAGACACAAACTGAAAAAATCCCAACAACAAGGCCTAAACAACACTTTATTATTTACCTATGGATTGCTTCAAATCTGGAAGCAAAATTATAAAATCACAGTAGTTTCTTCAGATTCCCATATAACTATACTTAACATTGGCATTCATGCTCAAATGTTAATACAAAATACATATTTTGATGATTCTACAGCAAGTAGTCCATTGCTACTCTGACAACTTGTGGTTTCTCAGTCAAAATCTGCCCAAATACAATGCTACTGTGTGTAAAAAAATATTAATCTAAATCATTATTATTAAACACTAATAGAACTATACTCTTTGGAGTTTCTTATATTTCACTGCTGAACTGAGAGCCAACATAATTTGAACTGATGTTGCAGTCCATTGTCTTTCAAATTCAAAGTAATTTTCATTGTAAATTTAATTTTTCAGTTGATGACAAAAGACAGTAAGTAAAGACTCATCCAGATCTGCTGAGAAGTAGTCTTGTGTTCTATTTAGACTCTTATCTTGCTCACTCTTAGAATGGGAATTAAAAATAAAGTCTATTCTTCATTGATATTGAGTAACTGTGTATTCCAAGTGGTAAACATACTGAAAAAATAGTGTAGTTTTTAAAGTCTGTTTAATTACACAAATTCAAATAGGAAAGAACCAATTCTTCAATTTTAGACATAGTAATATAGTTTTTTAGACAATCCCTTTCAAATTACCTCTTTTTTCTGCATTTATAGAAGAAAAACTATCTAGTGAATAGTTTACTTGAAAGGAAAGAGAGTAGCAGGTTGTCATCTAAAACTAAAGTGCTGGAAGCTGTGATGAAGAAATTTCAAGTTTTAAATATGTTAACCAACAATTCATAAAAAAAGAATCCAAAACTGCCTATTCCTTGAAGAAGAAAGTAACAATACCTATTCATGAAAATAAGCTGCCAAGATTCTTATCAATTCTGATGATTTTAGGTAGGAAAGGGAAGATAATTTTCAGAATCTGACAGTTATTACTGGACTTGTTAGCAGTGTAACGTGCCTGTAGGTTAAGGTGCTGGCAGACATTCCTCAGTAACTAGGCTATAAAAAGAGTAGAAAACTGATGCTTTATTAAAAGAAAATATAAATAAGAGTTTTCAATCACTGACTTTGGGAAGACTTTCATTATTCAGATGTTATTAGCTACACTGCCTTGACACACTGCAGTACCATTAGAGAGGTTAATGTGATGCTTTTACGCAGTTTACTGTTGGCAGATGAGCATTTCTTTTAGACACTATGAGCATACCTAGAAATGATAGAGATAATGCAAGCTGGTTAGAATAAGAAGTAGATTTGATACATTTTTTTACAAGCAGCCCTACCGAAGTTTACCTGTGTATGCACAAAATTCTTCAAATTTCCTGGTTTTGTAGGTCTCTAGTTCTTTTGGTTGTTTTTTTCTATGTTCATTAGAGGTTTTTTTGCAGTGAAGGATAAGCCTTTAGGTGTATAAATACTAGAATTTACATTAAAAAAAATCCCTCATTAATTTCACAGTTTCAAATAGTTAAGATCCCCAAACTTAAGCACACTTTAGCCTATACATATGTCCTAGTGAGTTTAATGTATCTTTTTGTCAAGTACCAGGTTTTAACACGCAGATTTTGTGATGCTAAAGTATATTCTGATTTGGATTTGGAAAAAAATTCTGCAGATAGGTTTCTGCATTTTCACAAAAGAATTGTCCTTTTGTTTATGTAAAGTATCATGGTGGTCCTACTGGGAAAGAAAAGAGTGAAGACCAACAGAGAAGCTGTGGGAACTGCACTCTTTCTGAAGTAGGAAGTGGGTTGGGAGGAAAGGATCCTATAATATTTGAAAAAATAACAGAAGAGACAAGTTACAAAGTTTGTAAGGAGAAGTAGGAGCTGAAATAAGTTTTTTCTTCATTTTTCTTTAAGGTGTTAGTTATTCTCAGACACCTTGACTCCTCTTTCTCTTCTTTGCTTTCTCCCCTCTCTTCCTGCCTCCCTCCGCTTCATCTCCAAAGCAAAAGGCAATTGGGCTTTATCAGGAGACAAACTTTAGCAAAGTCATTCTCATGACTCAATAGACTTTTGCATACTGGTGGTGATGACTGAGTCGCAGAAAGTGTGTTCAACTCCATATTCAAAAATATCAAAAACCAGAATCGATTTTCTTAAGACAGAACTGTGGGCTGTTTAGGTTTGGTGGATGTTAGGAGAGCAACAAGAATAAGTCTTAATTCCAGATAAGTCATTGCAAGGAGAAAATACAATATCAAAGTAGGAAAATAATGCAAAAAAATCCAAGGTCAGAAGCTTTGGTTTCCCTGCAGTGACTGTTCATGTTTCTACTTCAGCAAACTCTTTTCCTGTTGAGAAAATTACTATGTATTCCAGAAATGTGCACACATTATCTAATACTGCAGTATACAATATTGACTTGATAACTTGTTCACAATTTTCCTTCCAGTCTTCCCTTTCACTTCACACCAGGTTTTGTAGGTTCTATTAACAGCATGAAAAAGAAATAATTACTATAGTACTAAGCAGCCTCTTTTCTCTTGAAGCTCCACGGCAGCTGAAGGTACAAAGCCCCCTTACAGAATAAAATCCAAAGTGATTCTAGTCAATCAGCAGTTTCCCTGTTGCTCTCATTCTGTTTCTGTGGATTGTAAAGATATCAGCATGGAAGATAAAAATAATTTAGCAAATAACTACTTTGTGAGTAATTACACTAATATTACTTTCTGAGTTTTAAATTTAGAATTTTCTATAGTTGGTCTTCCTTTTGCACTTAATTAGTTCAAAGTTTCTTGTTCTGAAGTTCATATGTGAAGATTTCCCAATCCTAAAATGTTAATTGCTGTGTATACAAAGTCAATTTGACACTGAAATACTTTGTTGGCCTTACTTCAAAACCTTTTGCCTTAGAACACACGAAACTGCCATGGTCTTTTTGCCCTGAAATGGATCCTTTCACCCAGCATGCAAGAGAACAATCCACACATAGAGTCAAGGTATTTGACTTATTTAAAGTTCTGTGCAGAAAGCATTTCTAGGTGGCAAATCCACAAAGCTAGCACGGCAATTATCCAAACTTCTCACTATTTATATTTTAGCAAACAAAGGCATTAATGTTCATTGGCTACAACTTACATGATTCTCTCATTAATTAGTATTCTATCTTCTATTGCTTAAATGATTCTCTCACTTCTTATGCTAATTAGTCCACATGCTCAGTTTCTTCTTCTTTTGAGTTGGTTGGTTTCTTGGGCCAGTAGTTTTGATCATCCACTGCTGGAATTACCCTTTACCTAGATTGATGAGTTGGCCTTGTTTGTTCCTCATATTCTGGCTTTTCCTTGGTTATTTTGCCATGTGTCCTTGATTATTTGGCTCAGCATTCTATTATGTCTGAGTTCACTTGATATATTATTTCAAGATTCTTTTTTCTATTCTTTCTTTATAGATGCAGCTACTGAGGCTTATTAAAGCTGGAATTACTGAGACATGTTAAACATAATTTATCTATTTGGAAACCACACATCGGTCCTATACAACTCACACAGTTTAACATTTTAAATTTTTGTATTGAAGTGTTCAGAAAATTAAGAAAAATAAGCACTTCTGGTATTTACAGAAAAGGGAAAAATGAGAAGAAGAAAGAAGTCAATGTTAATTTTCAATTATTAAAGTTCTGTAATTGCCACAATTTTTCTTCCCAACAGTATTGAGATTCATGCTTAGCAAAAATGCGTTTGATTAAGCTTTAATTGACTGCATTTTGCCTCTGAATATGATGGATGAACTCTTTGGAAATCGTGTGTGTTCTGTAGAAACCTCTTGGTCATAGAATTGCGAAATTTTATTTTTAAGAAATGTTTGACATTTATATCTTCTGGAAATTAGGTACAAGTAATGCTTGCTCTTTTTTTCATTGAAAACATCAAAAGAAAATGGTGTCAGCAATTTATAGATTCCAATATTCTGATAATATATGTTGAAAGAATTTTAAGACAGTGTTTTAATAAGATAATTTTCTCACTATTTTCTTCATGGATCTTTTTTCCTTCCACTTTTGAATATAGCAGAGTCTTGCTTCAAATATGAGTGTAAGAATACCATAATGGCAAAACAGAATGGTTGTTCTCTTACTATTCTCGAGTGTCTCACAGTCCAGCTCTTAGCACTACACACACACAAGTTTGTTATAACAAGCACAGTTGTTTTCTCATGGCCTAAAGACCCTGCTTATCTATTCTGATGCCCAAAAATTCCCATTCACCTCTGCCAGCCATGCTCATGCAATTTCATATGTGCTTTTGCTGAGTTAGGGCAAGTGAGTTGTACTGTGGGCTACCATAATTATCCTATTATCCAGAAAGGTTAAGGTGACCTTTCTTTTAGTTAATAAGGAAAGTAAAAAAAATTATTTTTGCCGCTATGTCGTTACATTGCTATGTCTGAGATCCTTGCTAGTCAGTGACATATTAAGTTACAATTTCTTAATAGAATGATCTATGTTACACATTTTATGCTATAAAATCCCAACATAAGGATTAATATATTCTTTTTCTAAAGTGTGTTATGGAATTAATAAACTTCTTACACTAGTTAATATATTACGATATCTTTATCTATTTGATATATTTCCTAACAGTGGCATAATAATATGATTAAGAAATTGTTTCTTGGGAGCTTTCATATTATGCTCATGAACTCTATTCTTCTGCAAGGTTATATTAAATAACTGTTTTACTGTCAGCTATATGATAATTATAGCACACTCACACATTTTTTTCTTTCAGAAATAACTCTAGCCTAACTAGGCAGGAAGAAACTTGGCAAGGTAACAAGTAGCACTGAATTTACATGTAGATACCTGAAGAAACAGCAATGTAATGGTTAATTTCTCTTTGAGAGGAGTTGACTGTCTACATTTAGAGCCCAGTCTTTTAGTTCCCTGAATGCTTCTCAGGATTTCTGAAGCTGAGGATGCCGACCATGTTTATAGCTACTTAACAAGTTATGAAGAGAAGATCGGTTTTGTATCTCTCCCTCTATATAAGGTGACAGCAAAAATCACTGGGTTTCACCATGTGTTTGACAGGATAAAAGCAGTTGTATACAGATACAGACAATATCTCTCAAAAAATAAGTGCCTTGGTGTAGCGGAAATAAATTTCAGTTTAACCTGACTACTGACTACCACAGCTTCCTGATACAACAACAACAACAACAAAACACAAGAAAAAAAAAGAAACCCAAAAAACAACAACAAAACCCACCAAAACCGCCAACAAAATCCACATTTCAGAGTATGAAAAGAACAGAATAATTTTGTACTATAAGTAAAATTAACATCCAGAAATTATCAAAGCATACTCAAATACATACTAAAATGGTTTGTATGTTTCTTAAAACTGATTCTTGGGCTACTCAAGGTCTGCATATTGTCTTCCTAGTTTTATTTTACTATCAATCTAATTGATTGATCTCTCAACAATTAAATGCCTGCTGATCAGGAATGGATGTGGTTTACCTGAGAAAATGTGTCTTGACCCTAAGTGATAAAATAAATGATTTTTTTTATTTTTTAGTTTTTTACCCATGCGGCATCATAGACAAGATCTATAGATAATTTTTTGCAATTAAAATGAGAGAGAAGAATAATTTTTATAGTTCTATTTTTAATTGTTCTACCCATTCAGCAATTCAGTGTGCTGCTTCAAAATACATAGTCTGTCACCAGAAAAAAAGATATTTTTTCTTTATGTGTGAGGAAATATTAATATAAATCTGAAAACATAACAGAAGAATAATTTTTATCTCTCAGATTAATCTTTCAGCAGTCTGTCTTCTATATTCTACAGGAAGTAAATATCTCAACAAGCAGGTAAATTAAATTATTTTCTGGTTTTATATCTCCTGTATGATACATTATTTCATTGTGGAGCAATTATTTCTGTTATCCTCTGTAACGGCTATAATGGTTTGTGTCCAAGTGGTTTTGTATACCATTGCCTTGATAATTTTGTTTCTTTTATGCCCATCATTTATAGTTTAAATCTTGATGGCCTTATCCATGAAACTGAAGGAACATATTTTCTTTAAGAAATACTGTACCGCATAAGCAGAAATAATCTGACTTCACTATCCTTTCATTGTTAAAAGCTGTAATTTGAATATCGATGTGGACCACTGCTTTAACCACTGTAACACAAAAGAGCTTCTTAATGCATACTATATTAATTTGATTATCCATATAAACACTGAAGAAAATCTGTATTTCCTTTCAGGCTGTTAATTTACTGGAAGCATTTTTGCAACTGTCGAACGTTCAGCTTAAATGTTTAAATATCACTATTTGCTGAAGGGAATTACTTTGAAGAATGATGCTGATCCCAACAAGAGCAGATGTCTACTTATATGCTCTAAAAACCTCAACTAAAATTCACTTTCATTAAAGAATACTTCTAATCAGCTGCTTACAAATAATAAAAGGACCAAGAATTTTTCACAGAAAAAGAACCCCCATAACCTGTGGTGTTAAAAATTATAAGGTACTAACAAGTCACAGACTTTGAAAGACAAAATTCTCAGTTTTATCCAGATGAATGTTTCAGATATCATTTTTTTCACTCTTCCTGCAGATGAAGATGATTGGCTAATTAGCTACCAATTAATTGAAGAGAGTAATAAAACGAATATATACATTTCTTCAATGGATCCTGATTAACATTGACATAGCCTTTTCAATTCAAAGTTTTAACAGAAATAATTCTTAAATCACAGGTCCAAATCCAAGGAAACTATTCAGCAAGTATTTTTAAATTATTTCTTGCTTATATTACTCCTGCAACAATTTCTACTAGATTTAGTGCTCTGTCTCAACACTGTAAGCCAAATTTTGGATATTTCTATGATCCTGTTGTCCATGATATAGACATCAGAATTGTCTGTCGACAATTTTCCATTACCTAAACAAAGAATGTCCAGCAGTCAAGACTGTCACTGTTGGACCCACTGTAAAAGGAGATTTTCAGTGTTAACAAAAATCATTTCGTTTGTCTTAAACACTTTTATTCCCTTTTATGCATATCTCAAAAGGCTTAATTCTGCATCTGTTCCTCAAATTGATGTCAGAGTGCATCTGTCTCCTGGAGGTTTGGTGCATCGCTTCAAGCATTATCATTACCCTTTACTTTCTATAACTATAATCGGATGCAGTAAATACAAACATATTGCTGCCAGGCTTTAAATATACCAGGTCAGATTAATTAAAATATCTGTAACCTAATTCCTTTCAGTTGCTTATATGACAAAAATCATAACATTGCAATTAGTCCAGTTGTAACAAAAGAATTTAAGTATTTCCCTGCAATAACCCAAAATGAAATCACTGTTCCTGTTTACTTTTATGGAGTGCAAACAGGAAACTTCCTCACTGCAAATAAAAGTCTTGGCTTTAACTTAGTCAATTATTTTTGAAATACCTGTTAGAGGAAGAATCACATCTCGCTTCCTCTGTGAGCCACGAAAGCAATTAACCTTGCAAAAAACTGTGCCCTTCCTCATCTGCTTGAAACATCAACCAAATTCTTTCCTTTGAAGTACCAGAGTTGCTAAAAGTATTTCAGAATCTTCAAACGAGGAAGCCTCCAGTCTGCTACGTGGCATTCCTTGCTTTTTGCCTCAGATTCGTGAAATCACCCTCAATTACAGCTGCATTCCAAGACTCAGAAAAGAGCTCAGGTATAAATCAACTCTGTGCTTCAGCAATGCTCACCCTGCATTCATCATGTATTTTTGGTCATTTTGGAGCATGACTTCTCCTCTGTTGCCCTAGGGACCTCTCCTCTCTTACACAAACCCACAATCACATTTGTCAAATTTCTGATAAGGTCATGAAATTACCACCTTTGTTCATCTCCCATCCTCATGCTACATCACCAAGTGTTCTCAGATCTTTGCAGAATAAACTGGTGGCCTGCCTCCTGTACTTTCAGTTGGCTTATAAAAATTAAATAAATCAGAGAAGCTTCTGTGCAGCATGACAATTACAGAGGCTCCACTGCTTCTTAGAAGGGTCTTGCCCTCAAAGCAAGACAGCAGGGAGCTACACCAGCAGAAACCTTGTTCCAACCACAATCATGCTTTTTCCTGTGTTGTAACACACAAAACAGTACAGCTGATGAGGGAAATCTTATGTTTCTGAGGAAAATTAAGTGAAGACGGAAAGGCAGGTGTGCTGGGAGATCAGTGTGACAGAAGAGTCTGCAGGACAGGGAAATGTGCCCTGAGCTGGTGACAGATGACACTGACATATTTTTGTTACATTACACTTTTGTAGAAATAACATCTTCTTTTTAACTACTCTTCTTTATTTCCTCTTCTCTCCCATTTTACTTTTAAAAAAGGTTGCAGGACAACTGCCTCAAAACAAAAATAAAAATTGAATGGTGAAGTTTTTTATTACTTGTTCAAACAGATTCCTCATAAATACCCTATTTGAAAGTGGCATTGACTCCCCCTCAGGAAGAAGGAGTTACCTGTTAAGAATCAGATTAAAGCCTTTAAGAGAATAAGCATTTAGCAGTTTGAGCAGCAATTTGACCCATCTGCCTTCCCCAGTGATGCTTCTCTTCCCCTGCACATACAAATTTGACTGACAGATATTTTTTTTAATACTCTATCTCCTGGGCTGTAAGGCTTCCAGCATCTGCAATCACATGCAAATTAGAGATCCTGTTCCCTGCTTACATTTTTCTTTCTCTATTTTTTTATGTAGGATTTGGACCATCAAACCCTCTTTTTTAAACAAAAAATAGTTTTGAGAGGATTTCGGAAAGTGAATGCTTGCACTTGTTTCACAGTTGTTTTTTTTCTTGTCACTTTTTGCTATCCCTGCATAAGGGTTTGCAGCCAATTCTGCAGAATATTTTCTGAGTAATACTTAAATAAAATTTTTCAATTTTTTTTTTTTTTTTAATAAGGAAGAGGAGTGGCTGAAGTTTGTATGTGTATCAAGAATTCTTGCTGTGGTAACTCTTTCTGTAACTGGGAACCATAAAGCAAAACCTAGGTGCTGGAGCCATTTTTTTTCAGGAGAAAGCAGAAATTCACCAGAATATAGCAGCAAATGTAAAAATGTATGGAAGAAATTAATGTAAATCTCAACAGTCTTGAATCTTTCAAATTAATATTTCACTTAAGATGAATATAATACCAGATGTAGGGACCCTTCTCTATTCAGAGCTTGAGTGTTCCTCAGGTGAAAATTGGAGTATCACCCTTATTGCACATACAGAAAACACCTAGTTTCCAAATAAAACTTGGGAATGCTGATAGAGTTCTTCTATGAGGAACATTTAATTTCCTCAGGAATATTTTTGTCCTTTGGCTCAGCCTAGAGCTAGGGTTAAAGTTGAGAGAAAAATAAAGTCCAGACCTTTAGTATGAGTGGATCTGAAGAGAACTAGGCAAAAGAAACTAAGGCCAGTAAAAATTTCTCTCTGAAGGATTTTTTTTTAACCAATGAAAGGGCTGACTTGTCCAATTGACTGCCTAAAATTAAGGTTGGCACAAACAGAAAATCTAGAATTTCAAGTGGAACCAGACTCGATAAAGACTGCCAATGTGTGGGCAAAAGGAAACATAGCACACATATGGAGTTAGGAATCAATTTATGTTTAAGCAGTTGAATAGTCCAAATTTTCTAGCTAATACCTCATTAACAGTGAAGTTAATTCTCAAACATAATTTTCTAATACATCTCTTTTCTCTGTCATCCATTCAGTGTCCTTCTGGCTCCAAATGCTGTCAATTACAATCCTCAAAAAGTCTCAGGGACAGGGAGGAAGTAACAGTTTTCCATTTATTCTTTTGCATTGCAGCAATCACAAATCATATTCAAGATGAAGGCTGCTGACTTTCGTTTTCCTTGGGGAAAGAAAAACAACCCACAGACAGTTTTATATGATAACTCCGACTGTTTCCCACTACACTAATCTAACTTGTCAAAATGTGGAGACATATTTAAACATTTTGTTAGGTTTCTCTTATCTCTCCCATTAAGATTATCTCTGTTATATGTACTATATTGATCACCCAGTACACATAAGAACCACAAATACAAAACTAGCATTAGAATTTCTTGCAGCAGAAAGAGAGAAATTCAACTTCACATTTAAAAAGGTTACTTCCAAGAGTAGCCTTATGCAAAATTATCCCTTAGGAGAGCAGTAACTGGAAGCTCAGGTCTATGATCTTTCCTTATATTCATATATTTCCACATTTCCCATGTTCACTGTAAGAACTGGTATTTAAGAGATCACATGGGAAGAGAGTTTTGAGAAACATCATACCGCTGTGATTAGTTGGGCCCTTTGTTTTATGCACAATCGTCTTCCTTGAAGAAGACACAGAATGAAAAATGCTTCACTAATTCCATGCCTCAGTATATGAACTCACCTTGTGTGCTCTTACTCTGGGGGACTTTTTGAAAAAAATCAGAAAGAATGTTCTGATGTGCATTCTGAAAACAACCAAACAGTTTGCATCATGCCTGTGTGGCAAGGTTTTGGTAGCAGGGTGCTGCAGGGATGTGTTATGTGAGAGGATGCCAGAAGCTGACCCCATGTAGGACACAAAGAGTTCTAGCCAGCTACACGATAGACCTGCCTCTGGCCAAGGTAAGTCCATCAGTAGTAATGGTAGTGCCTCTGCAATGAGATATTTAATGAGGGGTAAAAACCACTGACTGGCAGCAGTTGAGAGAAAGGAGTGAGAACATGTGAGAGCAACAGCTCTGCAGACATCAAGGTCAATGCAGAAGTAGGATGGAGGAGGTGCTCCAGGTGCCGGAACTGAGATTCTTCTGCAGCTTGGGATGAAATCCATAGCGAGGCAGGCTGTGCCCTTGCAGCCCACGGAGTTCCATGATGGATCAATTATCCACTGGAGCAGTTAGTTCCTTGAAGACTATATGCCATGGAAAGGACCTGCTCTGAAGCAGTTCATGAAGAAATGTGTGCTATGGCAAGGACTCACATTGGGGAAGTTCATGAAGGACAGTCTCTTTTGGGTGAAACCCCACACTGGAGCAGGGGAAGGTCATGAGGAGGAAGGAGTGGCAGAGACACAGCATTATGAACTCACCACACTCCCCATTCCCCATCCCTCTGTGCCAGTGGGTCAGGGAATGAGGTAGAGAAATTGTGAGTGATATTGAGCCCAGGAAGAAGAGAGGGGTGGGGAGAAAGGGGATTTAGATTTGTTCTTATTTCTTATTATCCTACTCTGATTTTGATTGGCCATAAATTAAATTAAGTTTTGCATTACCTCAAGCTCAAGAATGGTATTAATTTTCATTATGAAAGATGCATTAAGGCATTTAAATTCCTCATGCATTTTACATATGCTTTTGTACGCAAACTCAGCCTTTCCTAGATATTTCTGAAAAATACATTTTAGCATTTGAGAGCTGAAAATTCAATGATTTTTAGACCATTCCGTCAAGTAGAGGAGAGTGTACATGGCCCTACATCCCTCAAAAGACATCAAACTCTGCAGCACCAGAATATACACCCCAATACCAAACAACAAACCTTTGACTCTCAGTAAGAGATCAAAAGCAACAGCTAGAGGATATCTAAGGAAAACAGGTGAGTTCAAAAGCAATAGTAATGTTTTGTCTGCCTGAAGCTGCAAGGACTTTGAAGACACAGCAGTGAAACTGCACATTTTGTATTTCATAAAGACAAGTGAAGAACACTATTTCTATAATGCTGTGGAAAGGCTTATTTATTCAGCACTACTCCTGAATGAGAAAATCTGACTTCACCTGCAACAGGATGTATCTAGCTACCTCTTTTATTTTTACAATAGGAGAAACTAGAGCTAGATACAACAAAAGTTCTTAGGATTAAAATTCAGCCACTTTTCTTTCAAGTTGGAAAACATAATAAATTACACAATCATCTTTATCTGTAGCTTGTTGGAGGGAACACAGGCAGAGACTAGTTAAGATATAACAAGAACTTTCCATGGCTAGGTAACCATGTGCTTATGAAAGAGAAAGAACCTTGAAACAAATAAAAACATGCATCAAGTAAGTAAAATATTTAGATACTGAATTTACAAATAAAAAAAATGTTCTCATGGTCCAATGTGTTTTTCTTGGCAGATATTATCTTTAGTAGTGATTCTACTTTCAGTACACAGAAATATACAAAATAGCAGAAAATGCAAATAATGTGCTGTCTTTTCTCCTTTCTTTCTTTTCCCCCAACCTTTTTTATTCTCTACGCCTAAAATTAACTTTAATTATTATTTTTATTTCAGTGTAATGTTGAAGGTTTGCTTTGTCTTCAGTTTTTGATCTGCAGGTCATTTATTTTTTTCTTTTTTTTCTTTTTTTACATTTTTAGTCAGTGAAATCTTATACAGTTGCATTCCACACTTTTATTTCTGCAGAAAATTTTTCTTTTTTCTCAGGCTGGAATTTGCATCCCTTATTTTCAGAACAGTGAATTATGTCACTGGGTGTAAAATTGCATTGTAATATGGGAACAGGTTTTTGCTTATTTACTACCTAAAATGTAATACCAAATAGTTCACATTGTTACACATTAAATACATGGAGATTTGCAATTATTTGTTCAGCTCAGCATATGAAATTCTTGACTTTCCTGAATGCTGCTCTTTAGTTTACATGACTTAGCCAGGCACATAGTACTTAAAAAGTCATGGCATAAATATATATAGAGAGCGAGATATATATATATATACATATATATATAT